>CP125975.1:14572461-14915448 GCA_030063025.1 Avena longiglumis | reverse complement strand
GTATTTGCGTGTGTAACTGTTTTTACACCAAGTATGGTCGTGGATCCAAGAACACCCGATCATCACGTGATGTCTTGGAGCGACGAAAACATAATCGGTGCATACTAAAGGAAGAACACATTCTTATCTTGATATTTAAATGAGGGATCATCTTATTATGCTTAACAAAGCGCTAAACAAGCAATATAAGATGCAATCAAACATCATATGTTTATTAGTGAAATTATATGGTTCCCGCAGATGATCTCTATCATGTGCATCGTGGTATGATCACTATCATACCTATATGTGTAAATCCACCCCCTATGAATCTTAAACGCTATGTGTGTTGTAAGAGTATCATCTCATACTTCTACTTACAACACTACCATATCATAACACTAGCCCAGCAACAATCTAAACTAGACGCCTCTAATTTATCCATTGCAAGTTTTACGTGGCTTAGGGCTTTCGAGATAGAACCGTTCTTACCTACGAACATGAACCACAACGAGGATAATCAAATTGTTGACAACTCGCTGGTAAAATAGATATTGACTATAGTAGGAGAGATGACACCTAGCCACTTATGCAAACTAGTTGCATGTCAAGCGTGGAACAGGTCTCATGTGCGAGGACATGTAAAGTTTGTCCGGGCCGCTTCATCCCACTATGCCACCAATATCCAAAATCACAAGAAAGGAGCAAGAACATTGTAACACCCTCAGAATCGGACCTATGCAAGTTTGAGCAAAATTCGCCAAACCCGCATAGAAACTATTCAAAGGTGCCCACCAGGCACTTTCGTGCGGGTGGAAAACGAAGTAATAACATTACACAACAGTCCTCGATGGGACCCACAGAACAGATATATATAGCAGCGACTCAAGGAGCCAAGAATACAGAGATAATATACAAAGATCCAAATCGCCTGGAAAACGATAGAGCGTCCAGCTACGGACAAGATGCAAATGGGGCTAAGAGCCCTGAAGAATAACCAATGGCGTCCATAACCTGCCTGTGCCAAGCCGAAGGGTAACCCCGCTAACGACGCCGATCTCAAAACCTGCTCAAACAAAAGGGTGCCGACAAAGGGCAAAGGAAAAAGAAGGAGGCCAAGATCGAGGCCAGACACGGCGAGGCTAGAATTCGGTCCTCGCCATAGGTATGGTGGATCGAGCGGACGCAAGATGCACTAAACAACCTATAGAGACTCGACAATCAAGTGATATCAGAGAGGGATGGGAATGACCTAACCAGATCCAACCTGAAGCTAACACCAAACAAACCCATCCTGGTGTTTCCCCCTCGAGACCAAACGAGGAAGTCAACCGAGGAACTCACATAGTTGGCAGTTTTATTTATTCAGTTATCGTTGCAGCAATTACTAGTCAGGTATAGATAATCATCCTGATAAAGTAAGCAGTGGGTACTTTTAGTTAATCATTCCGTTATAGTTGCAGCAATTACTAACCAGATACAGATAGCATGATATAAACCCGAAAACCCAGCAGTTGTTGGTACTTTTATTCAGCCATTTCGCTAGAAGTTGCAATACTTACTAGTCGATACAATTGTCGCAGTTTACCACCAACAAACAATTGTGGGCAGTATTAATTAGCCATTCCATTATAGTGAAGCTGATTACTAGTCATTATAAGGCAAATTTATAACAATAAACTTTAGTTATGCTTGTCTATAATCGAGATACTGTGCTCCAAGTCGTCCATATCCGCGGACACGGCTTTCAGAAGTTTTACCCGGCCGGGTGCACCAATAGCAACACACGCCGATCAACCTCGAAAACCAAAACAAAACCCAACGAGGCTTTCAATCGAACAATCACAGGATTCAGAAATATTTGGGGGCCACCCTTTGAGTAGATCCCGCAACGGAGTAAGCAAGCGAGACGGCCTCAAGGTTGCGACAATGGTCGTAATCGGGAACCCAAAGTGTGGCTGGGCTTGTCGATACATGGCGTAAACATTCCGCTTCCAAAATAAAGACAAAGGTGCTCCTCGCACAATTTAAATACAGAAAGTAGCATGGCATAAGTACAGATAGTAAAACACCTCAAACTAGTTTGTGGCCCCAAGAAATATGAATCAAGCTATGGCTCGTGGGGGTCCCATATACCTCCGGATGTGGATAGCGCAAAAATCAAGGAACAGTATCAAGTACTGGGTCTTACGGACACAAGTGGGCTCGAAACCAAATATTTTCTATCACCCACCGATGCCTCGCTTATTTCAGTTTTAGTTGTTAAACAGAAATTAAAGTGACGATAAGTAAAACTAGAATCATCTCCAACATCAACATGCGGCAATACATCAAGAATCGTGGCATATGGCGACACACATCGCACTTGAGCAAGCAACTACGACGCCGAAGTCCATCTATCTACCAAACAACAGTAATAGGATGTGTTCAAGGCAATATAGGGCTGCACGGTATATCAAGGATACGAATCTAGAGCATCGCAAATACGTATAGCAATAGATCAACAGGAGGGAAATAAATACTATAAAAGTAAGATAGGTAGAAAGGGGAGATGCTGCTTTGAAAACATTGTCGAAGGTTCAATCAAGATCGGGCGTAAGCTCACATCAACTCAACGGCCTTATCCGCGAAGAAGCAAAACACTAGAAGAAACACCGGATGCAATATTTAATACTACGGCAAAAGATCGGCATGATGCATGTATGATGTATGGCATGGCAAAGGTGCAATGCAATTAGGTCAAGATTAAGCGGAACCGGGGTCCCGACAATTAATTAGGTGGTTCAAGTTATTTAGATGCCCCGCAATTTAAATGTTGTTTAAACAAGGCAAGATAAGATACCGGTTCGCTACACAAGTTTAAATGAGGCCAATATGAGACTAGATTTGCCCGCATATGGGCCCCATATTTAATTATTAGGTGAATCGGCATAAGGCCCCCAACCACATGATTATGCATGCGAGATGTCAATTAAACATGCAACAAGTTGTTATGTTATAAAATAGGGTTCGAGGAAAAGGTTCACACATTAGGGTTCGGCAGATCTTGGGGTCCGGGGTTCGGGGTCGATCTCAGGGTCCAGGGTTCGACGGATCTGGGGTTCGTTCGGTCGGTCTCACGGAACGCTCGACTCGGGTAGGTCTTGGCGCCCGGGTCTTGGTCATGTTGTCGGTCATGGCGTTTGAGAGGGAGAACTTGCTGCCGGACGGCCTTGGCGCTCGGACGGCTCATGCCCGCTGCGGCGCTTGGCGATCCGGTTCTCGCATCGTAGATCTTGTCATTGCTTGGTGTTGGACTCGACACATGCGATGGAGATCTTGGGGTACCCTCCGGATCATCGGAGGCGAACTTGGAGTCGACATCGATCTTCCGGTTCCATGATGGAGGGTTTGCATCATTCCTGAGGGTTCGGCTGTCGTGCGGGAAAAGCAAGTGCGGCGTCGAGGGTTGTGGGCGAACTTGGGGTGCTACAAGTCGTCCCTAGGGTACACAAGTGGGTCCACATGTCACATACACACGAGCACACACGGACGCATACATGGAAGGCGGGACCCACAGGATGACGTGGCGGGCCGGTGAGGTGGGGGGGCCGCGGAGGTGGACGACGGTGACGGCGGGCGACGCCTGGGACGGGCAGGCAGCTGCTCGGGGGAGCGGCGACGCCGAGGAACGGCGGCCGGAGGAGCACCGCGGAAGGAGGTGGCGGGACGGAGGTTCGCCGGACGCTGTACCAGGCGGGCGACACGGGAGGTCGAGGAGGGCCTGGCGGGCGGCGCCGGCGGTCGAGGCGGCCAGCGTTGGCGGCGCGGGCTCGACAGTGGGAGGCGCGGGAGGTAGGCGCGAGGAGCCAAGGAGGAGCGGCCATGGGCGGGGCTCTGGCTCCGAGGCGGGCGACGGCCACGGAGGTCGGGCGGCGGCGATTTAGGGGGCGGACTGGCAAGCGGGCCATGGAGGAGGTAGAGGGAGGTCCGGCGGGCGGCGGTCCGGGTCGGGGCGGGGTCGCTTGGGCGGAGGCGGTCACCGGAGAGGGGCGGCGACGGTGCTCGCGAGGAGGCGGCCGGGGCAACAGCGGGCGGCGGGCCTAGGGAGGCGAGGTCGAGGTCGAGGCCGGTGAAGCGCGCTGGTCGCCTGGGCGGAGGGGAGAGGGGACGACGGGGACGTGGCGAGGCGGCGGAGGTCGCCACACGGGAGGAGCTGGGCGTAGGGGCTTGGCCGAGCGAGGAGGGAGAGGAAGAGGGAGGAGACAAGGCAGGTGTAGGGCCTGTGGTGGGCCAGGGGCGGACTGGTCCAGGAGGGGGTTTGGCGGTTGGGAAGGGTGGTTGCTGTGGGGCCCGCGGTGGCAAGGTCTTGGCGTGACAGCGCAGATGCTGGCGGCAAGTGGGACCGGGCAGAGAGGGGGAAGGGGACGGGCCGTGGAGGGAGGCTGCTGGGACGCTGTGGGGTGGGGCCCACTGGCAGCAGAGTGGCCTGGGCGCTACTGGTGTGAGAGAGTGTGGGGGGGGCTAGGCGAGTGGGACGGTGGGAGGTGTGCTGCTGTGTGAGGAGGTTTGGGTGGGTGGGTGGCTAGGGGGTGGGCCGGCTGAGAGGAGAGAGGAGGGAGTTGGGGGGTGCCATGTGGCAGAGTGTGAGTGGGGGAGGAAGGGAGAGAGACGAGGTGGCGGGTTCTGATTGGATGGAGTGAGGTGGAGGGGGGAGTTGGGTAGGAAGATGGGTAGGTTTAGGAATAAAGGGTGGGCTGGAACGATTTAATTTCTGGGGGTAGTCGTTCGGGTCTATTCGGCCCGTTCGACTGCCCCTACTGAAAATATTTAAACCTTTTGTTTATTTTAACGGGCCATATGCAAACCGATAGCGGCCAAAACAAAATATTCCGGGGACCCGGTTTTTGCTGTTTGAAATAAAGAGGGGCGTTTAGAAAACAACACGGGCTTTGCAAACGTAGTTTTATGCGAACAATGCATGATGATGACGATGCAATGCACAAATTCAACGCGATTTTCTAGTAGTGGTTTTGCGGGATGCCACAATTCGACACCACTAACAATGGATCTCGCCCTCGAGATCCGCCTCGTGGTACCGGAAAGGAGGCCGGCGATCTGATCCTTCGCGCTCATGTAGATCCTCGCGACACCACTAACAAGAGTTCGTTGTCCGTGGTCGGCGAGAGAACACTCCGGAACAAAAGATCGAAGGTAGAGGCATCAACAAATAAAGCCACCTCTAGCTTCGATGGAAAGAGGGAACCGATGCATTCTCATCCACTTCAATGTACAAAAGCGAATAGAAGGGGTAGTCGGCATGGGGGCCAATCCATCACGCACCCAAACTATTACTCTACACATTCGGTAGAAAAGAGTGCAACCATTCTCGGAATCAGACTGAAGATCTCGACAAGCGAGGTTCGGTAACAAAGGAGTGATGCAGACTCTGCATCGGATCCGGCGAGATGATGTCGTCATGCGGAAAAACGCCGGAGGCACAAACAAGGAACAAAGAATGACACCACGTGCATTTAAGGATTCCTCGGATAGCATGAAGACCAGATGTAGCAACACCGTTATCGAAGAAGGAAGCGAAACCCTAAAGGTACGACGGAAACCCAACAACGAGAATTCCTTGACTAAAAAGAAAAGATAAGAGGTGGATTCAAAACACGCGGAGATGAGAGGAGAGCAGCAGAGGGGTAAGGAGTAAAATCAGACCTAATCAGAACTATCCAACCGATTTTCAAAAATAGTTTTGACACTCTACTTCGGCCGTTAGCTAGGTTATCCTACAGGCTGGACTTGTGGGGTATCGCAATCGCCGAGCTCGATACCACTCAGAACACCCTCGAGAATCGGACCTATGCAAGTTTGAGCAAAATTCGCCAAACCCGCAGAAACGATTCAAAGGTGCTCACCAGCACTTTCGCATGGTGGAAAACGAAGTAATAACATTACACAACAGTCCTCGATGGGACCCACAGAACAGATATATATAGCAGCGACTCAAGGAGCCAAGAATACAGAGATAATATACAAAGATCCAAATTACCTTGAAAACGATATAGCGTCCAACTACGGACAAGATGCAAATGGGGCTAAGAGCCCTGAAGAATAACCAATGGCGTCCATAACCCGCCTGTGCCAAGCCGGAAGGGTAACCCTAACGACGCCGATCTCAAAACCTGCTCAAACAAAAGGGTGCCACAAAGGGCAAAGGAAAAGAAGGAGCGTCAAGATCGAGGCCAAGACACAGCGAGGCTAGAAAGGCGTCCTCGCCACATAGGTATGGTGGATCGAGCGGCAGCATGCACTAAACAACCTATAGAGACTCGATACAACTGGCGGATATCAGAGAGGGATGGGAATGACCTAACCAGATCCAACCTGAAGCTAACACCAAACAAACCCATCCTGGTGTTTCCCCCTCGAGACCAAACGAGGAAGTCAACCGAGGAACTCACATAGTTGGCAGTTTTATTTATTCAGTTATCGTTGCAGCAATTACTAGTCAGGTATAGATAATCATCCTGATAAAGTAAGGGCAGGTACTTTTAGTTAATCATTCCGTATAGTTGCAGCAATTACTAACCGACAGATAGCATGATATAAACCCGAAAACCCAGCAGCTTGTTGGTACTTTTATTCAGCCATTTCGCTAGAAGTTGCAATACTTACTAGTCGATACAATTGTCGCAAAGTTTAGCGACCAAACAAACAATTGTGGGGTATTAAT
Organism: Avena longiglumis; assembly: GCA_030063025.1. Taxonomy (NCBI): domain Eukaryota; kingdom Viridiplantae; phylum Streptophyta; class Magnoliopsida; order Poales; family Poaceae; genus Avena; species Avena longiglumis. Next base: position 14,908,748 of record CP125975.1, on the reverse strand, counting down.
TAGCCATTCCATTATAGTGAAGCTGATTACTAGTCATTATAAGGCAAATTTATAGCAGTAAACTTTAGTTATGCTTGTCTATGATCGAGATATCGTGCTCCAAGTCGTCCATATCCATGACACGGCTTTGAAAGTTTTACCCGCCGGGTGCACCAATAGCAACACACGCCGATCAACCTCGAAAACCAAAACAAAACCCAACGAGGCTTTCACGACCAACAATCACAGGATTCAGAAATATTTGGGGGGCCACCCTTTGAGTAGATCCCAACGGAGTAAGCAAGCTCGAGACGGCCTCAAGGTTTGCGACAATGGTCAGAGCGATCGGGAACCCAAAGTGTGGCTGGGCTTGTCGATACCGCAGAAACATTTCGCTTCCAAATAGACATGGTGCTCCTCGCACAATTTAAATACAGAAAGTAGCATGGCATAAGTACAGATAGTAAAACACCTCAAACTAGTTTGTGGCCCCAAGAAATATGTGAATCAAGCTCGCTCGGGTCCCATATACCTCCCGGATGTGGATAGCGCGCAAAAATCAAGGAACAGGTATCAAGTACTCGGGGTCTTACGGGACACAAGTGGGCGTTCGGAAACCAAATATTTTCTATCACCCACCGATGCCTCTGCTTATTTCAGTTTTAGTTGTTAAACAGAAATTAAAGTGACGATAAGTAAAACTAGAATCATCTCCAACATCAACATGCGGCAATACATCAGCAACTGTGGCATATGGCGACACACATCAGCACTTGAGCAAGCAACTACGACGCGCAAGTCCATCTATCTACCAAACAACAGGTAATAGGATGTGTTCAAGGCAATATAGGGCTGCACGGTATATCAAGGATACGGAATCTAGAGCATCGCAACACAGATAGCAATAGATCAACAGGAGGGAAATAAATACTATAAAAGTAAGATAGGTAGAAAGGGGGGAGATGCTCGCCTGAAAACATTGTCGAAGGTTCAACCGAAGATCGGGGCGAAGCTCACATCAACTCAACGGCCTTATCCGCGAAGAAGCAAAACACTAGAAGAAACACCGGATGCAATATTTAATACTACGGCAAAAGATCGGCATGATGCATGTATGATGTATGGCATGGCAAAGGTGCAATGCAATTAGGTCAAGATTAAGCGGAACCGGGGTCCCGACAATTAATTAGGTGGTTCAAGTTATTTAGATGCCCCGCAATTTAAATGTTGTTTAAACAAGGCAAGATAAGATACCGGTTCGCTACACAAGTTTAAATGAGGCCAATATGAGACTAGATTTGCCCGCATATGGGCCCCATATTTAATTATTAGGTGAATCGGCATAAGGCCCCCAACCACATGATTATGCATGCGAGATGTCAATTAAACATGCAACAAGTTGTTATGTTATAAAATAGGGTTCGAGGAAAAGGGTCCCACATTAGGGTTCGGCAGATCTTGGGGTCCGGGGTTCGGGGTCGATCTCGGTCCGTGGTTCACGGATCTGGGTTCGGGGTCGGTCTCACGGGAACGTTCTCGGACTCCGGGGTAGGTCTTGGCACTTCCGGGGTCTTCGGGTCATGTTGTCGGTCATGGCGTTACGAGAGGGAGAACTTGGCGTTCCGGGGCGGCCTTGGCGTTCCGCGGCGTTTGGCGATCCGGTTCTCGGGCATCGGTAGATCTTGTCATTGCTTGGTGTTGGACTCACATGCGATGGAGATCTTGGGGTACCCTCCGGATCATCGGAGGAACTTGGAGTCGACACGGATCTTCCGGTTCCATGATGGAGGCTTGCATCATTCCTGGAGGCTCGGTTGCTGTGCGGAACTCGGGCGCCGAGGGTTGTGGGCGAACTTGGGGTGCTACAAGTCGTCCCTAGGGTACACAAGTGGGTCCACATGTCACATACACACGAGCACACACGGACGCATACATGGAAGGCGGGACCCACAGGATGACGTGGCGGGCCGGTGAGGTGGGGCCGGGCCGCGGGAGGTGGACGACGGTGACGGCGACGGCGACGTCCTGGGGACGGGGCAGGCAGCAGCGGCTCGGGGGGCTTCGGGCGACGCCGGAGGGAACGGCGGCTGCCGGGAGGAGCACCGCGGAAGGAGGTGGCTGGGACGGAGGTTCGCCGGGACGCGCGGCCCGAGGCGGCGACGCGCCGGAGGTTGGCCGAGGAGGGCTGGCGCGCGCGCCGGCGGTCGCGCGACTGAGGCGCCAGCGCGTGGCGGGGGCTCGACGCGTGGAGGCGCTGGGAGGTAGGCGGAGGAGCGAGGAGGAGCGGGCGGCGATGCGGGGCTCTGGCGGGCTCGGAGGCGGGCGACGGCTGCGGAGGTCGGGCGGCTGGCGAGGGCGGACTGCAAGCGGGCGCCATGGAGGAGGTAGAGAGGAGGGCGTCCGGTCAAGGCGGGTCGCGGGAGGCGGTCACCGGAGAGGAGCGGCGACGGTGCTCGCGAGGAGGCGGCCGGGGCAACAGCGGGCGGCGGGCCTAGGGAGGCGAGGTCGAGGGTCGAGGCCGGTGACGAGCGCGCGGGTCGCCTGGGGCGATGAGGGAGAAAGGGGACGACGGGGGACGGTCGCGGCGAGGCGGCGGAGGTCGCCGGCGACGGGAGGAGCTGGGGCAGAGGGGCTAGCGCGTCGGGGTTGAGCGAGGAGGGAGAGGAAGAGGGAGGAGACAGCGCGTGTAGGGGCCAGGTGGGCCAGGGCGGACCGGTCCGTGGGAGGGCTGGTTGGGAAGGGTGGCTGCCGTGTGGGGCCCATGGGTGGCCGGCAAGGTGGCTGGCGTGGCCAGCAGTGGCGCCGGCGGTGGGACCAAGGAGAGAGTGGGGAAGGCCGGGACGGGCCAGGAGGAGTGGCAGCGTGGGACGTGTGGTGGGGCCCAGCTGGCAGGCAGAGTGGGTCGGGGCGCGCTGGGTGTGAGAGAGTGTGGGGAAGGCGAGTGGGACCGTGGGAGGTGTAGGCTGTGTGTGAGGAGGTTTGGGGTGGGTGTGGGTCTGGCTAGGGGGTGGGCCGGCTGAGAGGTGAGAGGAGGGAGTTGGGGGGTGCCATGTGGCAGAGTGTGAGTGGGGGAGGAAGGGAGAGAGACGAGGTGGCGGGTTCTGATTGGATGGAGTGAGGTGGAGGGGGGAGTTGGGTAGGAAGATGGGTAGGTTTAGGAATAAAGGGTGGGCTGGAACGATTTAATTTCTGGGGGTAGTCGTTCGGGTCTATTCGGCCCGTTCGACTGCCCCTACTGAAAATATTTAAACCTTTTGTTTATTTTAACGGGCCATATGCAAACCGATAGCGGCCAAAACAAAATATTCCGGGGACCCGGTTTTTGCTGTTTGAAATAAAGAGGGGCGTTTAGAAAACAACACGGGCTTTGCAAACGTAGTTTTATGCGAACAATGCATGATGATGACGATGCAATGCACAAATTCAACGCGATTTTCTAGTAGTGGTTTTGCGGGATGCCACAAACATGATCATCATCGCCCACATACTCATATGTGTACTACCCGTGTAAAGTATCTACGCATAGATCCGGCTCTGATACCACTGTAGGGTTCGCAACATAGAAAACAAAAATTTTCCTACGATGTGAACTATATACCAAGATCTATTTATACTAGATACAAACAACGGCCGGATGTATATCCATAGAGAACATACCCTTGAAGACCGACAAAGTTTAACGAGTCCAAACTCGTGGTTGATGTAGACGATCTCTTGCCGATCTCAAGATCGAGAGGAAGTCCTAGCGCCGCAAATCAGCAGCGCATCCGTGCTCGCACACGCTCGAGGCACCGAGCAACCTCCGCCTCCTCGCTCAGCGATGCGGAAGCACAACTCTTTCTTGCCGACAGCCACTGGGAACATGTATCTCGCTAGTCCGAGACCATGGGGATAAATTCTAGAGGAGAGAGATCCTTCACGAGGAGGTGTGAGTGAGAAGTGAGAGGAGGGGCTCCTTTATAGGAGGAGGGAACCCCAAGGGGTGGCCGGCGCATGGGGCTGCCCCTTGCCCTCCCTCTTCATGTGGGTGGACACTCCACTCACAAACCTCCAAATTCCCTCCACTCAAAAGTCCACTCAAAATCCCATTAAATTTCCACCAAATTTAATGCAATCTCTCATTAAATAAAACTCTTTATTTTATTCAGAATTTTGTCAATTACTTTAATGACAAACATTCACAATAACCCTTGCTAGAATTCTATTTCACATGCATAACCACTTTATGCAATTTCACTCGAAAACCTGTTTCGGTATCTAGTGAAATAAATTCCTGCGCTTGTTCATTCTTTCGGCATGAAACTTTTGATCCAATTGGATGTCGGTGTCTCTTAAGTGTGTCACCCTACGGTTCGTGAATAATGCGGACATGATCGAGACCCCTCTCAGATCAATAATCGGAAGCGGGATCTGGAGACCCATACTGACTCCCACACATTCAACGATGACTTTCTTGTGATCGTCGGAACCTTTTACGCTAGTATCTTAATCCCTTTGTCTCACGATATATTACATGTCCGAGATTCGATCATCGGTATCTCCATACCTAGTTTGATCTCGTTATCGACATGCACTCTTTTCTCGTTCCCGTGATATAACATTCTAGTGATCAAATCACTTGCTTGCAAGCTAATCAATGTGATATCACCGAGAGGGCCCAGAGTATATCTATCCGTCATCGGGATGAACAAATTCCACTCTCGATCCATGAGCCTCAACATAACACTTTATTAGTTCTGAACCCATCTTTATAATCACCCTGTTACGGTGTGACGTTTGATGTTATCAAGAAACTCTTCCGGTGTTAGTGATTGACATGATCTCATGGTCTAAGGATTAGGATCACTTCGTAAGTTGTTATAGCAATATAAACTCAATGACTTTGATCGTAATGCTATACTTCGGATGAATGTTCATCACATCATTACACTAATGTTGTGATCCCGTTATTAACAACATCCAATGTCCATGATCAGGAAACCTTGATCATCTTGTTAATCAACGAGCTAGTTTATGAGAGAGGCTTAACTAGGAACTTTCTGTTTGTTTATTAAACACACATGTATTAATGTCGTGGGAATGACCACGGCAGATGCTGCAATCGGCAGCGAGTAGTAGAACGAGGGGCAAGGGCGGCCAGCCATCTGCGGTGCGAGATGAGGGCAAAGACACAGGGTTTACCCAGGTTCGGCCCCCCGGAGGGTAAAGACCTACTCCTGCTAGATTGTATTATGGAGGTGTTTACAATGGGCGAACTCGGCGACTAGGCGGCGAGTTGCTTGGGTGTATGAGGGAACGTGTCTCTACTCACCCCATAGGGAGGTTTATATAGGCTCACCTCCCCTAGGGTTTACATATCTCAACCGATTTGGTTACAACTTCGGTAATCATTCAACCTAGTCCGACTGGGCCTATCTGCTCGCCTGGGCCTTCAACTTCAGCTTACTGGTTCCTCATGGGCTTGATCCACTCGCCGTATACAGTGCCCACTCGCCAGCCTTGGGCGATCGGAACGCCCGCCGAGCATACCCCAGAGGCGTATCCCCATCGAGTCCCCGAGGCCGCCGTTGATTAGGCGTGAGTGGCTGCCGGCGATGGAGTATACGGCTTCAAGTTGGCATCCATCGAATCTTGGCGGGCTCGATAAAGGAAAGATCCGGTAAACCGAGTCGCGTCCGGCGAAGTCGAGCTAACGACGCGTTTCGCGAGTGACTTAACGAGCCGAGTAGCTAAAGTTGGACCGTCAGGCGTGGTCAAACTAGCCGTTAAGGTAACTCAACGGTAACTTCTGGCGTAATCATCGCGCGGTAACGGCCCCCTGACTTGGCGGGGAGCTCCCATTATATAAGAGGAATGGTAGGCTATCGTAAAGCCAACCGCCCACCATTTTCTCCGAGTGCGCACATCTTCCTTCCTTTGATTCCGCGATCCACTCGACCCGCAATCTTCCGACCTCCGAACAGATCCTCAGCCATGGCCCTCTCCACCGAACCTTGGGGTAGATCAAAATTCACCAGGGCGCAGCTGGCCTCCTTCGAGGAGGCCGGAATCCTACGGGCCGGCTGCTGGCGCATCCCCGCAGCCGGGGAAACCACCCCCAATCCGCGAGAGAGAGAGTTCGTCTGCTTCACTAGCCACCTCGAGCGGGGGTTAGGGTTCCCCACATCCTTGTTCTTCCGGCGCTTCTGCGCCTACTACGGGATCCAGCCCTCGGATCTGGGTCCCCATAGTATCGAGCAGCTCGCCATCTTCGTGGCGTTCTGCGAGTGCTATTTGGGCTGCCGGCCCTACTTTCCTCTGTGGCAAGATCTGTTCCACGGACGGATCAGCCGCGAGGAGGCGGGCGGCCCAATGCTAGCCGCGGGCGGCTTAACCTTCCAACTTAAGTCCAAAGCCTCCTTCTTCGATCTGATGCTGCCAGCCAAGGCAGCGAGCGACTGGAAAAAGTCATGGTTCTATGTGACCGAGGCGACCCCGGAAGACGAAGCGGCGATCCCGCGGTACTCGGCTAATCGCTCCGAGCCACGCCATCTCCAGGTCGGCAAGCTCCCCGACGACCAGCGGATGGTCGTCGACGAGATGCTCCAGACCATCCGAGGTCTGAAGAAGAAGGGGCTCCAGACGGTGAACTTGTACAACTGCTGGCTTGGGCGGCGGCTCGTTCCGCTCGCCCAACGCGACCATTACATGTACCAGTACACGGGCCGGGGAGACTCGACGAAAGCTTCCTCGCCGAGTGGAAGCCGGAGGACTACCTCAAGCACTAAAGAAGATCACCCAAGCGACATACGGATGCGCAGGCTGAGTACCTCCTACACCGCAAGCGTCCGCCCGACGGTAATCCTTTTGTCTTATTCGCAATGCAGCGGTGCGGTAGCTCTAATTCTGTTCGTGGTTGACGCTTGTTCCAAGTGGTGGAAGGGTGGTTACCACCCGACGACGAGAGCCCCGAGCCATCCGCCCAGACAAGCGAATCGCCTCCCGCCAAGGGTAACGAGGACGGCGAAGACGAGTCCAAGAGGAGATTGCCCCATCGCTCGAAGACCCGCGGCAACGCCAGCGAGATCGAGGCGAGCAGGAGCCTCGAGCGTCATGACGATGACGACGAACTCCCAGAGACCACCTCGCGCCGTCAGGCCACTCCCGCGAAGAAGAAGAAGGAGAAGAAGGAGGCGAGGGCCCCCCTGCGAAGGAAGATGAAGCCGCCGAAGATGGCTTCACCGCCACACTCAACGAGCAGCTCTGAGGCTCAGAGCTCGGCCGGTGACGGCGCGGCTCCGGCGACAATCGCGCTAGATGCGCCCTCTACAGAAGCTCCACTGGCCTCACTGCCTCCGCCATTCGCGTCGGTTTCCGAGCTAGGGAAGGCTCCGGTCGTGGCGACTTCGCCTCGCAAGGAGGTCCCGAGCGCGGTGGCCTCGCCCCGCAAGGAAGTTCCGGCCGCGGTGGCCCCAACTCACGAGGAGGCCTCCGCCGAAGGCGCCCCGGAGGCGCCAACCGCTACGTCAACATCGAAGAAGCCGTCTGTATCCTGGGCCCCCGACGTCCTGGAGCTGGGGCTCAGTCGCCGATTAGGCGCGGCGCTCGACTTACCGGCTGGCCTTCGTACAGGGCTGCGCTTCATTCCAGTCGCCAAGTGAGTGCATTCGGCATTCGTTATTTTCCTTTGGTACTTTGATTGTCTTTTATTGATCTGACTCAATGTGCAGGACCGGAGTGAAGAAGATGGGTCACCCGACCGTGGCCAAGGTATCGTCCGCCGCTGGCGAGGAAGACCCTTCCCGCAAGAGGAAAAGTGACGAGGTCGCCGCCTCAACGGAAGGCAGCAAGAAGGCCAAGGGCGACGACATCGTCGCCGTCTCTGATGACGCGGCGGCGGCGCCGGCTGGACCCGCAGTGGAGGCAACCGCATCCACGAAGGGGGGCGTTTCCTTGCCCCGACCGGAGGAAGCGACCTCCTTTGGGGCGGGCGCCTCGGTTGCTACCTTCCCCGTTTGCGACCAAGGCGGCCACGGCGAGTGGGGCTGCGACCGAGCCCGCTCCGAGGACCACCGACGCTGAACCCGACTAACGTCGCGGCACACGCCGCGCCGCTTATGCCTGTGGACGCGGTGCAACTTCACGGCATGCTTGGTGCGGCCATCCAGGTACCTCCAGTCCCCGAGGATCAGGTCGGTGCTTAGCAGCGGCTTGATCCTTATACTTACTTGTTTTGTACTTTCGAATCCAGTCCCCGAGTGCATATGCGCTAAATTTTAGCGGGTATGCGCTGAGGATTTTTCGTGATCGCCAGTCCCCGAGTGCGCACCCGCTAAATTTTAGCGGGTGGGCACTGAGGAATTTTCGTGATCGCCAGTCCCCGAGTGCGCACCCGCTAAATTTTAGCGGGTGGGCACTGAGAAATTTTCATGTGTGCTGACTTTGAAGATGTACAGGGTCTGCAGCTGGAGTCGGCAGAGCGATTGGCTGCGAAGCAGCATGCTGAGAAGGAACTGGCCGCTCTCCAGAAAGCAAACAAGGAGCTTCAGGTTGTTGCTGCGCAAGCGGAGGTGGCTCGCCAGGATCTTGTCCCTGCTAGAGAACTGGAGGCGGTGCGGTCTGCGTTAGGCACCGCCGAGCAGAAGATCGCCGACCTCGAGCGCGAACTGCGGGAGGCAAAAGAAGAAGCAAGCTCGGCGAACGGGCGAGCGAAGGCTGCCATTGCGGCCGCGGAGGACGATCGAAAGGCGTCTGAAGCCCTCATTGTTGGGCTTCAGGACGACCATACATCGCTTCAAAGTTTCATCACGGGGCTCGCCCGCCCATTGCTTGGTGAGTGCGTCTTCCCTGCCTTATGATTGTATTGTTTGTAGTTTCCATTGTACTCATACTTGTCTTCTTCTCGCAGGTCGTGTTATTGGCTGCCAAGAAGAAGCAAACTCTCTTGACGCGAGGGAGTGCGTGAGCATGCTCGTCGACTCGGCGACGCTGTCGGCGACCTGCATCCGCGCCTACCTCCAAGAGATGTCGCCCACGGAGGTTATTCCCAGTGACCTCGTTGAGGTGTGGGAGTACTTGGAGAAGGCGCCCGCGGTCGTAGAGTTCATGACGCGGTCGGCGTTTCGTCGCGGAGCGTCGACGGCCTTGAGCCTTGGGCTCGCCCACTTCCCCGAGGACTTCGATCTCGATGATGTGACGAGTGGATACCCTTCATCGACTGGCGCGGTGGATCTGTCCGAGGTTCTCAAGCTGCAGGAACGCAGCCGCTGCATTTCGAGCGCTGCTCGGGCGATGGGCGACCTCCTTCCTTACCAGGAAACGGTCGTCGCGCCGAACGACCCCGAGCCGCCGCATCGCGACTTCAAGGTTGAGCAGCCTTTCCGCTCGGCGATGGCGGGCGAGCTGACGACGTATCCGTCAAACCCGTACACCGCGTTCATCCGTAAGCGCCGGGATGCTGGCGCCTCGTCGAAGCCTGCAGAGTAGTTTAGTTTGCCCAAATGTGTTAGCAGCAGTTCTGCCGAGTAGGCATATTTTGTAATGTAAGACAATGCGATATGCGATTGAATGGAACGTTGTGTTCATTTTGCTATTTGTTTGCGTGTTTTGGATTGATTTTGGGTGAGTCCCCGAGCGCGTCCGCCCTTTTTTGGGGTTCACCTTATATATGATGTTTTGTTGTTTATCATGTGTGTGGTTGGTTGAGTCGACTACTTGAGCTCGGAGAGCCAGTCGCAAGGCAACTCCTTGAGTGCTCACTTTTACCGCTTTTCCCAGACGCGAACGGGCCGGTGGCCGAGTCCCCGAGCGTGGTACTTGGTAGTTCAAGGCGCGACTCGAGGGTGGTTGAGGACTGAGCGCGTTGGTGTGAGCGCGTCGCTCCTGCCTGGCCCGGTGGGTCAGTCGCGTGGCGAGTCCTGGGCACGCTCTCTTACTTGGCGTTTTCCCTGTCCGATCGAGACGAACTGGTATTCAGTCCCCGAGCGTGGTACTTAGCCGTTCGAGTCGCTATGCCGAGGATGCGGAGGACCAGGGTCGCTGTAGGAAGCGAGGACAGATGTCTTGGTTCGTAAAACCAGTTGAGCTAGGCGACTCGATGGGGCTCGGATTGGCGTTTTGTGGACGATGCAAGACCTGAAATGACTCAAAGGTTTTACATCGCACTACTTGGCCGTGTCGGTCGCTGTACCAAGGGTTGACTTCGTATTTTAGCATGACGCTGTTAATTACGAAAGAGTGGCACAAGGCATGGAGAGTAGACGAATTTTGCGGTAACCGCTTTTATTCATAGCGATCGGAGAGTACATATGTGGGGTTCTAGGAATAGAACTTCCGGAGGAGATTTACATTCCATGGCCGCTGACGTCGAGTTCGCCGCCCCGCGGACGCCGACGCAGGTAGTAGGCGCTGCTTAGCACGCGCCCGATAGCGAACGGGCCTTCCCACGGAGGGAGAGCTTGTGCATGCCCTTCTTGTCTGGATGAGGCGTAGGACCAGGTCGCCTTCGGAAGGTGCGGGTTTTCACCGTCGGCTGTGGTAGCGGCGGAGTCCTTGCCGATAGATGGCGGCGCGATCGGGCGAGGTCGCGTGCCTCGCCGAGTTGGTCGAGCCCGTCTTGGCGGGCCAGCTCGCTTCGGCCTCCTCAGATAGTGGACGACCCGCGAGTCGTGTTCGAGGTCGGTGGGCATGACCTTTGGCGCCAGTAGACCATGAAGAAGGGAGTGAATCCGTCGACCTGTTGACCGAGGTGCGGATTCCCGATGACGGAGGGGAGCTCAACCCAGCATCCAGCGGTGCGCCGAGTGGTACTTTGGAGTCGCGGCTTCAGCCGTGGAGGATGCTTTGTTGGCCCGCTCGCCTGGCCATTGGATTCCGGATGTGCGACCGATGCGAGGTCGAGCCGGATGTGGTGTTCTTCGCAAAATTCGGCCATTGCTCCCTTGGCGAAGTTTGTGCCGTTGTCCGTGATGATGCTGTTGGGGAACCCGTAGCGGTATATGAGCTCGCGTAGGAACTTGGTGGCGGTCTTCCCGTCGCATTTCCGGACTGGCTTGGCCTCTATCCACTTTGTGAACTTGTCGACGGCGACCAGCAGGTGGGTGTAACCAGAGGGGGCCTTCTTGAAGGGGCCGACCATGTCCATGCCCCACACAGCGAATGGCCAGGTGATGGGGATTGTTTTGAGCGCCGAGCTCGATGCGCGTCGATTGGCGATTTCGCATCCGGCGCATCGCTGGACGATGTCGACAAAGATCGGGCGTGCGGGCCAGTAGAAGCCGTGTCGCATGGCCTTGGCGACCAGGGAGCGAGCGGCGGCGTGATGGCCGCAGTCGCCTGAGTGGATGTCGTGGAGGATTTTGCGTCCTTCAGCTGGTTGGACGCAACGTTGGAACACTCCAGTGACGCTGCGCTTGTGTAGCTCGCCGTCGATGATGGTATAAGACTTGCATCGGCGAGCGATCATTCGAGCATTTGTTTCGTCTGCTGGCAGGGTGCCAGTTTCCAGGTAGGCGATGTAGGGCTTGGTCCAATCGTCAGGCTCGGTTATGAGTGCGACCAAGGCTGCCTCTGGTTGGAGCGGGACTCCGATGTCGATCTCCTTCGGGGGAGAGGCGATGGCGTGAAGATGGTGTCGAGGAACACGGCGGTGGTGCGGTCGAGTCGACCCGATGCGAGAGAGGGCGCCGGCCTCCTTTTTCCTCCCGTCGATCCACTCGGCGAGTAGCCGTGAAGTGGCCCACCTTGTCCACCTCTTGGCGATACGCCGCCATGGTAGGGGAGACGCGTCAGTGCCGGCGACTTGACCGAACGAGGTCGGAGTCTCCGTAGCATCGAAGGCGATTGACGCTCATCTCCTTTGCGGCTCGCATGCCGTGGAGTAGGGCCTCGTATTCAGCCATGTTGTTGGTGCAGGGCATGAATTCGAGGCGGAGGATGTAGCGGAGCTTGTCGCCTTTTGGTGAGGTCAGCACTATCCCCGCTCCTGCGCCGTCCGCGTTCTTGGACCCGTCGAAGTGCAGGCTCCAGTAATGGAGGTACGGCGGCTTCTCTGGCTGCTGGGCCTCCTCCTAGTCGGCGAGGAAGTCTGCCAGTGCCTGCGACTTAATCGCCCTGCGTGGCTCGTATTTAATGTTGTGGACGCCGATCTCGACGGCCCACTTGGCGACCCGCCCGGTCGCCTCGCGATTGCGGATGATATCTTGTAGTGGTGCTGAGGAGACGACCGTGATCGGGTGCTCCTGGAAGTAGTGCGGCAGGCGCCGCTGAGCCCTGAAGACCGCGTATACCAGTTTTTGGTACTGTGGGTATCGCTGGCGCGACTCGGTGAGGATAGTACACCGGCCGCTGGACCGGGCGCTCCTTTCCTTCCTCTGGTCGTTCGACGACCATTACAGCGCTGACGACGCGCTCGGACGCCGCGACGTAAACCAGCATGGGCTCTTTGTCAGCTGGTGCGGCGAGTAGCACCTTTTTGAGGTCGCGGAGCGCCTCGTCCGCCTCCTTGTCCCACTGGAAGGTGGGGTTCTTGCGCATCAGCGGTGCAGGGCATCGCTTTTCGCCCAGCGGGATGAAACGACTGAGAGCCGCTACTCGCCCGGCCAGCTTCTGGACGTCGCGCAGGCACTCGGGTTTGCCGAGCCGGGCGATCGTGTCGATCTTCGTTGGGTTCGCCTCGATCCCTCGTTTGGAGACGACGTATCCCAGTAGTTGCCCGGCGGGTACACCGAAGGTGCACTTGCTTGGATTGAGCTTTATTTTGTACCTTCGCAGATTGGCGAAGGTCTCTGCGAGGTCGGCGAGTAGGTCGCCTTGGCGAGCGGATTTTACGACCACGTCGTCGATGTAGACGTGGATGTTGCGGCCAATTTGGCTCGCGAGGCATTCTTGCATGCACCGCTGGTAGGTTGCTCCGGCGTTCTTGAGGCCGAAGGTCATGGCGGTAGCGTAAGGCTCGAATGGCGTGATGAACGCTGTCTTCTCCTCGCCCTCGACAGCCATTTTGATCTGGTTATACCCAGAGTAGGCGTCGAGAAAACAGCGACTCGAGCGCGGTGGAGTCGATTATCCGATCGATCCGGGAGGACGAACTGCTCCTTTGGGCAGGCGCTGTTCAGGTTTGTGTAGTCGATACACATTCTCCAGGTCCCGTTTTTCTTCTCGACCAGGACTGGGTTTGCCAGCCACTAGGAGTATTTGATTGGCCGGATGAAGCCGGCAGCGAGTAGACGCTGCACTTCCTCGGCGATTGCTCGACGGCGTTCTTCGTTGAAGGGCCGTAGCGACTGCTTGACTGGTCGCACTTTGGGGTCGGCGTTTAATTTGTGCTCAGCGAGCTCCCTAGGGACACCAGGCATGTCGGAGGGTTTCCATGCGAAGATGTCCCTGTTCTCACGGAGGAACTCGATGAGCGCGCCTTCCTATGCTGGGCTCATGCCTGTCCCGATCGCCACCGTCTGGCTGGAGTCGCCTGGGACCAGCTCAACGGTGCGAGTGTGCGTCGTAGCCTCAAATGTTGAGGTGTTTGCGCCCTCTGAGTTTGGCTTCTTGAGTATCGTGGGGTCGTCGTTGGAGCTGCAGTGGCTCTGGCGGCGGGCAATTGAGGGTGTTTGCCACCGCTGGACGGCCGCTTGAGGCCGCCCTGCTTCCCGAGGAGCGCGAGTACACTCGCCCTTGCGAGTCGGCGCCTGCTTTTTGCTGTTCCACGGCCTTCGCGAGTAGGGCCCTGACGTACTGGATTTGTAAGGCGCCGTCGCCGGTGGCCGTGATGCTATCGGCTGCTGCTCGGCCTGCCACGAGGTTATCCATCGGGGTGGAGAACAGTGGGAGGCCGTTAGCGTCTCGCTCCCGTGAGGAGACGACTATCCGCGGCTGGTCCTCGAGGGTGCGGTTGGGTGGTGGTGAGGCACCCATCGCCGCCGATCTGGCGGGCGGTTGCTTCCTCTGGTGGCGTTCTCGCAGATCGCGCTGGCTATGGCGCGGGTCGCTTTCATCGTCGGTTCAGGCACGCCGAACGCGGGAATTCAGCGTGACCTGATCCGCTGGTGGTAGCGTGACAGTTCGCGGCTGCCACCGCCGAGGCGAAATTTTTCGGCCGCCTGCTTTGCGTCTTGCCCGCCAGCCAGCGGAGTTCTTGACCTCCGCCGTGGCGTTAGGAGGGATCGGGGTGGAGAAAGGGTCCTCCGGCGGATCGGTGCCGGTGGCCATGTAGGTCGCGGCATGGCGACTGGCACCGTCGTGGAGGTCGGCGGAATTTTCCGACCCGGAGTCGAATTCGAAGATCCCGAGGATGGAGGGGTCCTCGAAATCTCCCGCGTTGGAGACCTGGACGATGGAGCCCGCGGATGAGGCCGCGGTGATGGATCCGGCGAGTGACGCCGGGGTCGCCGAGTCGGCGTCGTCGGTGAGGCCGCGTCTTCGCGGCCGCGAGTTCTCGCCACGTTCTTTGTGGGTCGAGTTGTACTCGGGCAGGCGGTGGATCGTGCGGATCTGGCTCTGGAGAGCCGATCGCGTGGTGGCGACTTCGCGGATGCGAGCCGAGTCCTCCGAGTGATGACGTCGGTGAAGCCGACGAAGAGGCTGATCGTGCCGACCGCAGGATCACGCCGTGTGACGGGTCGCGCCGGGACGTAGCTGCTCGGCAAGATCTGGAGCATCTCCGATCGCTATCATGCCGGTGGCGACCGCCTCGTTGATGGGCAGATTGGATCTCGCGCAGAACACCCGACCGCCAGGCCCACGGTGGGCGCCATCGCCGTGGGAATGACCACGGCAGATGCGAATCGGCAGCGAGTAGTAGAACGAGGGGCAAGGGCGGCCAGCCATCTGCGGTGCGAGATGAGGGCAAAGACACAGGGGTTTACCCAGGTTCGGCCCCCCGGAGGGTAAAGACCTACTCCTGCTAGATTGTATTATGGAGGTGTTTACAATGGGCGAACTCGGCGACTAGGCGGCGAGTTGCTTGGGTGTATGAGGGAACGTGTCTCTACTCACCCCATAGGGAGGTTTATATAGGCTCACCTCCCCTAGGGTTTACATATCTCAACCGATTTGGTTACAACTTCGGTAATCATTCAACCTAGTCCGACTGGGCCTATCTGCTCGCCTGGGCCTTCAACTTCCAGTCGCCTGGTTCCTCGCTGGGCTTCGATCCACTCGCCGTTATACAGGCCCACTCGCCAGCCCTTGGGCCAGTCGGAAACGTCCCGCTGAGCATACCCCAGTAGGCGTATCCCCATCAATTAACGTTTCCGTATTAATACAATTATAGCATGCAAAATAAACATCTATCATATACTTGGAATACACATAATAAACACTTTATTATTGCCTCTCAGGGCATATTCCCTTCATAAACAAGCATGGAGCATCAAAAATTATAGATACGTTTCCAACGTATCAGCATCCCCAAGCTTAACTCCTGCTCGTTCTTGAGTAGGTAAGTGATAAATAGAATAATTTTTTAGGTGACATGCACCCTCATAATAAAGATCCAACCATTTGCAAGCATTGGAAGATGGGATCAAATAACTCTAAACATGTGCATGAAAGATGGAGTTCTAACAATAGGACATAGTAACTATGCATGCAACATGGAAAGCTACAAACAAAGATCATGAATAACATGCATTGAAAAACGTTTGTTTGCTTCACATACAGAAAACATAGTATAGTGGCAATCCGCTTGTCCCTCATAGAGTGGCGATAAAATGCATAGGACACCTGCAAAGTTTACAAAGGTGACTAGAAACAAGTAGCACAAGAGCAAGTAATAACACAATATGCATCATTTAATAAGCTTTGAAACACTTCACACCGAATGACAACTATGCTCTCTTAATGGTGCCTAAAGGTAGAAGGTTGAGACTCAATAGTGATGGAAGAAAGGCCTTTTTGTAAAGGAAGCAGTGATTACAAATTTCAAAAAGAGCTTCCAAAAATTATGATACTTATTAGCTTTCAGCCCTCATTGCCCCTATCATAAGCATCTTGAAGTGGTTAAGGTTAAAGTGGCAAAGCTGGAGTATATGCTTGACGAAGTATAAGTTGGCAATATCATTGCCTTGAATACGAGGGCCACACCTCATGCATACTCAACTTTGGGTCCAGGTAAGTTCTTGTCACTGTAAGTATTTGCATATCATTGAGAACTGCCAAACGGGTACCCCTTGCACATGGTATAGGAGCTTTCCCATAACCAAAATGACAAGCCAAGCAGACAATGACCATCTTAGCAATCTTTTATTTACCATATGCATAGCTTTTTATTGAGGATGCTTCATAGATAGCTCACTATGGTGATGCTGCAAGTTTCCACCATGATTAGGCATGGCTTAGGCTAGCGGCTCAGGCGTTTCTCTAACACAGGATACAAACTCCATGGACTTACAAGTTCCCTCTTTATTTCACACCGGTGACATCCATAGACAAAAGAATCTGATATCAACTGAGTACAACAAGGTACAAGTGCAATGTTGAAAACGTTCCCCGTGACAGCACGGTTCTGCTAATTCCAACTTATAAGTGCAAGAATATACAACAAAGTTGTCACAATGTTTCAAGTTTATTAGGGGCAAAGAATAAAGTGTTTCATCAAGTTCGTGAGGGCTTTAATCACTAAGTTTTCACATAACAAAATAGTTTTTAATTGGAAGATAGTTGAAAACAAGAATATACTTGGAATGGTGTAACACACCATGCATAGGAGTTTATAGTGGAAACTTTGGAATAACTTGGTTTCTTGGGAGTTGGAGGCATGAGTAGAACTTACTCATACAAGTGGAGGCTAGCAAAAGACTGGGAGCAACCAACTAAGAGAGCAATAATGGTCATAATCATGCAATGCAACAAAGCATACTAATCAAATCAAAGAGTGGTACTACAAGTCAAGGACTAAATGATCATACAGGCTAATGGTGACTTGTCATAGTCATAACATGGCGTGAGCATGTGCCAAGTCAACCCAAGCAAAGCATCAAAGGAGAATACCACAATACTATGCTTTTGCATGCTAAAACAACGCATAATTTTTTCAAGGCACACTAAGCAATCCCAATTGTTTGGAACAAGACATGATACATCAATAATCACTAAGCATAATGCTAAAACAACACCTAGCATGTCATACTAAAGTCTAAGTCATAGTCAGTGTAATCTCCTCTTGCACTTCAAGCAAGAACTTACTACTCTTTTCCAACACCAAGCAAACTTATTTGCAAAACAACACAGCGAGAACGGGGGTCCAAACTACTTAAGAAAACTAAACAAACTAAGCAAAGCAAACGAAAACTAAGACGCTCCAAGAACAACACAACTGTGCATGAAACAATAAAAACGAAGTGTCTAGACAGACCTGAGCTTTTTATTGATGAAGAAGGGGATGCCCCAAGCTTTTACGATTGTACCTCTTGGATATTTCTTGGGGTGACACCATGGTGGCATCTCCAAGCTTGAGCTTTTGTCCATTCTTCATCTCATTGCATCATTCTCTCTCTACACCTGAAATGTTTCCTTCATACAAAACTTCACACAATTTTTATTAGCAACATTAGTGTATTCAAAAGATATTAGACCTCTAGAAAAGCTTTGAAACAGCAAGGCTTTTCACTAAAAACACAAGCTACTGTAGCAACTCCTTAAAAAAGCTCAATTCACCTAAAGAGAACTAAAAAAGAATCAATAAGAAGCAAGTGCAAATAATTGCAGAAATTTGTCAAAACAGACCAGCAGGTAGAAACCAGTTTTTTCGAATATCTTCTGTTGCTCAAATCAAAAAGTGTTGAACTAAAGAAAGTTATCTAACATATTGGGGGATTTATTCATAAATTCTGAGATCAATCCGAGTTACAGACACTCCTCACGAATGTTTTTGGTGGAGGACAGAAATCTATTTCGGGACAGCAACTCCCCAAATCTTACTTCCCTCTCATTAGAGGTCATTCTTGGCACAAAAAGCAAACAAAAAGGATAAGGAGAGGTCATTACTAAAGTAATAACTTCCAAGACTCAAGGAAACTCTTGGGTTATCTCCCAATAAGTAATTTTCTTTAACGCCTTTAAGTTAGGCTTGATAGCTTGAGAAGATTCTCACATAAGAACTATGAGTTGAATTAAAAGAGAGCATCAAGAAGCAAATTCAAAACACATTTGAGTCTAACCCACTTCCTATGCATAGGAATCTTGTAAAGGAACAAGTCATGAAAGCACAAAGCAACAAGTATAGGAAACCAAAACAAGTGCAACTTCAAAATTTTCAACACAGAGAGAGGAAACTTAATATTGTTGAGATACATAAGACCATGTTACCCTCTCTCAAAATAATGTTCAGTAGCCTCATGAATAAACTCAACAATATAACTATCACATAAAGCATGCTTTTTATGACCTTCAAACACATAATTTCTATCAAGCTCAAAAATAGTGGGATTAATTCCTTCACAGGTTTTACCCAAAGTAGATATTTCAAAAGGATCCACAGGAACATAACATTCATCCTCTTTTGGTAAGCAACGTGGACAATCAAATAATGTAAGAGGTAAAGAGTTACTCTCATTATAAGGTAGGCATGGGTAGATCCATTCTTCCTCCTCTTGACCATCACTCTCCTCCTCTTTTTCATCTAATGAGCTTTCAGTTTTAGCAATTTCTTCTTCCATAGGCTCCTGCAAGGCATTAGTCTCTTCCATTTGTGGAAAGCATCTATTAAAATATTTAAGAATATAGCCATTTGATTCCTTGTAATTATCAAAGCAAAATTTAAGTATCTCATAAACCTCATGTTCATAAGGTGCATCATCAGTATTTTCAAGCAAACTAGCAAGTTCAAATGCACCCTTAAAAGCAACAAATTCTTCAATTTATTCCACATCATAAAAGTCATAATTTCCTTTAACATAAGAGGATATGGTAACATTATCATTATACTCACATTGAAAGGGTAGGTGTTTATACCTCCTGCAGCAACAAGCTTTATCAAAGCAATAAGTAATATTATAAGTAGAGCACACGTCTCTAGCAGTATTCAACTTATAAATTTGATCCCATAAGTGTTTCCCTTTTTGTGATAAACGGCGTTCCTTATAATAATACTTTTGTTCCTCCGTGAACCCACCTTGCCAATAAGAACTAGTTTCAAAGAAACCATCCATTGAGAGAAAGCATGACCAAGCAAGGCAAAAATGCAAAGCAACTAGAGTAGGAACTAATTTTTTGTGTTTTTGAAAAAAGCAAGCAAACCAAACTAGACTATGTTTTTGAGTTTTTTGGAAAGAGGCAAACAAAACCAAACAAAAGAAACATAGCAAATTAAAAACAAAGTAAAGACAAAGGAAGTGAAGAACTCCCCTAGTGAAGACGTCCTTGGCCTCCGCGGCCACGGCACCAGAAAACTTGTTGATGGCGCATGTTGATGTGGAGCCTGTTGGGAACCCCAAGAGCAAGGTGTGAAGCAGCAAACAGCAAGTTTTCCCTCAGTTGAGACCGAGGTTATCGAACCAGAAGGAGGAAGGAAACGTCACACAGGTATTGCAAGCAACACGGAGACCTGCACAACACAAACTCAAGACTTTGCCCCAACGAATCGGTGAGGTTATCAAGCTCACTGGTTTGCTGTAACAAAGGATTAAACATATGGTGTGGAAGGTAATGGTTTGCAGCAAGTAAACAAGTAACAGTGGAAGATGTATCATTGGTAAATATTGTACTGGGGTCCATAGTTCACTAGAGGTGCTCTCCTTAAATAAACAACATATCATGAAGGGTAAACAAATTACAGCAGGGCAATTGATAAGAACTGAGCAAGGCATAACAATGCAATTACTAGTCAGAAAGATCCTATGAGGTTGATTGGGAAATACAACAATATACATAGACCGCCATCCAACTGCATCTATGACTAGAAGTCCACCTTCAGGTTATCATCCGAACCCCCTCCAAAGATTAAGTTGCAAGCAATGCATAACCAAAGCAAAGTGTGTAAGGTAAACAGTCCACATGTTCCATGAACAAGAGACCGTTGTTTTCTCCCTAGTATCAACAGCACATCTACAACCGAAGATATTATTGTCACTTCCCTTGGAAACTAGAGGCATGAACCCACTATCGAGCATAAATACCCCCTCTTGGAGTCACTACCAACTACTTGGCCAAGATAGCTACTAACAACGGAGAGCATGCAAGATCACAAAAAACACATACATGGTAGAATCATAAAGATAAAACCATTAATCAAACCAACATAATAATCTCAATATCCATCGGATCCCCGCAAACACAACAAACATGATTACAAATAGATTCGATCTTGATCATGAATGGAGCTCACAAGATCTATACATGAAAGCACAAAGGAGAAGATTCAACCATCTAGCTACTACATGGACCCATAGTCCAAGGTGGAACTACTCACGCATCATACCGGAGAGAAGGCCTCCGGGATGATCTCTCCTCCGGCAGGGTGCCGAGAAGAACTTCAGATCCCCCCGATCTAGGGACGATGGTGGCGGCGTCTACAGACGGTTTCGTGAAGATTTGATTAGGTACCCAGGGTATCTGTATCGGGGGCTTCTTATAGGCGAAGGGGGAGACCGAGGCGGCCGCCAGGGCGACCAAACCCTAGCGTGGGGGGGCCTACCACTGGGTGGGTCTGGCCCCTCGGTCTCTCATCTGGACTTCTTGTTCCCCACGAAAAGTAATTGACTTTATCCTTTGTCCCGTCCAATTCCGAGAATATTTCTTTACTAACTTTTCTAAAACCAAAAACAGCAGAAAACAGGCATCTAGCACTGTTGCAACTTGTTAGTAGGTTAGTACCAGAAAACATATAAAAAGCACCTCAAAGTATGGACAAGTAAAAAAAAATAGATACTAAACAAGCATGGAGCATCAAAAATTATAGATACGTTTCTAACGTATCAAGCCTCACTAAACTTGCATTATATCTCTGATGAAATAGCATATTGTAAACCTAAAAATGTTTTTTGCAAAAAATCATGAGCATCATATCATGTACATGTAGTTCAAATCTAACTCATTTCCTTCCGATTCAGCAGGAATTTGCCTTTTTCATGAGGGGTGGACGAAAAGGTTTGAGATATCCAGGTTGGAAATTGTCCATTCAAAATGGTCTACTATTTTAAAAAAATGGGGTAGTATCATTTTAAAACTTTTCATTTGGTGGTTGCTTCACAAAACACCCATTTTTTGCACTCGGAAAATGAAAAATATGTTATACAAAAGTATTTGTATTTTTATACATTTTTAAAAAAAAAATATTTAATATTTGAGTTTATATAGATAATCTTATTTTTCTGCAAATTTTGATATATTATATGTATTTTTATAATTTAAATGATTTAGTTATGATTTTTCTAAGATTAATGTGCCAAAAAAGAAAATAGCTACTCCGACGGCAAAGAGCCGTCTACAAGGTGTGAAACCTACGACAACGGCTTTACCATCAGTTTAGACTTGACGTCGTCACTCTGCCATTAGCCTAATAGACTACGGCGGTCCCGCTGTTGTCGGCATATTTATCCTACGCCGACGGCAAAACTAGGTCGACGGTCTCGACATTTTGCCAGCCTATCTGGTTATTCCGGTAGTGTATGAGTGGCTAGAGTGTAATCTTTTTTTCTAATGTCCTTAGGTACACATCAATGTCGTTGCCGGGTTGCCTCGGGCCTTGGATGAGCACTGGCATCATAATGAACTTCCTCTTCATACACAACCAAGGAGGAAGGTTATAGATACATAGGGTCACAGTGTGTGTGACTGCAGCTCTGCTCACCAAAAGGATTCATGCCGTCTGTACTTAGACCAAACCTTAAGTTCCTTGCGTCACGTGCGAAGTCCGGGTACTCTCGCTCGACTTTTCTCCACTGTGACCCATCAGCGGGGTGTCTCAACATCGCGTCTTTCTTACGGTCTTCCATGTGCCATCGTAATAACTTGGCATGCTTTTTATTTCTGAAGAGACGTTTTAACCGTGGTATTATAGGAGCATACCACATAACCTTGGCAGGAACCTTCTTCCTAGGGGCCTCGCCCTCAACATCGCCAGGATCGTCTCGTCTGATCTTATACCGCAGTGTAGTGCATACCGGGCATGCATCCAAATTCTCGTACTTCTCACCGCGGTAGAGGATGCAGTCATTAATGCAGGCATGTATCTTCTGCACGTCTAATCCTAGAGGGCAGACAACCTTCCTTGCTTCGTATGTACTGTCAGGCAACTCATTATTTCTTGGAAGAAGATTCTTCATTTTTACCAACAACTTTGAAAATGCGCTGTCAGTCACACCATTCTCTGCCTTCCATTGCAGCAAATCCAGTGTGGCACCTAGCTTTTTGTGGCCATCTTCGCAAGTTGGATACAACAATGTTTTGTGATCCTTTAACATCTGCTCCAGCTTCTCCTTCTCCTTTTCAGTTTCGCATTCTTCCTTTGCATCAGTAATGGCCCGACCAAGATCGTCATCAGCGGGCCCATCTGCTTCCCTCTTGATCTTCATTATCTACCTCCGTTGCATTATCATCATATTCAGGATACATATTATGATAGTTTTCATCATCCTCTTCTTCTTCGTTGTCTTCCATCACAACCCCTTTTTCTCCGTGCTTGGTCCAACAATTATAGCTGGGCATGGAACCGGATCGAAGCAGGTGGGCGTCAATGGTTCTGGTATTTGAGTAGTCTTTCTTGTTCTGACAGTGAACACACGGACATCACATAAAACCATTGTGACCACGGTTTGCATTAGCCACAACGATGAAATTTTGGAGGCCCGTAATGTACTCGGAAGTGCGGCGGTCACCGTACATCCATTGCCGATTCATCTGCATTAATATGTAGTATATATCAAAAAATAATAGGGAGATGACCATTTATATATATAGTACATCAATGACACATGAAACTATAGTTGCCGACCTCGACCGAGACGGAAAGAGCAACAAGAAAGCTTATTTTGAGCTCTCGGGCATTTCACCGAACACCTCTAGTGCATATGAAAAAAACACAAACTAGCACTCTTCACACCCTCTTGCTAGGCTCCAAAATGTGAAAGAATGGAAGAGTGGGGTGTGTGCTGGGGTGGTGTCTTATAGTTTCTCTTTAACACCGGTTCATGCCACGAACCGGTGTTAAAGAAAAGGTGAAACCACTGTCAGTAGGACCTTTAACACCGGTTCGTGGCACGAACCGGTGTTAAAGGGGGCTCTTTAATGCCGCAGGGCCACGCTGGTAGCCTCTTTAACACCGGTTCAGTAGAAGAACCGGTGTTAAAGCCCTTTCGGATCACCAAAAGACCTTGTTTCCACTAGTGACTACAAATAGATTAGATCTTGATCATGAATGGATCTCACAAGATCTATACATGAAAGCACAAAGGAGAAGATTCAACCATCTAGTTACTACATGGACCCATAGTCCAAGGTATAACTACTCACGCATCATACCAGAGAGAAGGCCTCCGGGATTATCTCCTCCCATAGGTGCCGGAAGAACTTCAGATCCCCCCGATTTAGGGACGATGGTGGCGGCGGCTACAGACGGTTTCGTGGAGATTTGATCGGGTACCTAGGGTATCTGTATCGGGGACTTCTTATAGGCGAAAGGGGAGACCAAGGCGGCCGCCAGGGCGACCAAACCCTAGTCAAGCACGGGGTGGGGCCCACCCGCTCCTGGGGTGGGTCTGGCCCTGCCTCTCATCCGACTTCTTGTTCCCCACGAAAAGTAATTGACTTTGTCCTTTGTCCCGTCCAATTCCGAGAATATTTCTTTACTAACTTTTTGAAACCAAAAACAGCAGAAAACAGGCATCTGGCATTGTTGCAACTTGTTAGTAGGTTAGTACCAGAAAACATGTAAAAAGCACCTCAAGTGTGGACAAGTAAAGCAAAGTAGATACTAAACAAGCACGGAGCATCAAAAATTATATTTACGTTTCCAACGTATCAAGCCTCACTAAACTTGCATTAGATCTGTGATGAAATAGCATATTGTGAACCTAAAAATAATTTTTGCAAAAAATCATGAGCATTATATCATGTACATGTAGTTCAAATCTAACTCATTTCCTCCCGATTCAGCAGGAATTTGTCTTTTTCATGAGGGGTGGACGAAAAGGATTGAGATATCCAAGTTGGGAAATTGTCCATTCAAAATGGTCTACTATTTTTGAAAAATGGGATAGTATCATTTTAAAACTTTTCATTTGGTGGTTGCTTCTCAAAACACCCCTTTTTTCGTTTGTATTTTTTATACAAAAGTATTTGATTTTATATAAATATATCTTATTTTTCTGCAAATTTTGATATATTATATGTATTTTTATGAATTTAAATGATTTAGTTATGATTTTTCTAAGATTAATGTGGCAAAAAAGTAAATAGCTACTCCGACGGCAAAGAGCCATCTACATAGGTGTGAAACCTACGCCAACGGCTTTACCATAAGTGTAGACTTGACGCCGTCGCTCTGCCGTTAGCCTAATAGACTACGTTGACGGTCCCGCTGCTGTCGGCCTATTTATTCTACGCCGACGGCAAAACTAGGTCGACGGCCCGATATTTTGCCGTCAGCCTATCTGGTTATTCCGGTAGTGTATGAGTGGCTGGAGTGTAATCTTTTTTTCTATAAAAAAAGTTGGGAAAATCATAATGGCTACAAGACTAAGATTGCAAGAAGATTCCCTAAAAAAAAGATTGCAAGAAGATCTTTAAAAATAAGTGTACGAATTAATGTGTAATAGTACCCTCCAAAAAGAGAAACGAGGAGATGCAAAATCTTTCACCATAATTGCAGTGATATTGCATGCAAGAAAATCCAGCACAGCAGCATTAACCTGTTGTTGTCGCGTCCACAACGTCTCTTGCCATTTCTGCCTCGCCGTGACAGCAAATTTCATCAATGCGTCCATCCAAGCTCCAGAATTTTCGATCCTCTTCACACACGCTAGATCTGACTCAGATACATGATCTAGTCTTCCATCCTCGAAGTCGAACCCATCCATGGTGTGTAGTCGCCGTCCTTCCATCCGACTACCAGGGCGAGCATTCTGTGAACCTAGTCGATCGAGATAGGAGACGTCGTCGTGCTCTCCTAGCTCGCCGCCCTACTCCCTCAATCCCTCTCCCACTTCCATCCTTCTTCCTACCCACCAAACGCCTGGGGATCTGTTCGTTCAGATTGATTCCTACTCTCAGTCTCCTCCAATCCATCCATGGAGTCATCCCTCATATGAATATGATAATCTAGTCTCTCCTCCACCAGCCTATTTACCATGGCGGCGCAGCCTCCTCGGAGAAGCACCCGGTTGCTGATCCGGAAGACGGATTGGAGCACCGCTCTGCCGCCCGAGCTCTGGGAGATTATCGGCGAAAGGCTACCGTCGGGCCGCGACGCTGCCAACTTCCGGTCCATGTGCAGGCTCTGGCGCGCCGAGTTACCCTTCACCAAGTTCGCGCCGGTGCTGATGCTGCCCTACGACCCGGAGTCACCCAACGGCACGGTCACCTTCTACAGGCCGACGGACGGGGAAACCATCACGCGGGATCTCCTGCGCTGCACGGCAAGGCGGTGTGTGGGTCGTCGCACGGGTGGCTGGCGCTCGTCGACGAGGCCGCGTGCCTGACCCTTCTGAACCCGTTCACCAAAGCCACCGTCTCCTCCCGCCGACCGGCGATGACTTCGCCGTCGACTTCTCGCGGCCCGCCTTCAAGGTCGATGGCCGGTGGGTCCACGAGCCTTTGGCCGACGGCGTTCTGCGCGAGATAAAGCTGGACGAGATGCGCAACGTGTTCTTCAGCGAGGTGGTGCTCTCCTCGCCGGCCGACTCCGGTGATTGTATTCTGATGGCGCAGTTCGACGAGTCGTCTGAAGTCGCCTTCTGCCGCGTCGGCGTCGACGCCTCCTGGAGGCTGCTCAACACCGGCCTCGAAGATGACATCAGCTACATCGTCCACTGCCGCAACAGGTTCCTGGCAATCAGCTACGACGGACACGTCTCCATCTGCAACGTCGCCGGTGCAACTCCGACGGCGAGGCCGCTGCAAGGGTTCGAACTACCCAAACAGGTCTACCCCTTATCCTATCTGCAGGTGAATGGCGAGCTGCACCTGGTAGGCACCTCCCGTGACCAAAGCGGCACCGAGCTCTACAGGTGCAACGTCTTTGCCCGGACACCGGTGTGGTCAAGGGTGATGAACATCGGCGATCTAACATTGCTTACGTCGCATAATGTCGCGGCTGGCGTCGCCGGAGGAAGCGTTTCCGGTCTCGACAACAACTCCGTCTACGACTCTGGGCATATCGGTAGATATGTGTTTCATGATAAAAGATGCAGGCAAAACATGAACCATGTGTTAGAGATCATCGATGTTGCCACTGGCACGTCAAATTGGCTTCTTTACCACCCATACACTGAAGGCTCTCCGGAGGCTCTTTGCTGGATTATGCGGAATCCATGGACTGCTCAAGGTAATTTGTATCATCCTATCATACCTGCTTGTTGTTTCTCTCTCTCTCTATATATATATATATATATATATATATATATATATATATATATATATATATATATATATATATATATATGTGTCTACTAAGGGCCGGGTTTATAGTTTGGAGAAACCCGGCAGTACCTGCTTGGCTCTTGGGGATTCCTAGGCGGCGACCACAAAAATTGCATATGTTATATCGGGCATTCGTCATTCCATATTGCTTTGGCGTGCGCCGAGGTTTAAATATCAAGTGTAACAACAAAATGATAGATATGCTGAATTTCTAGGTATTACGGTAATTCGGTTTCAAACCATAAGGATATTTTATATACCCTCAGTGTGAATCAATAGAAGTTTATGTCTAGCTAATCTGATCCATGTTTTCGCCTCATCCAGCTAGCATTTACAGGATCTTCTAGTAACCTCAATTTGTTTCATGAGTTAGGTATGCCATATTTAGTGCATACATGGTGTTATTATGTTTACAACTTCTTGGGGTTATTAGCTATGGAATTCCGAACGTTGTGTTGTTATATTTGACAGATAGAAAACTGTTTGCTTTAAAACGATGAGGGTAAGTACTTAAAATATATAGATAGAACTATTTGGATGGCTACGTACATTATTTTCATCTTTGGTGAGTTTAGCTAGGATTTGCACATCTCTTAGAATATTTGCTTCTCTGGGTTTATCATTACAAAAGATAACCGGATAATTTATTAAGTACACCATATTTGGGGGAAAGAGCATAATTAGTCTCACATAAGACGGTAGGTAAACTCACCAACGATAGGGGAAAATTCGGCTATCATATAGGGAAGCATAATAGGTGGGCAAGTGAGTTCATCAGGGTTCAACTCCCCAGATCCATTGGGCAAGCTAGAGTTCTTGGCATAGAAAATAAAATCTCATGCCACTGGTATTAAAAAAATCTTGGTAAAGAGTTCCTCTAAATTGCCTGAAAAAGTATGGTCTTACACTGCAACTATGCCCAGGGATTGCCACATCTGCCCACTGTGCTCCTCATCGAAATTTTAAGCATTTTATCTTTTGTGAACGATTTTACTTGTGCATTATTAAAATATTGTTGTCCATGCAATTTAATAATAGTTTTCCACATTGATTTTTTATCTGAAATTTAATCATCGTTTTCAGGAGGGCATGCTGATGCTTGAAACGGTGAAAGATTACAAGAGAAGGACTTCGCGAGCCTGATGTGTGATGAAACCGTAGATGCTTAGTCAAATTAAGACATAGTCTGAACTACCTATCTGTTTTGCTGGACCAGATTTATTTTCATATTATTTCTCTCTAGGCCGTCAAGAACAGCCGACAGTTGAATCGTCGAATAATTGTTGTTATGTACTCGATATACAATGTACACTACATGTGTGTCCCTTGTAGTGCTAGTATTGGGTGAACTTTTATAACAGCGGGTTGCAATTTCATTTATATTTTGCTGCCAACATTAGTTGCAAATAACCTTATATTTTGCTCTTAATATTTTGATTTTCTATCCAATAGGAATACACATGAATTCTCACAAAATATAAAATATCATGCTGCTCTTCCAACATTTATTCTAAACGCATGTTGCAATTTTATTTTTCTACGGATGGGCTGAAATGTCGACGCACATATTTAATTCTCCACTAACTAAGGCTAAACTGTGAGATGTTGGTGCTCGTGTTTTGT
Organism: Avena longiglumis; assembly: GCA_030063025.1. NCBI lineage: Eukaryota > Viridiplantae > Streptophyta > Magnoliopsida > Poales > Poaceae > Avena > Avena longiglumis. Next base: position 14,880,596 of record CP125975.1, on the reverse strand, counting down.
TTATTTCATGATGTTCACCAACTCCAAACTCACATTGAGATAAGAATAAGTGAATACCTGTGAGAGAGATATCTATAGTATAAGCACAATAATGTTGCAGTATTGTTCTTCCTGTCTGTGCTATTCCTTAGACAATTGAGGAATAAAAGGTCACCCTCCCTTCTTCTCTATTTTCCTCCATGGATGCTCAACTGTGTATTCATCGTATTGACCTGAATCTTGTCACCAGCTGGTAACCTCATGATATGTCCAACACAATAGGGTCCACTACTGCTTAACATTTGGGGGTGATGTTAAGATAAAAGGCGCCAAACTTTTGTCCATGGAATTTGCCATGCTCGTTCTGTTCCTCCCATGATATCGTTTTGTTTTCATCCATGGTCCCGAGTCCCGTTCCCCACCCCTATGAGTTCTGACCAGGTCAAAATGGCTTATTTACCACCCATACACTGAAGGCTCTCCGGAGGCTCTTTGCTGGATTATGCGGAATCCATGGACTGCTCAAGGTAATTTGTATCATCCTATCATACCTGCTTGTTGTTTTTCTCTATATATGTCTACTAGGGCCGGGTTTATAGTTTGGATAAACCAGGCAGTACCTGCTTGCTCGTGTGGTTCCTAGGCGACCACAAAATATTGCATATGTTAGATCGGGCATTCATTCATTCCATATTGCTTTCGTGGCCGAGGTTTAAATATCAAGTGTAACAACAAAATGATAGATATGCTGAATTTCTAGGTATTACGGTAATTGGTTTCAAACCATAAGGGTATTTTATATACCCTCAGTGTGATTCAATAGAAGTTTATTTCTAGCTATCTGATCCATGTTTTCGCCTCATCCAGCTAGCATTTAGAGGATCTTCTAGTAGGCCTCAATTTATTCATGAGTTAGGTATGCCATATTTAGTGCATACATGGTACGTGTTATTATGTTTTCAACTTCTTGGGGTTATTAGATATGGAAATCCGAACGTTGTGTTGTTTAGGTGACGATAAAGGTATGTCATATTTGATAGATAGAAAACTGTTTCGTTTAAAACGATGAGGGTAGGTACTCAAAATATATAGATAGAACTATTTGGACGGCTACATTATTTTCATCTTTGGTGAGTTTAGCTAGGATTTGCACATCTCTTAAGAGTATTTGCTTCTCTAGGTTTATCATTACAAAAGGTAACCGGATAATTTATTAAGTACACCATATTTGGGGGAAAGACCATAATTAGTCTCACATAAGACGATAGGTAAACTCACCAACGATAGGGGAAAATTCTGTCATATAGGGAAGCATAGGTGGGCAAGTGAGCAAGTGGTAGTCTTGCCCCCTCAGTTCATCAGGGTTCAACTCCCCAGATCCATTGGGCTAGAGTTCTTGGCATAGAAAATAAAATCTCATGCCGCTGGTATTAAAAAAATCTAGGTAAAGAGTTCCTCTTAATTGCCTAAAAAAATATGGTCTTACACTGCAACTAAGCCCAGGGATTGCCACAGCTGCCCCCTGTGCTCCTCATCGAAATTTTATGCATTTTACCTTTTGTGAACGAGATTTTACGTGTGCATTATTAAAATATTGTTGTCCATGCCATTTAATAATAGTTTTCCACATTGATTTTTTATCTGAAATTTAATCATCGTTTTCAGGAGGGCATGCTGATGCTTGAAACGGTGAAAGATTACAAGAGAAGGACCTCGCGAGCCTGATGTGTGATCCTCCCATGATCTCGTTTTGTTTTCATCCATGGTCCCAAGTCCCGCTCCCCACCCCTATGAGTTGTGACCAAGTCCCCCCATCTACCCAATCCTCTCCTCCTTCCAAAATGCATCCACACACCACCATAGATCTTGTATTCCCCATCGTGATGCCCATGGTGGCCATCCTGCAGCAGCTTGAGCCCGTCCTTGCGGACAAAGCCACCCACTCAAGCGTGCCCCTGTTACAACCTCCACCTCCACCTCGCATCTGCTTCCCATTCCTATCCTGCACCTGCTCCATCCCCCTTCCTATCACATAACCTCATGTCACGCACACTCCTGTCAGCGAGTACTGGGGCTACTCGGGTTGTGCCCCGTCAAGCCTACCATGATGTCGGAGCTTCCGCTGTTGTCCCTAGAGTACATAATGTCTCTAATCATCATGAAGGCGTCGCCCGACTTCGACGACTGTATCACGATGGTGGTTCTCGGGTTCCCGTGAAGTCTGATTCTGTCACATAGGCGATGATGCCTCATGGAAGCTACTCGACACCGTCCTGACACATCAAGCCTACTCCATCGTCCACTACCACAACAGATTCCTAGAAATCAGCAGTGGTAGACTATCTACAATGTTGTCGATGCAACTCCGATGGTGAGGCTGGTGTAATGGCTGGATCTGCCTACAAAGATCTCCCTGGTGCATATCTATAGGTGAACAGCAAGATGCACCTTGTGGGATTCGTAGGGAGGGACTCAATGTCCCGCAACCGGGTACACAAGTGTAATGTCTTTGTCAGGATGCCGGCGCTGTCTGAGTAAAGAATGTCAGGGATCTAGCATTGCTCACCTCGCATAATTTCATGGATGGTCATGGCGAAGAATGTTTCTCTAGGCTCAAGAAGAACTCTGCCTACTTCTCTATTTACTTCTATTAGCATGTTAGTATATGTGATCATCTTGATGGAGTTAAACATAACATGGACCATGTGTTAGAGATCATTAACATTAATTGCCAATGGAACGTCATAGTGCCTTCCATACCACTAATACACTCCCAGTTCTTCGAAGGATCTTTGTTGGATTATGTGGAATCCGTAGACTCAAGGTTCATATCCTGTCATCTCGCCTTTTTTGTTTTAATTTCTCTATGTCCAGGGTTTATAGTTTTAAGGAATCATGATGTACCTGTTTGGTTCTTGATTCCTAGATGGGGATAATATACTATCAGAGTAAATAAGAGTTATTAAAAGACTCGACTCATTTTTTAATCCATGTCTCACTGATTATTTTTGTCCTGGATGAAGACCCGTAGGACAAGCATGTCCATCGGGGCCAGCCGCCAAATCCCCTTCGCCATCTCACATGCACCTGACCTACTTGTGTCACTAGATGGCAGACTGCCAGGTTTCTCTATGCCCGCATCACCCCGGCAGGTAGGTGTGTGCTGGTTGAGAGGCATGCAAGGGCACGGGAGATCTCCGTACCTGCTGGGCGGTGTGGCTCGGCGCGGTTTGTGTGGCGTCTCCAGGGCGTGGGCATGCATGGGCACTCTTAGCGCGATCTTGCGGTGGGTCACATTAATGTGGGAGAATTGTGTCCGCACCTGTCCCAAGGCCATTGCTAGCCGGTAGGAGCGCGCTGGGTGAGAGGCGTTCGGGGCATAGGAGAATTTCGCACCCGCTGGAAGGTGGGGTCTTGAATGGTCCAAGATCACATTTCTAGTTCATCGGCTTGCGTTGATCCTCGTTGAGGGATCATTTGGTGGGTCCACCAAGAGTGAGAGAATGCCTTTCAAATACGGTATGTGTATGCGCACTTCCGCCACTATGCCATGCCTCCATTACGCGCATGGTATGGTCGAATGACGATCGCGTCTCGAGAAACGGTGAGCGCCGCAAGGCTAGCCTTTCTGCACGATCGACTGCCCCTCCTTTGTCGCACGATATACATACCTCTTGATGTTATTATGTTTCTCTATTCCTTTTGTGAGTTCTTTTGACATGTTCTATCCTCTTTCAGCGTATTCTTTGTTAGGTCGCCTGTTCGTCGTCACCGCTAGAAAACCGTCGACCACGAGAAGAGGGTAGTTCCTGCTAACACATCCTCGCATCGGTGTGTCAGCCCAACGATGTGTGGTTGCCATGAGAGAAGAAACGCTCTCACCATCGAGTTCGCATGTCACGCTGCACGCTGCCCAATGTCTCTTGCTTACCTTACTTTATGCCTCCGATCTAATGGCAATTTATTATATCTATGTTTATTAGTTGCTTTTGGAAATAGTGGGAGGTCGCCTTGTTGTGCGTTGGTCGACGCAGCGCCATTGCTTCATCGTATTTGCTCCTGCGGTGTTTTCATGATACGCTGACTACGCTTCTTTGCCTACTAGGGTGTTGCCTCGCTTATGTTTGGCTTCATTTTATATGCCATCTTTCTCATTGTTTCTTAAGCTCTTTACTAACGTTAGTTTATGACTCATTCAGGTATCTCATCTAAACCCACCAAGAAGAACATAATGTATGTATTATAATTCAATCTATAAATTTGTGTGCTTACACTTCCCATTGCAAACCATACAATTTTGTATTTGTCAAACGTTACATATCTAGCATTTTACCATCACCTCTACGTGGTCATGAAACACAACGCTCGGATTTCCATACTTATAACCCATGTATGTTGCAAACATAATAAAAGTGTATGCACCAAATAGCTATGGGGTGATATACACTTGGCAAGCATCTCCGGACTCTGCAAAAATGGATTTTCTGATAGGTAAACATAATAAAATAATATCCACCAAATATGCTATTCTGAATTTATTGTATACCATTTATACCTATAAACCAAACATAATGAAATTACTAGAAGGGCCTATAAATGCTAGGTGGATGCGGCGAAAACATGGATCGGGAAGCTAGATACATACTTTTAGTCAATCACTCCATGGTGCAAACTACCACTATGGTTTGAAACCAATGCCACAAAACACATTTGAAACAGTCTACCCAACAAATATATAAGATATATAATATAATTTGTCACCACCTATGAACCATTCATGAGCCAGATAGATACCACGCGATTTCTTGAAACTATAAACCCTAGACCTGTATAGAGAGATAAAACAAGTAGGAATGACATGATACGAACCTTGGGTACTCCATGGATTCAGCATAATCCAACAAAGAGCCTCTAGAGATCCATGGGTCTATCTGTCAGAAGGAAGCCACTAATGGCAATGTCATCGTTGATGGTCTCTAACACATGGTTCGAGTTATGCTTGCATCTAGTACCGTGATATACACATCTACCAATATGGCCATCATAGTAAGAGAGTCCTTCATGAAACTGAAAACTCTTCCTCTCGCATGGCCATCTACCAAATTATGCGATGTAATCAACATTAGAGGGTCGAAGTCAACATCCTGGACCACACCAGTGTCTAGGAAAGGACATTACACAGCTAGAGGAAGATGCACTAGGTGCTGGAGAACATCACCATGGTGCCCACAAGGTGCAGCTCGTCGTTCACATGTAGATAGGATAAGCAGGGCATGTTTGAAAATATCCAAATATTTTATCGGGCTTGCCGTCAGAGTTGCACCCACGATATTGCAGATGGAGACTTGTCCAACGTAGATGATTGTCAAGAACCAATTGAAGTAGTGGACGATGCAGTTGATGTCATGTGTGAGGCCGGTGTGGACCAGCCTCCAGGAGGCAGCGGCGTTGACATGGCAGAAGGCGACTTCAGATGACTCATTGAGAAAAGCCATCACAATACATTCACCGGAGTAGGATGGCGAGGAAAGCACGACCTTGTTGAAGAACATGTTCTGCATATCATATAGATAGATTGTAGAACACATGTTAACCGTAGTAAAACTTTCAAGTATTTTGAGAAAGATTTTCACCGAAAGAGGGTCACGAAATTATAGAACACACAGTTAAATACTTCAACTAAATGATATTGTGGATCATAATCCATTGCAATGTCACACGTAGCCATATCATCCAGTGTGTTAGTTCAGTACAGATCAAGCATTCGCACACCGTGGAAATGGCCTGTCACACATGGTGAATCAAACCGTCGTCATCTAATGGTGTGCTATGGCCCTTTAAAGCGCAAGCGGTTCATGAAACCATGTGTGAAAGGGCACACGCTTCCTAAAAGCCAATCACCTGCGACTCTTTGGGCCTTCAAGATATAACCATGGATCTCTTATAACTAATCAACGTGTACAACATAAGCAAGAACATAAAGTTGTGGCAACATTAGATCTTAAGAAGATAATGATGCAAATTATTCTAAAACATTGCACATATCTGGTCATAAGTACACAATGTATAACACATAGATTCAGTCCATACATAGTTAAATATATCTAAAACATATATACAAATAAATCATTGCACATGTATGTAACCACATGAAGTTGTGCCAGAAATGGATCATTGTGCACATAAGTAACCATATAAATATGGAAATAAATAGGTCCAGTTATACATAATATAACATATAGATCTCGCAAACAAACAATATAACATAAAGATCTAACAATTAAATCATCTCATAAAATATAAGATATACATCAAGCAAGCATAAAAATCGATCCTTACACACTATTCTAATTAATTCTTCCTTGCTAATTGGCTAATGTGTATAAAACCAAACAAGCATCCTAACACAATATTCTAATGGATTTGGCATTTCTAACAATGCCTACACGACAGATTCGTGCTATGTAAAAGTTAAAATGCAGGGTAACGACGTATGCCTCCGGGTAGGCGAGGACAGTGGAACTAGATGGCGAGGACAACCTGGCTTGACCGGCATTATTGTTGGCATGACGGGCTTTTGACCACACGAGTAGGAATGAGTAGTTGAGTACATGGCAAAGAAGTCACCGAAGAGGTCATCTTCAACGCGGCAGGGTTCCAGAAGCTTGCAGTTATCGCCGAGCCGAGCAAGGGAGCAAGGCATGTATTGTGTGGTCCTAAAGAGGGGTGGCGGCTGTCGACTGGAGTGAGACTAGACACAATCCCTAGTGGTTCTTATCCTTATATATAGGAGAAATAGAGTAAGGTTTGTGTCTATCAGGCCCTAATGGTCCCAATAACAGATATTATTTAATCCTTAAGAACCGTCTACGAAATTTTTGTGTCACACACTCACACACTCTTTTTGTAAGGTAAATTGTGTGCGTTGTTCAAAGTTCATGCACACCGCACAAACTCAATATCATCCTCATCTAAACATCACACTTGGTTTATGCGTAAGAAAACTATTTGCGATATGAAATTTAAAGAACAACTTATAATATTTGGTTGAAAGAGCACGAACAAAACAAACAAGGTTTCCCTTTCCTGTTACAAAAGACCGTTAATAATATTTGGCTTTATCCATTTAACATGGAATAATTCATATCTTTATTTTTTTCCTTTTACCATTTATAACAGTAAAACATATTTTACTTTACCTTTTCCTTTTTCCATTTAATATGGAATAATTTATATCTTTAAATCCGTAAATCATAATTCGACCAATAACATTTCTAAATCGATAAAATTTTGAGAGCAATCCAAATATGACATTCATATCATCTTTTGCATCATGCATCATGTCTTTTTAATAGTGTACTGCAAAGTTTTCCAAATAAAATTGTGATGATATTATTTAATATTGGCAATGCTTCAGTAATGACGTACCATCAATTACATTTGCATTTGGCATCATGCTAACATGCTTTGCATCATTTAACTTGCCATGCTATGAATCATTAACATCAAAAATTAATTTAATAGTGTCAAAATCTTTAAAATTCATAAAAAATCCCTTCTGAATTTGAGGATTCTAAAAAACAGCAACAATGAAGGGTCATTGAAATATGTACATTTTGGTGTAATTATTTTTTCATATAAAAAACTTTTCAATCCATTGTCGTATGAAAAAGTTATGGCCATTATACTAGAACATAACTTTTTTGCAAAATATTTCAAAATTCATGTTTGTTAATTTTTCTAACAACTAAATCACAAACACAACCACATCTCAAAGGATTTTCAAATTTGACGATTTTATCATTTTCTTATTCTTTCTAAAAACTAAAAAGACAATCCACTGAGTGTGGGGTGAGACCACACTTACTCGTCGCGGCCACCGGTCGCCGCCCGTTCCGTCTGCGTATTCCGTCTGATCCGATCCCGATCCCGATCCCGATCCAGATCGACAGATCCCCACGCGCGTCTTGGGCGTCTTGATCTCTGCATCCACACACGGGCCAGATGGTCTTTGCCAGATCCCCACGCGCGTTCTGGGCGTCTGGATCTCTGCATCCACACGCGGGCCAGACGGTCTCTGCCTCGCCAACTCCCCGACTCCAGGCCACGTGGGTCCTCTGTGCCGCTTCGATCTGCTCCCTGACACCGCCCGACAACACCAGGACACGCGGGACCTCGCCCCCGCCTCGATCTGCTGACCGCCTCATCTGCTCCCTGACACCGCCCAGGCCACGCGGGACCTCGCCCGACATCGTCTGCAGGCAACAAGGCCACGCTGACCTCGCCGACACCTCCTGGACACCAGGCCACTGCCGACCCTGCCCCGCCTCTGCTCGATCTGCTGTCCACGCGGACCCGCCTCGCCCGAGCCTGCTGGCCGCCTCTTCTCTTCCGGTCTCGATTTCCCCCAGAATTGGTTCGCGCCGCCCCGATATACCTTGTTCCAGTGCTCAGATCATCGGTGGTGCCCTGTTTTAGGCGGAATTGGCCGGAGATTGCTAGTTTGCGAGCGTTGACTTTCAGTCAGATCTAGTAAAAAACGAGAGATGTCTTCTTCATCGGGTTATGTTGCGATTCCTCGCTGCCCGGTGATCTTTGATGGCGCGAATTATCCTGATTTCGCTGCCTTTATGCGTGTTCACATGCGCGGTCTCCGTCTTTGGGGTGTGCTCTTCGGCGAGGTCTCCTGTCCGCCGTGCCCCCTGCTCATGTGGCTCCTCTTCCGCCGTCGATTGTTCTCGGTGCTTATGCTTCTCAGGAGGCCAAGGATGCTGCTCAGAGTGCTGATGATAGTGTTGTTGCTGCTTATAACCTGAAGTTTAAGCGGTACTCTTCTGATCTCAAGGCTTATCGCCACGCTCTGGACTACCTACACTAGTGGGTCGATGAGGATGCTCGTGCTGCTATTGTTCTCACATCCAGTGTAGCCTACATGCTCTGACTGCCTACACTCAGTGGGTCTTAATTGATATAATTTGTAGAACAGTCGAAAGCTATAGGTGTGAGCATTATTTGAAGAGTACAAGAGGAGCAATGCTTTAAAAGTGAAAGATTGAAGACAAAGATGTGATTGATTAGTTCAAAAAAATTGGTAACTTGTAAAATTAATTTATGCAAGTTTCCTTCCAAATATGATAGGGTGAGACCTAGAAAATTTAACACTATAACCTTACAAGATAGTATTAGAAGGTGAAAATATTTCAAAATTTAATTTGATTTTAGATGGAGGGCACTATCATCCTTACAAGTTTAACACAATTGCTCCCAATTGGAAGAGAGTGATCGGGTGTAAAATATGCGTGGAGGTGGAGGATCGATGATCCATAACTACACATATGCTTGGACATGGGTACTGTGAGACCATGAGGAAAATATAAATACAATAAATAAAAGTTGTTGTTATGATAATTTACCAATAAGATTTAATATTATCTATCCAATATGGACTAAAACTATTTCTATTAAAAAATATAGAATTGTAGATTTATAGTTCTTAAACATGCCTTATGATGTTCTTTGTTTGTAGTGTTTTTTGTTGTGTTTTTATACAGATTGCGATCAATTTGGAATATTAATTTCTTGCATTAATCCTTGCATAAAATATGTAAATAGTGACTTTTATGTAAGTCAATTTTCTTAATTTATAATTCGTTAAAATCTATTTAATGTGTCACTACAATTATGTATATAAATGGAATAGTGGAGTGGTGCAGAAAGTATGTTGAGCATGTCATCATAACCATGTTAAATGAAAATATAATACATGTAAGTGAATTTAAAACAAGTTAGTTGATTAGTGGGGATAGATAGGATATTGTTTGGATATTCGCAAAAAAAAGATAGGATGCGGTTAAAGGCACATAGAAGAAATAATACAACCTTCTTATAAAATTATACGATGTTGTAGAAACTTTTATAAAACCTTCTCTTACTTGCATTGATGTTAGGTTTTATTGTGAAGGCGTTTGATGCCAAACAATTCAAGCATTTTATGGCACATGGACATAGTTCGTAAAATAGGTTGTATATGAGAGAAATAAAGATCTAAAGAAACTAAAACAACTTATAGTTTATAGGTATTATCATTTGTTTAGGTAACAATTGATTTTATTCCACAAAATAAATCAAACTCATCTTGATGGTCCATTAAAAATATTACTAAACATCTTACCCTGTAGAGGTGACTGTAATTATTAGTTTGGACCATTGAGACAAATAATGTGAACATTGTCATTGCAAAATAATCCAACATCAGGTAATTACTTCAAGGGTTTAACTTATTCAATGGATTGACCATATATATTGTACGAAGAAGACATGTGGTCATTAATATGATGTTTTGAAAGATGCCAAAATAATCATTCCCCCACAAATTTAAAAGGTGTTTCACATGGAGGTGGCATTTTTTGCATAATATTTTTGTTTGCTCTAGATTTATTTCATTTCTTTAACATAAATACATGTAAAAACATTTATTTCGAGGTCACTTTTTGGCACACCAAAGACAATGCTAGTTCTTCTTAATATACAAAAGCAAAGATCCAACTAATTTGTATAAATAACATTTCATGTCAAACATACTTGAAAAACTCTATGCTCCATCACATCACGTAGAGGATAAACATAAACCTTGCATGTCTTCGACAATGTGGAGATTTGCAATCCCTTTACCGATATAGTAAAGTTTGGCTGCTTGGTATTTTCAGAAACACAAATTTGTAATACTCCTTCCCGGTGAACACATATGGCAGTTAGCATAATGAGGTAATAGCGGAAACTCTCGCATCATCCCAAATTGGCATTTGTTCTTCACACACACATAGGGAGAAATAACAATAAAACTAAGTTTTTCTAGATAACATAAGAGACATAATTAGGACCAACTCCAAAATAAATATCAATTTGTCTAAATGAAAGTTCTATGATATGTTTCTATTTTATGACCCTTCCCACAACACTGGTCGAGCTGGGGAGTTTCTTGTTTCTCGATATTTCACCGTCCAAGCATTAATCTTTCCCCTTCCTAAAATAGTAATTAAATTTAGATAAAATTAAACTTTCATAGGCATCGCATTCCAGATTACACTATTAAATAATCATGTGTGAAAAAGTAAGGCTGGACAGGGGAACAATGGTGGAATATTATAGCACAAATGGTAGCATATGACACACTTATGGGTAGATATTTCACAAACCACAATAATGTCACTAGGGACAGTGGAAAATTCCCTTCATTTCAATTATTAGTATGACTTATAAAGTAAACCATGTTTATAGACTACTTAAAATCAAGAAGTTAAATGTGCTTCTAAGGAAGCTGAAATTTGAAGTAAAGATATATAGCAATTAAAGTTTGAAGACTGTAAAACAAAGTAGCTCCAAAGATCAATTATCTAGGATTTTATAGAAGTGATGTTTTTTTCTTGAATTATTTCTGTGTGCCATTGGGTACTTCTTGACTATTTTAATTAATGACGTTGTACTTCAGTACTTGTACAATAGCTAATAAAATTTCCCCGTTATAGAAAAACTGACCAGTGAAGTTCGAAACTCTTCCCATCATGCTTTAGATTTAAGGAATTTAATCCATTGTTAGAAAAATATAACTAGGATATATCCCAATTGTAGATGGGTTAGAATAGTAACAGATGATATCAGTACCCACTTCAAACCACGTTCTATCTGCCAATATTGGCATAACTATCCTTTTTCTGAACTTGTCAAACAAGTCGACAATTTCTATAAAAGCGTTCAAAACCTAGGTAAGCATTCAACATTTAAATTTGAAGCAAAGATATATGATAGTCAAAGTGCGGAGAGTGTAATAAAATAGCTCAAATCTCACTCAAAAACTAGGGTGTTATAGAAGTTGTTGTTTTGTTTATCGAATTATCTCCTTAGTTCTATTGTCTACTTCAACGATTTTAATTAATAATCCTATATGTACAATGGCAGATAAAGTTTGCCCTTGAAGGAAAAACTTACCCATGAAGAACCAAACTCTTCTCATCACGCTTCAGATTTAAGGATTTTAATCCCACGTTAGCATAATAAATGGAACCTATCTATATAATCATAATAGCGATAATATCCCACTAGTACATAATGCCATCACATGTGGACCACTTTGTGTGCATTGAGACATACGTCTACAATACCATGGTTTGCGGTCGGAGACTTCAATGAGGCGATGTGGCAGTTTGAGCACCTATCAGCCTGTCGACCGGAGAGCCAAATGACTGCATTCCATGATGCCTTGTTGATTTGTGACCTGAAGGACTTGGGGTTCTAGGACTACCTTTCACATATGATAATAGGAGGCAAGGAAGCGTAAACATTAAGGCACGACTAGGTCATGTGCTAGCTGATGAAAGATGGCGAGATACTTATTAGGATGCCACAATGGTACATTTGGTCTCCCCTTCCTCGGACCATTGCCCACTACTGGTTAGAATGGCACGCGTGGCTTTTGTGGTACCATCTCGCAAATGTAAAAGGTATGAGATAATGTGGGAGAGGGAACATGCATTGCCGGAGGTGATTGTCGATGCTTGGCAGGATCAAGGGCTGAAATCTAACCTTGGTGGTTAACATGGCGCTTCAAAGAGTGATGGATGTTCTTCATGTATGGGGAGGGCGAAAGTTTGGCAATGTCACTAGAGAACTCTCGCGTATGAGGCGCAAGTTGGAAAATCTTTATAAGGATAACGCTCCTATCACATATATACGTAAGACTATGGATACTATGGTCACATTCAAACAATTTTCTGCTGAAATAATGCAATAATGGACAAACCTGTGATATGTACATTCCTCTACTCTATGAATTCTTACAAATAGTAGGTAAATGCTGTTAAAATTTACACAGCTAAGTAGATGCATTCAATAATTACACAGCTAAGTAGATGCATTCAATAATTACACAGCTAGCTAAATGATGTCAATAACATAGTATGAAATGCTAACATAACACACATCATGTTCCATCTTCTTCATTCATACTGCAAACACTACAGAAGTTGATTTGTAGCTTACTCTAATTACCAAAAGATGATAATGTTTCTGCTATTTACATGAGTACAAAAGCTCGCCCACTTTCCATCTCCAAAAGGCAACTACAGAACTACACAACTACTACTATCTAGTATTCCTAAAATTTGCAACTAGCAAACTCCACTACCATCTTCTTCAAGTCCATCTTCCACTTATCCTTCTCTCCATGACATTTGTAACCTAGAAGTTGAATCCCAAGAACTCCTGCTCTCCACGACAGTGGCATTCCAATGACAGGGAGTGCGAAATGTGCAAATTTCTTCACCAGCAAAATCAGTTCATGCATTGAAACAAACTCATACAACAAGTCCTGATCACCGACAAGCTTCTTCACCTTCAACACCTTTGATAGCTACTCGGAGGAGGGAGTATTTTCTAATGCGCGAGCCTGAAGACATGATTGTTTCAAAGATCAATGTAGACCATCCTCTGCATCCTGAACCGAATACCTGGGCAACAAGCTCACACCCCCTACGCCTCACATATGTTGCCATCACTAGGAGATCGAGCAATGATGTAGGAGTTCAATTCCTCCTTCTCCACCCCAGCAAAATCCAGCAAGGTCGTCGTCGCCTCCTCCATATCCTGCAGTTCATTTGTTGCAGGTTGCAGGTACTACACAAGCTCCATAACGCAATAGTAGGTTGGGAATCGGTGGTGTACGGGCCCGGATTCGATGGCTGGGAGGAGGGGCGGTGATGGGGAGCAGGGGACGGTGATGGGATGGTGGGCAAAGGCGACCGGGAGGCAGGGGACAATGATTGTAAGGAGGTGGCGGCAAGGAGGGACCCGCGATTAGGAGTGGCAGTGGGGAGAAGGGGGCGATGTGGAGGTGGTAAAATCAATTGGGAGGAGGAGACGCCGACTAGGAGGTGGGACAGGACCGGAAGGATCTGGGCGGGATGGCCTGCCGGAGGGAGTAGGCGGCCAAGCGGAGGAAGCCATGACTCGATGGAGGGGGAAAGATAAGGGTGATTTTCCCCCAGGTGCCACCATGTCCTATATACCACTGTCCACCGTGGCACAAACCGGGGTCAAAACCACACTTATGACCCTGGTGGGGGAAGGGTAATCTGCACGGTTTAGATTAGTTAGAGGGGTGCTTTGTCTCACTAAATACATGTGGGTGGTAGCGATCAAACCCCAATAGTTAGGGGGTGATATGAACTTCTTCCTCAGCAAGTGAGATGAAAGAGTTGTTCTATAAAAGAGTTACCACAAATCTCCAACAAATAAACGACAACAATGGTATCGGACATCCAACATACACGTAGTATTGCCGTCGGCGTATGGCTTTATTCCTGTAGCGAGGAGCTCGCCGACGCATGAGAATGGCTATGCCAATGCATTGCCATATCAATTGTTCGGTTCATCACACTAAGCCGTCAACAACACGGTGTTTTACTGTAGTGTAGGCATAATTGTTCAGTTATTCACACACCCCAGTCAATCAAGCACACATGTCATTAATTTCCTCCCACAAGCAATGTCAGCTTCATGAGTCACTGGTGGAAAAAGGGGCTCTAGTCCCGGGCCGCAACGGGCTCTAGTCCTGGTTTTGGGCCCGGGACTACGAAAACGGGACTAGAGCCCCCCTCCCCCTCTAGTCCCGGCTCGCAAAGGCCCGCGACTGATAACAGCCACGTGGCTGTTTCAGCGCTGGTGGCGGAAATTTCAGTCCCGGCTGTAACACCACCCGGACTAAAGGTTTCGCCATGCAGAGAACACCACATTTCTCGTCAGCGCGAGATTGTGTATTTCCTTTTTTTTGCCATTTTGTTCCTTTTTCGTTTTGTGTTTCACTATAACTTAACAAACATATATTTCAGTAGACATATTATACGCTACTACATACACACTACACGTTGATGCATTTATATAAGATCGATCCCTTGCAAGCATACATATAATCAATCATATCAAAAGGAAGAAATGTTTTGAAAATTACATGGTCATTGATGAATATATATATCATATGAGCTACATGGAGATGACTAAGGCAAATCAATTTCCACGTCATCTGCATAATGCTCTCCATGTACATCAAGGACTTCCTTCATCATAAATCCCGCCAGCTCCTCTTGAATTGCTCTTATGCGCTGGTCTGGCTCTAGTCTCCCGCAAATCATAAATATAATGTGAGTCAACTTTCTGCTCATTGGTCAACTCGCGGATGTACTCGCAGACGTAGTATCCACATAAATGAGTTCCCGGTGGCTGCTGTAAACTCTTCGCCATTTTATAAGTTAGCTCCTCTTTGAATGGACCTGGTATTTTCTGTCTGAACCGTGTCCAACACCTGCTCGGCAAAGAAAATGAACAAAGGAGTTATTAGTTACTTGATATCAGGAAATGAATGAAAGAGGACGGTATAATGCGATAATGATTGAAATTACTTATGGAGCATTGCTTTCATATCGCTCCACTTCTCTTGGTCCCAACTTAATGAGTCGTGGACTTCGACTAGGGACTTGTCAACTTGAATGTTTAGCAAGATCCAGTGGAATCATGGATATTTACATAAGCATACATGCATAGCTCATCCAAGAAGCAAAAATAAAATGTGTACAAGATATAAACACTCACTTGAAGTTGTAAGGAAATAGTATTTCCTTAACAAAATTATGCTCGATTAAGAACCCGGAGAGGTCTTCCTCCACGCCTTTGGGGTGATTCTTTAACGATATTCATTAATGATATATGGGTCAATGAACCCAACGTCAGATCTTCTAGCTCTTTGCATTCAAGCATCTTCATTCTCGGAATATAATATCATCATACAAAAGGATATATAGTTAGGATAATATATTAAATGCAATGGACGAGCTAAAGCTACAAACTTAATTATAGAAATAAATAACTTACGCATGTAGCAACCAATGATAGATTTGTCGAGGGCGTTGGTTGTATAACTCAAACAGTTCGGTCATTTGAACCTGTATCGAGTATGGTTTGAAGTGATGCTCCTTTCTAACGCCCACCGAAACCAATCTTTATGATGTTTTTTCGCTTACATGTACCATTCATGCAGATTTCGCATATGTGTGGATAGATGCGCGAGCTCCTCATTACTGACAAGAGGCTGCCATTGGACATACTGCCGTACTATCTGACCCACTGGTGTATCTTCATAGCCTAAATATTGACCAAGAGACATATTTGCTTCATTAGCAAGTGCTTTGGCATGCGATACAGTGATTCCCATAAGTGCAGCACTATTACGGGCTCTAGGGTCCATTATTTGCATGTCCATATCCATTTCAGCTCTGAAGGCCTTGTCGAGGTCTGAAATGACTTTGAGCGGGGCGATCGATTGATTCTTCTGTGCTCCGAGCTGGGCAACTTGCTTCCCGCTTTTTGCACTTGTGATTTTTTTCTTCTATGCTTGCTTAATAATCTCCCGGTCATAGTCTGATTCCAGATTCATCGATATCTGGGATGGTTGCTCAAGAAAGGACTTAGCCCACTTTTTTGTTTTTTCGTTATATACCGGCTTTGGCTCAGGCTTTTTGGGTGCAAAATGCGCCTTAACTTGGGCAGCCACATCCGCGTTAGTTTCCTCGTCGGTCTTGTCATAAGGTCTCTTTGGAAGAGCCAGCGGGATATCGACTATCTTCGGCGTTTGACCTTTCTTCGATGTGGGGCGCGGGGGACCGTCAAACTTCTGTTTCTTCGACGAGGTAGTAGTATTGCATAGAGGCGGAGGCGGAGATCGAGTTGATGTAATCCTGCTGCGGCGATCGTCAGCGGGGCGGGGTGGACTTGGAGGTTGGCGATAATCGGGTTGGGGTGGACTTGGAGGTTGGCGATAATCGGGTTGGGGTGGACTTGGAGGTTGACGATATTCGATGCGGGGTGGATTTGTATTCCTTGGAGTCGGTGGCCTTGGCACCGAGCCTGGAAACTTGATGTACTTCTTATTCCATAGAATGATGTTGCGCTTGACATCTCCTAGTTTCGTAAGGCCTTCAGGCGTCGCGATTTCAATATCTAGGTCCGCAAAATCCTCCACTATGTCATCCACCGTGACACGAGCATAGCCTGGTGGAATCGGAAGTGAATGGTGGAGTGCTCCAGGTAGACAAGGTAAAGCAGTGCCAATCGCCACCTTGAAGGACAGGTTGTTCATTGGCTGATGTAGCTCACATTGTGCCATCTCTCTAACATCATCCACGGGGTAGTGAGGAGCCGGTACATCATCCAGCAGTGCTTGATCATCAGCACGGACCTCCGTGGAAGCCACGCTGCTTCTCCATTGGCTAAGATCCAATGCAGGATCATCAGAACGCGGGTGAGTTGACGACGGCGGCCTTTGGCTAATTTCATGCATGAGGTTCTTCAGATCAGCTAGGTCCTGCTCTACCCTAGAGATCCGGTATGCCTCCCGGTCCTTCTTTCTCTGACGGATTCTGTAACTAGCATCGTATAGAGGAAACCCTTTCTTCCACGAGACACCGGCGCCTTTGCCTCGTGTTCGTCCTCCCTTTTCAGGATTCCCTAGGGTGCGTGTCACTGCCGTTCTCTCTCTCGGACCGAACAATCCCAATTGAGCATTGTTCATTGCTTGAATAAGGTCTTTGAGGGTTTTAGAATTTCATCATGAAATAATGTCTTCCCTGCTTCGGGTCCAAGGATCCCCGCGTCTGCATTCACCAGTGCTTTGACCTCTCGGCCATCCATTTGTACCGTGGAGTGACGCCTCTAGCCCTCATATCCTTATCCATAGTTTCCCACTTAGGGATGGCACTCTTGTAGCCACCTGTCCCCATTTTATGATGGTATTTCTTGTTGGCAGCATTTAACGCGTTATTTGCCGACTTTGCCTTTGCTTTATAAGATTGCTTGTACTGTACAAAATCGGGCCACTGTTCTCTCAACTTCTCGTTTACTCCTGTGAAGTCTGGAGTTTTCTTTTTCGCAACATATTTCGCGTATAAATTTTTCTTGTGGTTCCGGTACAGTTCAGCCATCTTGCTTAGTGCCCACTCCTTGACTTTTTCTCTTTTATCAAGCCCACCCGGCCTTGGGGTAATACCATCTACCTCAAATTCCTCATGCTCTGGAGGTAGTATGAAATGCGCTATGAGCTTCTGCCAAAGTTCATCTTTGGCATCATCGGTGACATAGTCATGGATTCTTCACCGGGTTTCTTTGACTTATTCCATTCTTGGATGGTGATCGGCAGGTTGTCCCTAACAAGCACCCCGCATTGATTTATAAACATCCTCTGGTGCTTCTCTGGAGCAATCGGTTCACCATCATCATCTATTTCTTCGATGGTGAACCTCTGATTACCATCCAACTTTGTGTTCGGCCCTCGTTTCGTTCGAGCTGTCGATTGCTTCGATCCGGTGGGCTAAAAGAAGAAGAGAGAGTGATTAATATATATATAGATCAGTTAATGAATAGAGGTAACACGAGACTTTATATATATATATATATATGTACCTCGCCGGATCCTGTCGAGGGGCCATCATTATTGTTGGCATTTGTTTGCCCTTCGTCCATCTGGTCTTCCCCTTGGTTTTCCTCTAGTCCATCATCGGATGGATTAAGATATGAGGATATCTCTTCCTCGAGCAAAATATCTTCGGCTGTGCCCGTAATAAGAGGAATTTCACCTCTTATCATGCCCTGAAGAAAACCTTCACCGATGCGACCAGGATCTTCGGATGGATCCATGACTTAATTATCTATAACAAAAAGAGAGTTAAACAGGTTAGAAAAAACAATAATCCTAACAACTAAAACAATATAATCCTAATTATAATAACTTAAACAAAAAAATAACCCTAATCCTAATCCTAATTCTAATCTTAATAAATAAAACAAAAAAATCACTAAAACAATAATACTAATTGTGGTAAAACAATATAATCATAGCTAATAACGAAAACAAAAAAAATAACCCTAGCTAATTATAATTACAACAATAATTAAAAAAATAACCCTAGCTAATTATAATTAAAATAACCCTAGCTAACAATATAATCCTAATCCTAGCTAATTATAATTAAAACAATAATTAAAAATAACCCTAGCTAATTATAATTAAAACAATAACCCTAGCTAATTATAATTACAACAATAATTAAAAAAATAACCCTAGCTAACAATATAATCCTAGCTAATTATAATTAAAAAATAATATAAAACAGGTTTGTATTTAAAAAAACAAAGAGAAAAGGAAAAACAGAAAAAGAAAAAATTTGGAAAAAACAGGTTCGACCCCAACCAGGCCATCTCTCCTCTCTCCCCACAGCTCCAGCCCTAGCCGGCCGACCTTCCTCGTCTCCGGCGCGACGCCGCCTGGCTCGCCACGCCTCGCCGCCGCCATCCTTCCCCCCTTCCGGCGTGATGCCCTCGCTCGCTCCCTCTCTCTCGTTTACCTAACCGTCGGAGAGGCGCGCCGTAATTGCGGAGCGGTGCGGCGGCGGCACGACGGAGCGAACGGCGCCACGTCCTGGAGAACCAACTCACTTGTGGAGCGGCGGCGGCACGGCGGTCCGACAAAGACTCCCCCGCTTCGTCTGCGTGCTCGTTCGTGCTTCGCCGCCTTCGCTCTGCTTCGCCGGCGAGAAATGCAAGTGTTCGGCGGCGAGTAATATAAAGGGACAGACCCTTTAGTCCCGGGCTAAGCCACTGCCCGCGAGTAAAGGGTGGCTTAACCCGCGACTAAAGACCCCCCCTTTAGTCGCGGGCTAAGCCTTACCGACTAAAGGTCTTTTTCGCCGCTTTGTTACAAGACGATCGATCTTTAGTCCCGGGTCCATCCACGACCCGCGACTGTTTGTTTTTTTGTAAATTTTCTTTTTTAATTCAAAACTAATATAAAAACTTTGGAAAATCATATCTTTTATTGTAATAATCCAAATAAAACAAATAATATGTCTATTATTATCGTAAAAATATAAAGAATTTTAATATAATATCCATTTATCTGTTTGCATTATTTATAAATTATTTCATTTGTAAATTTTCTTTTTTAATTCAAAACTAATATAAAAACTTTGAGAAATCATATCTTTTATTGTAATAATCCAAATAAAACAAATAATATGTCTATTATTATCAAAAAATATAAAGAATTTTAATATAATATCCATTTATCTGTTTGCATCATTTATAAATTATTTCATTTGTAAATTTTCTTTTTTAATTCAAAACTAATATAAAAACTTTGAAAAATCATATCTTTTATTGTAATAATCCAAATAATATGTCTATTATTATCAGAAAAATATAAAGAATTTTAATATAATATCCATTTATCTGTTTGCATCATTTATAAATTATTTCATTTGTAAATTTTCTTTTTTAATTCAAAACTAATATAAAAACTTTGAAAAATCATATCTTTTATTGTAATAATCCAAATAAAACAAATAATATGTCTATTATTATCAGAAAAATATAAAGAATCTTAATATAATATCCATTTATCTATTTGCATAATTTATAAATTATTTCATTTGTAAATTTTCTTTTTTAATTCAAAACTAATATAAATACTTTGAAAAATCATATCTTTTATTGTAATAATCCAAATAAAACAAATATTATGTCTATTATTATCAGAAAAATATAAAGAATCTTAATATAATATCCATTTATCTGTTTGCATCATTTATAAATTATTTCATTTGTAAATTTTCTTTTTTAATTCAAAACTAATATAAAAAACTTTGGAAAATCATATCTTTTATTGTAATAATCCAAATAAAACAAATAATATGTCTATTATTATTAGAAAACAAAGATATTTTCCCGCCCTTTTCCCTCCCTTTCCTTTCTACGAGAGCTTTTAGTCCGGGATGTAGTCACTAACCGGGACTAAAGATATTTCCCGCCATTTCCCAAAGCTTCACGCCAAGTTTTCCTGCCCTTTCCCAAAACTCCTGGTCGACCTTTTCCAATTCAGACTTCTGAGAGAGCTTAAGAGCCTCCACCTCGGCACGCAAGCGAGCTATCTTGTCATATTTATCCTTCAGCTGCGCCGAGTGAGTAGCACTTTGTTCTAAAAAATGTAGCATCACATCAGGCATGGACGTGCAATCTTGGTGAGATGCTGCAAAGGTTTGTAACTCGGCTTTACCAAAGCCAAAAGAGATAAAAGAAACTTAGAGCACATTTTGAAGAGGAATATATAAAGTAAAAAAGCAACTAACCTTCCAGAACCTTGACTCTCTTGTCAAGACGGATGTTAAGATTGTTGATGTTACCTGTTTACCAGCAAAGTGAGCCAACATCTAGTGTAAAAAACAATAAGAGTGTCGGAGGTGATGAAAAGGTTTGTCGACTTACCAGCTTTTTTTCACCACAGGAATAACTTTCTCATACTTTTCTTCCAATTTTCTATGCGCAAAAAGCAACCTTTGAAATTTGGCGGTCTGTCGGTCATGTGCAACCTAAGCAATAGAACAAATAGTGAATAGGTATTCAAAGATACAACAGACCCGAGTCAAGCAAAACTCAACCCGGATCTAGGTGGCTGGATATTCGAAGCTACAACAGTTCCGAGTCAAGCAAAACTTAACACGGATCTAGGTGGCTAGATAATCGAAGCTATGACAGATCCGAGTCAAGCAAAACTTAACCCGGATCTAGGTGGCTGGATATTCGAAACTAAAACAGATCCGAGTCAAGCAAAACTTACCCCGGACCTAGGTGGCTGGATATTCGAAGTTCAGATAGACACAAATCAAGCAAAATTTAAGGCAGATCTAGCTGGATGGAGGTTCGAATTCTAAGATAAAATTCAACTAAGTAGAGCATCATAAAACTTCCAAACGAATAACAAGTTATTCGCTTGCAAGCTTCGGGGACTAGAATGTATATAATAGCATCTGGAGAACTAATCAAAACTCCATAAAAGGCAATTACCTCATTCATCTTGTCACTCTCAAGAACGATCTTGGCGGCTTGATGCAGGCGTCTGCTGATGTCGGAAAGATGAAACGGCTGGCTGCTTGGATTACCCTCGAACTGATCGGCAGCATTCCAGTTATTGGCATATTCAACCAGCGAGCTGAGACTGTTCCCACTCACCGTGCAAGTTAGAACTTTACCTCGGACATGCTGTGTAGACACCGCTGCCGCAGGGCCTTTATGAAGAGCAAGCTGGGTACTAGCAGCCAGAGTAACGGAGGCTTTGGCGGAGGCAGCTCCTTTGCGCAGCACATCGGCAATATTTGGCTGAGAAGAGCCGGCAAGACCTTTCTGGGAGGAGGGAGCTTTAATGACGACAGCTTTTCTTGTTTTAGAAGAGGCATCAGTAGGAGCTGATGCCTCGGCAATGGGATTAGCGTCTTTAGGAGCCGGAGGAGTCACGGTCGCAGAGGGCGCCGAGATATGGATGTCCTCGGCCGGGGAAGGAGTCACTGTGGAAACCGCGGGGGCAGAAAGAGGCTTGGTAGATACATTAGGGTTCACAGAGAAGGTAGCAGGTTCGGTAGAAATATCTGTGGGCCTAGTGGAATCAACATGAACGGGAGGAATCTCAGGTGCATCATGGCAAGGTGGCGTCCGATTCGGAGCTGGAGGAGATGCAGCGCGAGCAGGACTGGGAATCCTGGTATCTTCAGTAGGCGGAGGGGACGGCTGCCGGGTCATACGACTCGTCATGCTGGGACCGCCGGGCTTAACAGAAAGTGGAGCACTGCGAAAATAAAAAAGGTCAAGTTAAAAAGTAGAAAGAGAAAAACAAGAAATACGAGCAAAAGAAACTCACCCAGTGGCTCCAGGCATGGTCTTGCGCGTGGGAGGATTCGGAGCGGACTTCTTCATTCGCTTCTTGGGAGCCGTTTCTGAGGCACCAGCGGGAGCCCCACGTTTCCCCGAGGTAACAGGGGGCCGGGAAGTAAGAGGCTCGGCGTCGTGAACCTGACCTGCCGGATTAGCTGGGAAAGTAGAAGCCGGAAATGCATAAGAAATTGGCATTGCGGCAACTACCTCTAGAACTTGGACCTCGTCCGAATCACCTTCCTCTTCGTGAGCCAGGGTCTTTCCACGAGCACGAGCCGGAGCAAGATCCGACTTGGGGACGAACTCTTCCGAGTCCGGCTCCCCACTGTCCGGAGTATTCCGATCCGCAGGCCACGGGAGTGATAAAACCTCGGCGTCCTCATCCTTCTGCTCCGCAAACCTCTGTAAGACAAGAAAGAGGAAGATTAGCAAAGATAGTTACGAAAGCAAATGGAAAGCAAAGCATTAATGATTAATCTTACTTCGGGAGGGGGATGCTCGCGGGTGAACGGCTTCAATCCCCAAGCCCAATCCTCAGGCATCTCCGTCTTAAAGATAGCTCGTACACGCTTAAAGATGAGGTAGTTGTCCAGCTCCACGGCCGAGACTCGGTTGGGGTCAAGAGGACCTCTCATGTAGCAGAGTTTGTGTGTGCGTTTCTGGAATGGGCAGATTCGGTCACGATAGAATATCGATCCTCGCCGCGTAACCCGGCGTGGATCAGTTCCTTAAGCCGAATCTCAAAAGCCCCGGCCAAAGCATGACTCTTCCTCGGATTATAAGTCCAGTTCTTCTTGGAAGGTGTGCCAATGGAGAAGGCAGGGAGCCGAATCTTATCCTCCTTTCCAGTGTTCTTGACATAGAAGAAGGACTTGTGCCACTTCTTGCACAACTCTAGCCCCGCGACACGAGAAAATTCGGATTTCCTACGAGGTGTAATGGACGCTGCTCCACATTGGGTAAGCAAATTCTCGGAGGGGTGCAGAGACTTGTCTGGGACAACGTTAGAACGAATCTGGAAAAACTTCGACCAGACATGCACGGACGGCCATAGGCCGAAATATCCCTTCGAGGCAGAGATGAAGGCAGAGAGAGAAGCAATGGCGTTGGCGGGAAGATGATGCGGCTGAAGGCCGAAGTAATCAAGAAACTCCCTAGCAAAGTTGCTGAGAGGGAGACCAAAGCCGCGTGCGAAATGCGACATGAAAACTACATGCTCGCTCTCCCTAAGGTCGGGAGAGGACTCGCTGCCGGGTAAGCGACAAGCTACCTCGGCGGGAATCCTCCGAGTCCGGATAAGCCACTCGATTTCGCGGCGAGTGATGGAGGAGCCCTGCCACGAGCCTCGCTCGGGCCCAGAGCCAGCATCATCATCCTCTATTAGGGCGCCGCTGACGGAGCTAGACATCGGGTCGCCAGAGAAATCTGCGGAGGAAGAACTAGCGGCGGAGGAAAATCTGGAACTACAAGGTCCCATCTTGGTTCTACCAAAAAACAGCGGCTGAGCGGAGAGAAAACTGCCGCGCGATGACAGAGGAGAAACTGAGATCTCCAGAGGAAAAGCCAAGCGATAGGACCGGATGAACTCACCAGCGACGGTGCCAGAGAAAGCGAGCGGCAGCGAGGGCGACGGAGCAGAACGGCGGGATTCCTGCCGTCAAGAACTCAGACGAGCGCACGGCGGCGGAAGCACGAGCGGGCGCAGGAGCGAGAGGAATAAGAAGGGCGCAGGTGGGCGAAAGGGGGAAAGTGAATCCCTCAGCGCCGCGCCCCTCTTTATAACCGCTCTACCTGCAAGGTAATGGGATCGTGGGTGAGGTGGCTGACCGTGTAGATCGTGAACATAGCGCCAACGCACGATGATGAGTGGAACCGCACCAGCGACCACACGATGGGAAAGAAAGCCACGATCCCCGATGGAAACGGCACACGAGGCGTCGCAGCAAGCGACAGCGAGTAAAGAATTATAGACCGACAAGAAATCCGAGAGGAACAAAAAACTAGAGAAACAATGATGGGTAAGACACGTAGGACGAGGCGTACGTGAGAAGATACGATGATACCTCGAGCAAGGTAACTCGGAAAAGAGGCAAAAGAAATCTCATGAAACTGATACGGCCCGGCCGAAGTTATTGGCAGGGCCATACCAGCTTCAGGGACTGATGTTGGGGAGATGACCTCGGGTAGGGTAATGACGGGGAAAGACGAAAGGAAGTTGCTCGTCTAGTTTCTGAGTTACTATTTGAGTCGGCCGAATCCTATAGAGGTCGGCCAAGATAGGGAAGGGCAGGACCTTTATAATAAAGGCAAGGCATTACCCGGCCGGGATACTACGTAAGTCGGCCGGGTTAGCCCGAGTAATCTTAATGCAGGTGAAGGACAAGCCTAGTTACGCGAGGTAAGGCCGAATGATGCGAAGCTTGCAGGAGAAGGAGAAACCTAAAGTCAAACTCTAGCTGCAGGCCGAAAGGAATCTGAGCGGAGCCAAGCACAAGAGACAAAGGCGCAGAGCGTCAGAGGGGCAGAAGGAGGTCACGGAGGTGACAGTCCTGAAGCCCGAGGCACGCAGGAGGGGCCCTCTGAGCCTTGCCATCGTTAGAAGGGCGACAGGGAAAGGAGGCCGCCGAACTACTATTTTGGGACGATCATATCCCTCGAATATGCTTGCCCCGTCAGCCCTAAAGGCACCCAAGGCTCTCCTTTATAAGGGGAGGCTTGGACCCTAAGGAAGGGATCGGCTCATTTTTAGTACCGTTAGGCTGGTAAAGTTCTTCCTTTCTCCTTACGTACAGCTCGAGGAGCACTTGTAGCTCAAGGAAGGAGAAATAAAGATCTTTGCCTTAGTCTTCTGTGTGTAGAATTAACTGCATCTTCCCTCCCCATATCCCACTAGCATCCATTGGCCCCTTACTTTAGCCTACCCATGGCATCTGCCGTGTCACCACCACGACAAGGCCGCCACGGCGCTTCTGAAGGCTACACCGGCCCCTTCAACGCACAAGGCCTCGCCGGCGAACCCTCCCCTAGACCGTACACCGCGGACAGCCATCATCAACATTGACGAGCGTGAGGTGCTCGATGGATTGTCGACAAGGTAGAAATTTTTTTTCTTCTCACCTCTCATCGGTTGGCGATTTGTAGACACACGGTGCTATTATTTTGATGATATATAGTGCGTTGGAGGGGGAGGTGGCCGGCTTCATGACACAGTTGGAGAGTAGCCATGCCGCCAGGATCGACGACCTCCACTTCGATGATGATGATGTTGAGGCCACCACCGAGCAAAGAGAGGTGAAGGAGGAAGATGTTGAGGTCACCGCCGAGCAAAGGGAGGTGGAGGAGACACAAGCAAGCGCAAAGAAGACAAGAGCCACCAACTATAGCGATAAAGAAGACGTTGCATTATGCTATTCTTAGATGAATGTGTCACTCCATGCATTGGTTGGCACCGACCAATTGAAGGACAAGTTTTGGGATCGTATCGAGGACTACTAGAACAATACCGTCACCATGCCGATCACTGCACATTGTGGATCTTCGCCACCGTGGGTGCCATTCTTGAGCAATGCAACCGGTGGTCCGGTTGTGTTGATCAAGTTCATGCCAAACCACCAAGTGGAGTGCCCATGACGGAGTATGGTCCACTCATCCAAGACCTCTACAAGCTACGCAACAAGAAGAATGGTTGCAAAGATTTCACCTTGCAGCATTGCTAAAACGAGCTTGTTGGCAATGAAAAGTGGGTGTGGAGGAATTGGGAGACCACGCCAAAGAGGTCAAGGGTGAGCATCTCCATCGAGGCCAACGATGAGGAAGATGAAGTCCCACACAAGAGGCCCGAGGGGAAAAAGATTTCAAAGGAGAGGAAAAAGAGAGGTGCACAAGGAGGACGAAACAAAGAAGAACTATGTGTTATGGTTGATACCAAGAAAGCCTTAGCGGACGAGAGGAGAGATGATAAGGAAGCAAGGTGGGTCGAGCTCAGGGCAGTAGAGGAGGATAAGTGGAAGAAGTTGGACGCCGAGGAGAGGAGGGCCATTGTGGAGGAGAGGAGGGTTGCACTTGAGGAGGAGAGGATAGCAAAAGAGAAAGAGATCGATGAGCGTGCTATCATGTTCATGGACCCAAGCAACATGGATGTCATGGCTAGGAAATATTGGGAGCTCACTCGAGCAAAGATCCTTCAACAATATTTTGGTGGAGGTGCTCATGGTGGTGATGATGGTGTTGTACTAGGAGGAGGAGGACGACGAGGAGGAGATGAGTTCTTCGGAGATGATGCTTGTTGGAGACGGTCGACAACATATGAGGTGATATGTTGGTGATTTCTTTTGGATCAAACAAGGTCAATAGCTTATTTTCGGGAGACCTTGATTGATGATGGTGATAGAGTCTAATTTTGAATGAACTCTATGCATGTTTTATTTCGATGTGTTCGATTTGAAGAACTATACCTATGTATGTTGTTTAAGTGTTGTGTTGCTTGTGTTTGAATTGTACGTATGTTTAAATTGTTTGTATGAACTCTATGTTAGATGTATGAATGCATATGTGTAATGCTAGAGAGAAATAGGACAAAAAAAAATTACTCCTCTAAGTTTAGGTGTTCGATTAGGAACCGCCGACCTTTAGAGGAGTACTTTTACTCCTCTATGGTTTACTCATTCATTTACTCCTCTAAACTTTAGGGGATCGGTTAGAGATTCCCTAAGGGTGGCATATCGACATGATGGGGTATATAGGGCTGACCCCATATGTCATCGACAAGCCCCCCCCCTAAGCATCCATAACAAGGCATATAGATTCCTTCGAGTCTCCAATCAACTCGATCTTCCCAGTTTGCTCTAAATTGATATAGTTAGGCAGGACCTAGTGTTAATATTTCATGAGAAGATGCTGATGCCGACGACCTAAGCTGGAGGTATGGGGAAGGTGAAACCTGAACCTTATGTTTTGTGTTCTTTGACTCTAGCTAGACCTAAACCTGAATCTTGAACGTTCTGGTTGTGTCATGCCCGCGACTTGCGTGTGGAACGCTAGGCTGGTTGGGGAAGCCATGTCGTTTAGAATCAAAGTCAATCGTCGAGTTCATCCAATGGTACAAATTATTAATTTCTGAAACTTTCAACAAGGGGAAAGTCTCCCCACCTTAATTTTATAAATTTCAAAATCCGAAGCTAGTTCGTAGAGTTACATGCGAAAAGGTGGTCATGCCAATGCAGGGCGGCCTCCTTTTGAGCTCAATTTGTGAGACGACGAACCCAGCGAGATAGGTCTGAGATTAAGATAGGTCTGAGATTACATTCCTGAGAGTAACAATTGCAGGAATGTTTTGTGCTCTAAAAATGAGTGCATTCCTTGTATCCCAAATTTTCTAGAGGATGGTTAGCACAATTGATCCCCAAACTCTGATGTCAAGGTGGTAGTTGCATCCATAGATTGTTGAAGTTGCTTTGGTCTGTGCTAATCCCTCGCCTTCCGCCAGAGCAAGCCGCAGGCGTGTTCCTCCTCTCCACTTCCCTCCACCACTTAGGACAGAAGGAGAAATCAATGAATCAATGAGGGATTGTCATTGTACCTTGTATTGTGTATGATTTAGGGGAAGCCAAGCATCCCCACACTTTGTGTTTTAGCTTAGCCACAAAAAAGAAAAAAGAACTCTCTCGAAGCAGCAGAAGGCTCTCAGAATCAGACATCCATGGATGACTCATCTGTATCATACAAATATATATCAAACGCAATCACGATGATAAAATTAGTACCGCGCAGTCTAAACGAGAAAATAGTTGCTAACCTTTTAGCATACTTGGAAACAAAGATGAGAAAACTTAAGTGTGGCTCGGTCACCTCATATCATGTTTGTCTTGTGTGATCTAAAGTCGCATCGCTCTAACGGGCATTTCACCGAACACCTCTAGTGCATATTAACAATAAAATAATAGCACAAACCCACCAGGAAAAAACAGTTGAGAGGGGGAAGGGCTATGCCATATATATAGGATCGGACCACTAGTCCCAGTTTAAGATACAAACCGGGACTAAAGGGGGTGCCCGCAGCGAGCGGCATCGCCAGGGTCCTTTAGTCCTGGTTTGTAACTTCAACCGGGACTAATGGTGTCTAACGGGCCGGGACCTATGCCCTAGGCGGCTCGGGGCCGTCCGGTCCGGACTATTAGTCTCGGGCCCAAACACAGCCGGGACTAATGGCCCGGATGAAAGGGCCAGTTTCTACTAGTGTTATGTTCCACATCCATCCAGTAGTGATACGGCTTATTGGATCTTGTAGGGAATTTTATGCAGCTTTGGAAGATAACTTTTCCCCATTCAGCATAGTTCTCATGTCTTGTCCTTTCTGTAATTGGAAATCCTGCAGGAATTTGTCTTTTTCAGGATGGGTGGACGGAAAGGTTTGAGATACCCAGGTTGGGAAATTGTCCATTCAATATGGTCTAGTATTTTTAAAAATGTGGTATTATCATTTTAAAACTTTCATTTGGTGGTTGCTTTACAAAACACCCCATTTTTTGCACTCCGAAAATAAAAAATGCCTTTTCGATGCAACGAAAAGGAAAACTTCCTCCCGCAACATATTTCACCATCCCATGATACACATGCGTGCACAATATGGGCATATTATCGCAAACTATACCGCGATTCTAGCAATAACATTGCTCATTTGACCTAAAATACAGAAAACCTCGATTGAGGTAGGTCATTTTGTGAAGGTTTTTTTGATACAAAATCAATATACCAAGTTTGGTATTTTTCCATGCAACTATGTGACATAATATGACACCACGCGAAGATTTTGCATTTTTTCGATCGTCTTTGAATTTTTTATGACCGTTTCAAACTATCGTCAAACTTTCTAAATCGAGGGGCATGAAGATTCTTACCTCGGGGCTGAGCCTCACTAAACTTGCATTAGATCTCTGATGAAATAGCATATTGTGAACCTAAAAAGGATTTTTGCAAAAAATCACGAGCATCATATCATGTACTTATAGTTCAAATCTAACTCATGTCCTACCGATTCGGCAGGAATTTGTCTTTTTCAGGAGGGATGGACGGAAAGGTTTGAGATACCTAGGTTGGGAAATTGTCCATTCAATATGGTCTAGTATTTTTTTAAATGTGGTATTATCATTTTGAAACTTTCATTTGGTGGTTGCTTTACAAAACACCCCTTTTTTGCACTCTGAAAATAAAAAATGCCTTTTCGATTCGACGAAAAGGAAAACTTCCTCCCGCAACATTGTTCTCCATCCCATGATACACATGTGTGCACAATATGGGCACATTATCGCAAACTATACTGCGATTCTAGCAATAACATTGGTCATTTGACCTGAAATACAGAAAACCTCGATTGAGATAGGTCATTTTGTGAAGGTATTTTTGAGACACAGTCAATATAGCAAGTTTGATATTTTTCCATGCAACTATGTCACATAATATGACACCACGCGAAGGTTTTGCATTGTTTCGATCGTTTTTTAGTTTTTTATGCCTGTTTCAACCTATCGTCAAACTTTCTAAATCGAGGGGCATGAAGATTCTTAGCTCGGGTCTGAGCCTTGATGGCGCCTGTTGATGTGGAGCCTGCTGGGAACCCCAAGAGCAAGGTGTGAAGCAGCAAGCAGCAAGTTTTCCCTCAGTTGAGACCGAGGTTATCAAACTAGAAGGAGGAAGAAAACGTCAGACAGATGTTGCAAGCAACGCGGAGACCTGCACAAAACAAACTCAAGGCTTTGCCCCAACGAATCAGTGAGATTGTCAAGCTCACCGGTTTGCTATAAAAAGAATAAAACGTATGGTGTGGAAGGTAATGGTTTGCATCAAGTAAACAAGTAGCAGTGGAAGATGTATCAATGGTAAAGATTAGACCGGGGTCCATAGTCACTAGAGGTGCTCTCCTTAAATAAACAACATGGCATAAAGGGTAAACAAATTACAGCAGGGCAGTTGACATGAACTGAGCAAGGCATAACAATGCAATTACTAGTCAGAAAGATCCTATGAGGTTGATTGGGCAATACAACAATATACATAGACCGCCATCCAACTGCATCTATGACTAGAAGTCCACCTTCAGGTTATCATCCGAACCCCCTCCAGTATTAAGTTGCAAGCAACAGACAACTGCTTTAAGCAAAGTGTGTAAGGTAAACAGTCCACATGTTCCATGAACAAGAGACCGTTGTTTTCTCCCTAGTAGCAGCATCACATTTACAACCGAATATATTATTATCACTTCCCTTGGAAACTAGAGGCATGAACCCACTATCGATCATAAATACCCCCTCTTGGAGACACTAGCAACTACTTGGCCAAGATAGCTACTAACAACGGAGAGCATGCAAGATCACAAAAAACACAGACATGATAGAATCATAAAGACAAAACCATTAATCAAACCAACATAATAATCTCAATATCCATCGGATCCCCGTAAACACAACAAACATGATTACAAATAGATTAGATCTTGATCATGAACGGAGCTCACAAGATCTATACATGAAAGCACAAAGGAGGAGATACAACCATCTAGCTACTACATGGACCCATAGTCTAAGGTGGAACTACTCACGCATCATACCGGAGAGAAGGCCTCCGGGATGATCTCCCCTCCGGCAGGGTACCAGGAAGAACTTCAGATCCTCCCCCCCTCCCCCCCGATCTAGGGACGATGGTGGCGGCGGCTACAGACGGTTTCGTGGAGATTTGATCGGGTACCCAGGGTTTCTATATCGGGGGCTTTTTATAGGAGAAGGGGGAGACCGAGGCGGCCGCCAGGGCGACCAAACCCTAGCCAGGCGCGGGGTGGGGCCCACCCGCCCCTGGGTGGGTCTGACCCCTCTGGCCGGCCCCTCGGGCTCTCCTCTAGACTTCTTGTTCCCCACGAAAAGTAAATGACTTTGTCCTTTGTCCCGTCCAATTCTGAGAATATTTCTTTACTAACTTTTTCGAAACCAAAAAAAGGAGAAAACAGGCATCTGGCACTGTTGCAACTTGTTAGTAGGTTAGTACCAGAAAACATGTAAAAAGCACCTCAAAGTGTGGACAAGTAAAGCAAAGTAGATACTAAACTGTAGGGTTCGCAACATAGAAAACAAAAATTTTCCTACGATGTGAACTATATACCAAGATCTATTTATACTAGATACAAACAACGGGCAGATGTATATCCGTAGAGAACATACCCTTGAAGACCGACAAAGTTTAACGAGTCCAAACTCGTGGTTGATGTAGACGATCTCTTGCCGATCTCAAGATCGAGAGGAAGTCCTAGCGCCGCAAATCAGCAGCGCATCCGTGCTCGCACACACGTTCGAGGCACCGAGCAACCTCCGCCTCCTCGCTCCAGCGATGCAGCGGAAGCACAACTCTTTCTTGCCGAATAGCCACCGGGAACATGTATCTCGCTAGTCCGAGACCATGGGGGATAAATTCTAGAGGGGGAGAGAGATCCTTCACGAGGAGGTGTGAGTGAGAAGTGAGAGGAGGGGCTCCTTTTATAGGAGGAGGGGGGAACCCCAAGGGGGTGGCCGGCGCATGGGGGCTGCCCCCTTGCCCTCCCCTCTTCATGTGGGTGGACACTCCACTCACAAAACTCCTCCAAATTCCTCCACTCAAAAGTCCACTCAAAAATCCCATTAAATTTCCACCAAATTTAATGCAATCTCTCATTAAATAAAACTCTTTTATTTTATTCAGAATTTTGTCAATTACTTTAATGACAAACATTCACAAATAACCCCTTGCTAGAATTCTATTTCACATGCATAACCACTTTATGCAATTTCACCCGAAAACCTGTTTCGGTATCTAGTGAAATAAATTCTTGCGCTTGTTTATTCTTTTCGCATGAAACTTTTGCTCCAATTGGATGTCGGTGTCTCTTAAGTGTGTCACCCTACGGTTCGTGAATAATGCGGACATGATCGAGACCCTCTCGGATCAATAATCGAGCGGGATCTGGAGACCCATACTGACTCCCACACATTCAACGATGACTTTCTTGTGATCGCCGGAACCTTTTACGCTAGTATCTTAATCCCTTTGTCTCACGATATATTACATGTCCGAGATTCGATCATCGGTATCTCCATACCTAGTTTGATCTCGCATCGACATGCACTCTTTTCTCGCTCCGTGATATAACATTCTAGTGATCAAATCACTTGCTTGCAAGCTAATCAATGTGATATCACCGAGAGGGCCCAGAGTATATCTATCCGTCATCGGGATGAACAAATTCCACTCTCGATCCATGAGCCTCAACATAACACTTTATTAGTTCTGAACCCATCTTTATAATCACCCAGTTACGGTGTGACGCTTGATGTTATCAAGAAACTCTTCCGGTGTTAGTGACTGACATGATCTCATGGTCTAAGGATTAGGATCACTTCGTAAGTTATTATAGCAATATAAACTCAATGACTTTGATCGTAATGCTATACTTCGGATGAATGTTCATCACATCATTACACTAATGTTGTGATCCCGTTATTAACAACATCCAATGTCCATGATCGTGAAACCTTGATCATCTTGTTAATCAACGAGCTAGTTTATGAGAGAGGCTTAACTAGGAACTTTCTGTTGTTTATTAAACACACATGTATTAACGCTTCCGTATTAATACAATTATAGCATGCAAAATAAACATCTATCATATACTTGGAATACACATAATAAACACTTTATTATTGCCTCTCGTGGCATATTCCTTCGCCTCCCACTTGCACTAGAGACAATAATCTAGTTACATAGTGATATATCTAACACCCATTGAGTTCTCGTGTAGATCATGTTTTGCTCTAGGGAGAGTTTTAGTCAACGGATCTGCTACATTGAGATCCGCATGTACTTTACAAATCTTTATATCTCCATCCTTGACATGCTCGTGGATGGAGTGAAACTGGCGCTTAATATGCTTGGAATGCTTGTGAGACCTTGGCTCTTTGGCATTGGCAATGGCACCATTGTTGTCACAATAGATCACCATTGGGTCCAGCGTTTGCCACAACTCCTAGTTCGGATATGAACTCCTTCATCCAAATCGCTTCCCGAGCCGCTCAAGCAAAGAACATATTCGCCTCCGTTGTTGATCCCGCTACCACAGGTTGTTTGGAGCTCCTCCAACTAACCGCTCCGCCATTCATGAGAAATACGATCCGGATTGAGACTTAGAGTCATCCGGATCGGTGTCAAAGCTAGCATCGACATAACACTTAGCGACGAGCTCTTCTTCACCTCCAGATACAAGAAACATATCCTTAGTTCTTCTTAAGTACTTAAGGATATTCTTGACCG
Organism: Avena longiglumis; assembly: GCA_030063025.1. Classification (NCBI taxonomy): domain Eukaryota; kingdom Viridiplantae; phylum Streptophyta; class Magnoliopsida; order Poales; family Poaceae; genus Avena; species Avena longiglumis. The sequence continues at coordinate 14,846,495 of CP125975.1, read as the reverse complement.
CTATCCAATGTTCTGAACCGGGATCCGATTGGTACCTACTAGTCAAACGAATAGCGTGTGCCACATCCGGTCTTGTACATAGCATGGCGTACATTATAGAGCCTATGGTGAAGCATAGGGACTTTGTCCATTATCTCTCTTTCTTCCGCCGAAGCCGGACTTTGAGTCTTACTCAATGTCTTGCCTTGCAACATAGGTAAGAACCCCTTCTTACTTCCGTCCATTTTAAACCTCTTTAAAATCTTATCAAGGTATGTACTTTGCGATAGCCCTATTAGGCGCCTAGATCTATCTCTATAGATCTTTATGCCTAATATGTATGACGCTTCACCTAGGTCCTTCATTGAAAATTTTCTGTTTAGATAACTTTTAACACTGTTTAAAAGTTCTATATCATTTCCGATCAATAATATGTCATCCACATATAATATCAGAAATGCCACATTACTCCCACTCACTTTCTTGTAAATACAAGCTTCTCCATAAGTTTGGACAAATCCAAACTCTTTGATCACCTCATCAAAGCGGAGATTCCAACTTCGTGATGCTTGCTTCAATCCATAGATGGATCGCTGAAGCTTGCACACCTTGTTAGCATCCTTAGGATCGACAAAAACCCTTTGGTTGTATCATATACAACTCTTCTTCAATATTACCATTGAGAAACGCGGTTTTGACATCCATCTGCCATATTTCATAATCGAAATATGCAGCAATTGCTAACATAATCCTAATCGACTTTAGCATCGCTACGGAGAGAAAGTCTCATCGTAGTCAACTCCTTGAATTTGTCGAAACCCTTTGCGACAAGTCGAGCTTTATAGATGGTCACATTACCATCGCATCAGTTTTCCTTTTGAAAATCCATTTGTTCTCCACGGCCTTTCGGCCGTGAGGTAATTCCACCAAGTTCCAAACTTGATTTTCATACATGGATTCCATCTCGGATTTCATGGCTTCTAACCATTTGTTGGAATCCGGCTCATCATCGCTTCTTCATACGTCGCAGGTCATTATTTTCATCAACCATGAAATTTATGACAGGATTTCCGCATACCGGAGCTGCACGCGTCTGCTTGACTGACCTGCGAGGTTCGGTAGTACTCTCTTCGAGTTTCATGATCATTATCATTAGTTCCTCTTCAAGGTGGAGCCAACTCGAACAACTTCCGCGCAAGCGCTACTCGCCATTCTTTGAAGAGAAGGTTCCACAACCTCTTCGAGTTCTACCTTCCGACTACTCACACCTTTCGCGAGAAACTCTTTCTCTAGAAAGGATCCATTCTTGGCAACAAAAACCTTGCCCTCGGATCTGTGATAGAAGGAATACCCAATAGTTTCTTTAGGGTATCCTATGAAGACGCATTTTTCCGCTTTGGGTTCGAGTGTATCCGGTTGAAGTTTCTTCACATAAACATCGCAACCCCAAACTTTAAGAAATGACAGCTTAGGTTTGTTTCCAAACCATAATTCATACGGTGTCTTTTCAACGGATTTAGATGGTGCCCGGTTTAAAGTGAATGCAGCAGTTTCTAGTGCATAACCCCAAAATGACAATGGCAAGTCCGTCAGAGACATCATAGATCGAACCATATCTAATAAAGTACGATTACGACGTTCCGACACACCATTTCGCTGAGGTGTTCCGGCAGGTGTGAGTTGTGAAACAATTCCACACTCTTTCATGTGAGTGCTAAACTCGTAACTTAGATACTCACCTCCACGGTCAGACCGTAGAAATTTGATCTTTCTATTACGATGATTTTCCACTTCATTCTGAAATTCCTTGAACTTCTCAAAGGTTTCAGACTTGTGTTTCATCAAGTAGATATAACCATATCTACTCAAATCATCCGTGAAAGTAACAAAATAACGATATCCACCTCGCGCCGACACACTCATTGGACCACATACATCGAATGTATGATTTCCAATAAATCACGCCTGCTCCATTGAACCGGAAAACGGCGTTCTAGTCATCTTGCCTATAAGGCATGGCTCACATGTATCAAATGATTCATAATCAAGTGATTCCAAAAGTCCATCTGAATGGAGTTTCTTCATGCGTTTAATGCCAATATGACCTAGACGGCAGTGCCACATATATGCGGATATATCATCATTAAGTTTAATCCTTTTAGCATCAACATTATGAATATGTGTAACATTATCATCGAGATCTAACAAAAATAAACCATTCATCATTGGTGCATGACCATAAAAGATTTCATTCATATAAATGGAACAACCATTGTTCTCAGATTTGAATGAATAACCACTTTGCATCAAACATGATCCAGATACAATGTTCATGCTCAAGGTGCACCGGATAATGCTTATTTAAGTTTATGACTAATCCCGACGGTAAGTGGAGAGGTAGCGTTCGACGGCGATCACATCAACGCTTGATCCATTGCCGACACGCATCTTGACCTCACCCCTTGCTAGCGGTCGCTGCTCCAGCCCGATTCGAGTTACAAATATTAGCAACCGAACCGGTATCAAATACCCAAGTGCTCTGCGAGCACTAGTCAAGTACACATCAATAACATGTATATCATATATACCTTTGTTTGCCTTGCCTTCTTGTCCGCCAGATACTTGGGGCGATTGCGCTTCGATGGCCCCTTACAATAGTAGCACTTCGGTATCGACTTAGGTCCAACTCGGGTTTCTTTTCAGCGACAAAGCTTGCCACCCTTACTTCCTTCCGCTTTTCCTTCTTGTCTTTCTTGAAACCAGTGTTCCTATTGATCATCAACACTTGATGTTCCTTTTGATCTCCACTTCGCAGTTTTAAGCATTGATGTAAGCTCGGGAGAGACTTCTTCATGCCTTGCATATTATAGTTCATCACGCTCTTATAGCTAGGTGGCGAGACCGCAGAACGATGGATGCCTAAGTCAATGGGAATCGTTATTCCCAAGGACACAAGCTTATCGGCGTAACCGACATCTTGAGTACATGCTCACTAACGGAGCTGTGCTCTTCCATCATGTAGCTAAAGAAATTTTCAAGCATTGTAGCTCTCACAAAGACATGTGTGTCGAAAATCATTTTCAACTCACCCATTGTATCAAATGCATTGCCGTTCAAACGCTTTCAAGTTCGGCTCTAGCCCATACAATATGCCGCAATGAACTAAGTTGTGGTCCTCCCGACGAGTCGATAGACATTCTTCTCCTCGTCAGGCATCATCAAAGGTGGGGGCCTAACGGCTTCTAGCACATATTGCTTTTGTGCAAGAGAGGAGAATCCTCAAATTCATGGCCCATTCAAGAAAGTTGCTACCGCTCGTTGCTAGTTTCTCTTCTCCATGAACGCATTGAAATTAAAAGCGGTGGTGCCATCTACAACAGAATTTGTAAAGTTTAGACTAAGTGTATGATAGATTGAGTTCAACTAATCTATATTACGAATGAACTCCCACTCAAAAGCGACATCCTCGTGTCCTTTTGGTGATTACATGAACCAAATCCACTACACCAAGTCCGATCATCACGTGAGTCGGTATAGCTTCAAAGGTGAGCATCAAATGGGCATCATATCAACTATATGACTCATGCTTAACCTTTCGTCTCGTGTTCCGAGGCCATGTCTGTACATGCTAGGCTCGTCAAGTTAGAACCTTAGTATTTGCGTGTGTAACTGCTTTTACACCAAGTATGGTCGTGGATCCAAGAACACCCGATCATCACGTGATGTCTTGGAGCGAAAACATAATCGGTGCATACTAAAGGAAGAACACATTCTTATCTTGATATTTAAATGAGGGATCATCTTATTATGCTTAACAAAGCGCTAAACAAGCAATATAAGATGCAATAAAACATCATATGTTTATTAGTGAAATTATATGGTTCCCAGATGATCTCTATCATGTGCATCGTGGTATGATCACTATCAATACCTATATGTGTAAATCCACGCCTATGGATTTTACGCTATGTGTGTTGTAAGAGTATCATCTCATACTTCTACTTACAACACTACCATATCATAACACTAGCCCAAAGAACAATCTAAACTAGACGCCTCTAATTTATCCATTGCAAGTTTTACGTGGCTTAGGGCTTTCGAGATAGAACCGTTCTTACCTACGAACATGAACCACAACGAGGATAATCAAATTGTTGACAACTCGCTTGCAAAATAGATATTGACTATAGTAGGAGAGACAGACACCCGCTAGCCACTTATGCAAACTAGTTGCATGTCAAGCGTGGAACAGGTCTCATGTGCGAGGACATGTAAAGTTTGTCCGGGCCGCTTCATCCCACTATGCCACCAATATCCAAAATCACAAGAAAGGAGCAACAACATTGTAACACCCTCAGAATCGGACCTATGCAAGTTTGAGCAAAATTCGCCAAACCCGCATAGAAACGATTCAAAGGTGCCCACCAGGCACTTTCGTGCGGGTGGAAAACGAAGTATTAACATTACACAACAGTCCTCGATGGGACCCACAGAACAGATATATATAGCAGCGACTCAAGGAGCCAAGAATACAGAGATAATATACAAAGATCCAAATCACCTTGAAAACGATATAGCGTCCAACTACGGACAAGATGCAAATGGGGCTAAGAGCCCTGAAGAATAACCAATGGCGTCCATAACCCTGCCCAGGCCAAGCCGGAAGGGTAACCCTGCTAACGACGTCGATCTCAAAACCTGCTCAAACAAAAGGGGTGCCGACAAAGGGCAAAGGAAAAAGAAGGAGCCAAGATCGAGGCCAAGACAGCGAGGCTAGAATTCGGCGGTCCTCGCCTACATAGGTATGGTGGACTGAGCGGCAGCGGCAGCATGCACTAAACAACCTATAGAGACTCGATACAACTGGCGGATATCAGAGAGGGATGGGAATGACCTAACCAGATCCAACCTGAAGCTAACACCAAACAAACCCATCCTGGTGTTTCCAAACAAACGAGGAAGTCAACCGAGGAACTCACACAGTTGGCAGTTTTATTTATTCAGTTATCGTTGCAGCAATTACTAGTCAGGTATAGATAATCATCCTGATAAAGTAAGCAGTGGGTACTTTTAGTTAATCATTCCGTTATAGTTGCAGCAATTACTAACCAGATACAGATAGCATGATATAAACCCGAAAACCCAGCAGTTGTTGGTACTTTTATTCAGCCATTTCGTTGTAGTTGCAATACTTACTAGTCAGATACAATTGTCGCAAAGCGACGACCAAACAAACAATTGTGGGCAGTATTAATTAGCCATTCCATTATAGTGAAGCTGATTACTAGTCATTATAAGGCAAATTTATAGCAGTAAACTTTAGTTATGCTTGTCTATGATCGAGATACTGTGCTCCAAGTCGTCCATATCCGCGGACACGGCTTTCAGAAAGTTTTACCCGGCCGGGGTGCACCAATAGCAACACACGCTCGATCAACCTCGGAAAAACCAAAACAAAACCCAACGAGGCTTTCACGACTGAACAATCACAGGATTCAGAAATATTTCAGGGGGCCACCCCTTTGAGTAGATCCCGCAACGGAGTAAGCAAGCTCCGAGGCGGCCTCAAGGTTGCGCCAATGGTCAGAAGCGATCGGGAACCCGAAAGTGTGGCTGGGCTTGTCGATACCGCGTAAACATTTCGCTTCCAAAATAAAGACAAAGGTGCTCTCGCAATTTAAATACAGAAAGTAGCATGGCATAAGTACAGGATAGTAAAAACACCTCAAACTAGTTTGTGGCCCCAAGAAATATGACTGAATCAAGCTCTGGCTCAGGGGGGTCCCATATACCTCCCGGATGTGGATAGCGCGCAAAAATCAAGGAACAGGTATCAAGTACTCGGGGTCTTACGGGACACAAGTGGGCGTTCGGGAACCAAATATTTTCTATCACCCACCGATGCCTCTGCTTATTTCAGTTTTAGTTGTTAAACAGAAATTAAAGTGACGATAAGTAAAACTAGAATCATCTCCAACATCAACATGCGGCAATACATCAAGAATCGTGGCATATGGCGACACACATCAAGACTTGAGCAAGCAACTACGACGCGCAAGTCCATCTATCTACCAAACAACAGGTAATAGGATGTGTTCAAGGCAATATAGGGCTGCACGGTATATCAAGGATACGGAATCTAGAGCATCGCAACACAGATAGCAATAGATCAACAGGAGGGAAATAAATACTATAAAAGTAAGATAGGTAGAAAGGGGGGAGATGCTCGCCTGAAAACATTGTCGAAGGTTCAACCGAAGATCGGGGCGAAGCTCACATCAACTCAACGGCCTTATCCGCGAAGAAGCAAAACACTAGAAGAAACACCGGATGCAATATTTAATACTACGGCAAAAGATCGGCATGATGCATGTATGATGTATGGCATGGCAAAGGTGCAATGCAATTAGGTCAAGATTAAGCGGAACCGGGGTCCCGACAATTAATTAGGTGGTTCAAGTTATTTAGATGCCCCGCAATTTAAATGTTGTTTAAACAAGGCAAGATAAGATACCGGTTCGCTACACAAGTTTAAATGAGGCCAATATGAGACTAGATTTGCCCGCATATGGGCCCCATATTTAATTATTAGGTGAATCGGCATAAGGCCCCCAACCACATGATTATGCATGCGAGATGTCAATTAAACATGCAACAAGTTGTTATGTTATAAAATAGGGTTCGAGGAAAAGGGTCACACATTAGGGTTCGGCAGATCTTGGGGTCCGGGGTTCGGGGTCGATCTCAGGTCCGTGGTTCGGATCTGGGGTTCGGGTTCGGTCGGTCTCACGGAACGTTCTCGGACTCGGTAGGTCTTGCGCCCGGGGTCTTGGTCATGTTGTCGGTCATGGCGTTACGAGAGGGAGAACTTGCCCGGGCGGCCTTGGCGTTCCGGTGCTTGGCGTAGGCGATCCGGGTTCTCGGGCATCGGTAGATCTTGTCATTGCTTGGTGTTGGACTCGACATGCGATGGAGATCTTGGGTACCCTCCGGATCATCGGAGGCGAACTTGGAGTCGACACGGATCTTCCGGTTCCATGATGGAGGGCTTGCATCATTCCTCGGAGGCTCGGTTGTCGCGTCTGGAACTCGGGTGCGGCGTCGAGGGTTGTGGGCGAACTTGGGGTGCTACAAGTCGTCCCTAGGGTACACAAGTGGGTCCACATGTCACATACACACGAGCACACACGGACGCATACATGGAAGGCGGGACCCACAGGATGACGTGGCGGGCCGGTGAGGTGGGGCCGCGGAGGTGGACGACGGTGACGGCGACGGCGACGTCCTGGGGACGGGGCAGGCAGCAGCGGCTCGGGGGGCTTCGGGCGACGCCGGAGGGAACGGCGGCTGCCGGGAGGAGCACCGCGGAAGGAGGTGGCTGGGACGGAGGTTCGCCGACGGGCTTGAGGCGGCGACGCGCCGAGGTTGGCCGAGGAGGCTGGCGGGCGCGGGCGGTCGCGCTGACGAGGCGGCCAGGCGCTTGGCGGGCCCGACGCTGGAGGCGCTGGGAGGGTAGGCGCGAGGAGCCGAGGAGGAGCGGCAGCGATGCGGGGCTCTGGCGGGCTCCGGAGGCGGGCGGCAGCTGAGGTCGGGCGGCGCTGGCGAGGGGCCGGCGACTGCAAGCGGGCGCCATGGAGGAGGTAGAGGGAGGTCCGCGGGCGGCGGTCCGGTCGGGCGGGGTCGCTTGGGCGGAGGCGGTCACCGGAGAGGAGCGGCGACGGTGCTCGCGAGGAGGCGGCCGGGGCAACAGCGGGCGGCGGGCCTAGGGAGGCGAGGTCGAGGGTCGAGGCCGGCGACGAGCGCGCGGGTAGCCTGGGGCGATGAGGGAGAAAGGGGACGACGGGGGACGGTCGCGGCGAGGCGGCGGAGGTCGCCGGCGACGGGAGGAGCTGGGGCAGAGGGGCTAGCGCGTCGGGGTTGAGCGAGGAGGGAGAGGAAGAGGGAGGAGACAGCGCGTGCAGGTAGGGCCCAGGGTGGGTCCCGCGGGGGCGGACCGGGTCCAGGGGAGCGGGGGGGCTGGCGGTTGGGAAGGGTGGCTGCCGTGGCCTGCTGGTGGGGCCGGGCGCTGGCGTGGCTGGCGTGGCGCCCGGCGGGTGGGACCCTGGGGCAGTGAGAGTGGGGGAAGGGGCCGGGGACGGGCCAGGGAGGGAGTGGCAGCCGCGTGGGACGCGTGTGGGGTGGGGCCCAGCTGGCAGGCAGAGTGGGTCGGGGCGCGCTGGGTGTGAGAGAGTGTGGGGGGGCTAGGCGAGTGGGACCGGTGGGAGGTGTAGCTGCGCGCGTGTGAGGAGGTTTGGGGTGGGTGTGGGTCTGGCTAGGGGGTGGGCCGGCTGAGAGGAGAGAGGAGGGAGTTGGGGGGTGCCATGTGGCAGAGTGTGAGTGGGGGAGGAAGGGAGAGAGACGAGGTGGCGGGTTCTGATTGGATGGAGTGAGGTGGAGGGGGGAGTTGGGTAGGAAGATGGGTAGGTTTAGGAATAAAGGGTGGGCTGGAACGATTTAATTTCTGGGGGTAGTCGTTCGGGTCTATTCGGCCCGTTCGACTGCCCCTACTGAAAATATTTAAACCTTTTGTTTATTTTAACGGGCCATATGCAAACCGATAGCGGCCAAAACAAAATATTACGGGGACCCGGTTTTTGCTGTTTGAAATAAAGAGGGGCGTTTAGAAAACAACACGGGCTTTGCAAACGTAGTTTTATGCGAACAATGCATGATGATGACGATGCAATGCACAAATTCAACGCGATTTTCTAGTAGTGGTTTTGCGGGATGCCACAAACATGATCATCATCGCCCACATACTCATATGTGTACTACCCGTGTAAAGTATCTACGCATAGATCCGGCTCTGATACCACTGTAGGGTTCGCAGCATAGAAAACAAAAATTTTCCTACGATGTGAACTATATACCAAGATCTATTTATACTAGATACAAACAACGGGCGGATGTATATCCGTAGAGAACATACCCTTGAAGACCGACAAAGTTTAACGAGTCCAAACTCGTGGTTGATGTAGACGATCTCTTGCCGATCTCAAGATCGAGAGGAAGTCCTAGCGCCGCAAATCAGCAAGCATCCGTGTTTCGCACACACGCTCGAGGCACCGAGCAACCTCCGCCTCCTCGCTCCAGCGATGCAGCGAAGCACAACTCTTTCTTGCCAAATAGCCACCGGGAACATGTATCTCGCTAGTCCGAGACCATGGGGATAAATTCTAGAGGGAGAGAGATCCTTCACGAGGAGGTGTGAGTGAGAAGTGAGGAGGGGCTCCTTTTATAGGAGGAGGGGGAACCCCAAGGGGTGGCAGCGCATGGGGCTGCCCCCTTGCCCTCCCCTCTTCATGTGGGTGGACACTCCACTCACAAAACTCCTCCAAATTCCCTCCACTCAAAAGTCCACTCAAAAATCCCATTAAATTTCCACCAAATTTAATGCAATCTCTCATTAAATAAAACTCTTTTATTTTATTCAGAATTTTGTCAATTACTTTAATGACAAACATTCACAAATAACCCCTTGCTAGAATTCTATTTCACATGCATAACCACTTTATGCAATTTCACCCGAAAACCTGTTTCGGTATCTAGTGAAATAAATTCCTGCGCTTGTTTATTCTTCGGCATGAAACTTTTGCTCCAATTGGATGTCGGTGTCTCTTAAGTGTCACCCTACGGTTCGTGAATAATGCGGACATGATCGAGACCCTCTCGGATCAATAATCGGAAGGATCCGAGACCCATCGACTCCCACATTCAACGATGACTTTCTTGTGATCGTCGGAACCTTTTACGCTAGTATCTTAATCCCTTTGTCTCACGATATATTCCATGTCCGAGATTCGATCATCGGTATCTCCATACCTAGTTTGATCTCGTATCGACATGCACTCTTTTCTCGTTCCGTGATATAACATTCTAGTGATCAAATCACTTGCTTGCAAGCTAATCAATGTGATATCACCGAGAGGGCCCAGAGTATATCTATCCGTCATCGGGATGAACAAATTCCACTCTCGATCCATGAGCCTCAACATAACACTTTATTAGTTCGAACCCATCTTTATAATCACCCTTACGGTGTGACGTTTGATGTTATCAAGAAACTCTTCCGGTGTTAGTGATTGACATGATCTCATGGTCTAAGGATTAGGATCACTTCGTAAGTTGTTATAGCAATATAAACTCAATGACTTTGATCGTAATGCTATACTTCGGATGAATGTTCATCACGTCATTACACTAATGTTGTGATCCCGTTATTAACAACATCCAATGTCCATGATCAGGAAACCTTGATCATCTTGTTAATCAACGAGCTAGTTTATGAGAGAGGCTTAACTAGGAACTTTCTGTTTGTTTATTAAACACACATGTATTAACGTTTCCGTATTAATACAATTATAGCATGCAAAATAAACATCTATCATATACTTGGAATACACATAATAAACACTTTATTATTGCCTCTCAGGGCATATTCCCTTCATAAACAAGCATGGAGCATCAAAAATTATAGATACGTTTCCAACGTATCAGCATCCCCAAGCTTAACTCCTGCTCGTTCTTGAGTAGGTAAGTGATAAACAGAATAATTTTTTAGGTGACATGCACCCTCATAATAAAGATCCAACCATTTGCAAGCATTGGAAGATGGGATCAAATAACTCTAAACATGTGCATGAAAGATGGAGTTCTAACAATAGGACATAGTAACTATGCATGCAACATGGAAAGCTACAAACAAAGATCATGAATAACATGCATTGAAAAACGTTTGTTTGCTTCACATACAGAAAACATAGTATAGTGGCAATCCGCTTGTCCCTCATAGAGTGGCGATAAAATGCATAGGACACCTGCAAAGTTTACAAAGGTGACTAGAAACAAGTAGCACAAGAGCAAGTAATAACACAATATGCATCATTTAATAAGCTTTGAAACACTTCACACCGAATGACAACTATGCTCTCTTAATGGTGCCTAAAGGTAGAAGGTTGAGACTCAATAGTGATGGAAGAAAGGCCTTTTTGTAAAGGAAGCAGTGATTACAAATTTCAAAAAGAGCTTCCAAAAATTATGATACTTATTAGCTTTCAGCCCTCATTGCCCCTATCATAAGCATCTTGAAGTGGTTAAGGTTAAAGTGGCAAAGCTGGAGTATATGCTTGACGAAGTATAAGTTGGCAATATCATTGCCTTGAATACGAGGGCCACACCTCATGCATACTCAACTTTGGGTCCAGGTAAGTTCTTGTCACTGTAAGTATTTGCATATCATTGAGAACTGCCAAACGGGTACCCCTTGCACATGGTATAGGAGCTTTCCCATAACCAAAATGACAAGCCAAGCAGACAATGACCATCTTAGCAATCTTTTATTTACCATATGCATAGCTTTTTATTGAGGATGCTTCATAGATAGCTCACTATGGTGATGCTGCAAGTTTCCACCATGATTAGGCATGGCTTAGGCTAGCGGCTCAGGCGTTTCTCTAACACAGGATACAAACTCCATGGACTTACAAGTTCCCTCTTTATTTCACACCGGTGACATCCATAGACAAAAGAATCTGATATCAACTGAGTACAACAAGGTACAAGTGCAATGTTGAAAACGTTCCCGTGACAAAGTTACGCTAATTCCAACTTATAAGTGCAAGAATATACAACAAAGTTGTCACAATGTTTCAAGTTTATTAGGGGCAAAGAATAAAGTGTTTCATCAAGTTCGTGAGGGCTTTAATCACTAAGTTTTCACATAACAAAATAGTTTTTAATTGGAAGATAGTTGAAAACAAGAATATACTTGGAATGGTGTAACACACCATGCATAGGAGTTTATAGTGGAAACTTTGGAATAACTTGGTTTCTTGGGAGTTGGAGGCATGAGTAGAACTTACTCATACAAGTGGAGGCTAGCAAAAGACTGGGAGCAACCAACTAAGAGAGCAATAATGGTCATAATCATGCAATGCAACAAAGCATACTAATCAAATCAAAGAGTGGTACTACAAGTCAAGGACTAAATGATCATACAGGCTAATGGTGACTTGTCATAGTCATAACATGGCGTGAGCATGTGCCAAGTCAACCCAAGCAAAGCATCAAAGGAGAATACCACAATACTATGCTTTTGCATGCTAAAACAACGCATAATTTTTTCAAGGCACACTAAGCAATCCCAATTGTTTGGAACAAGACATGATACATTAATAATCACTAAGCATAATGCTAAAACAACACCTAGCATGTCATACTAAAGTCTAAGTCATAGTCAGTGTAATCTCCTCTTGCACTTCAAGCAAGAACTTACTACTCTTTTCCAACACCAAGCAAACTTATTTGCAAAACAACACAGCGAGAACGGGGGACCAAACTACTTAAGAAAACTAAACAAACTAAGCAAAGCAAACGAAAACTAAGACGCTCCAAGAACAACACAACTGTGCATGAAACAATAAAAACGAAGTGTCTAGACAGACCTGAGCTTTTTATTGATGAAGAAGGGGATGCCCCAAGCTTTTACGATTGTACCTCTTGGATATTTCTTGGGGTGACACCATGGTGGCATCTCCAAGCTTGAGCTTTTGTCCATTCTTCATCTCATTGCATCATTCTCTCTCTACACCTGAAATGTTTCCTTCATACAAAACTTCACACAATTTTTATTAGCAACATTAGTGTATTCAAAAGATATTAGACCTCTAGAAATTTTTGAAACAGCAAGGCTTTTCACTAAAAACACAAGCTACTGTAGCAACTCCTTAAAAAAGCTCAATTCACCTAAAGAGAACTAAAAAAGAATCAATAAGAAGCAAGTGCAAATAATTGCAGAAATTTGTCAAAACAGACCAGCAGGTAGAAACCAGTTTTTTCGAATATCTTCTGTTGCTCAAATCAAAAAGTGTTGAACTAAAGAAAGTTATCTAACATATTGGGGGATTTATTCATAAATTCTGAGATCAATCCGAGTTACAGACACTCCTCACGAATGTTTTTGGTGGAGGACAGAAATCTATTTCGGGACAGCAACTCCCAAATCTTACTTCCTCTCATTAGAGGTCATTCTTGGCACAAAAGCAAACAAAAGGATAAGGAGAGGTCATTACTAAAGTAATAACTTCCAAGACTCAAGGAAACTCTTGGGTTATCTCCCAATAAGTAATTTTCTTTAACGCCTTTAAGTTAGGCTTGATAGCTTGAGAAGATTCTCACATAAGAACTATGAGTTGAATTAAAAGAGAGCATCAAGAAGCAAATTCAAAACACATTTGAGTCTAACCCACTTCCTATGCATAGGAATCTTGTAAAGGAACAAGTCATGAAAGCACAAAGCAACAAGTATAGGAAACCAAAACAAGTGCAACTTCAAAATTTTCAACACAGAGAGAGGAAACTTAATATTGTTGAGATACATAAGACCATGTTACCCTCTCTCAAAATAATGTTCAGTAGCCTCATGAATAAACTCAACAATATAACTATCACATAAAGCATGCTTTTTATGACCTTCAAACACATAATTTCTATCAAGCTCAAAAATAGTGGGATTAATTCCTTCACAGGTTTTACCCAAAGTAGATATTTCAAAAGGATCCACAGGAACATAACATTCATCCTCTTTTGGTAAGCAACGTGGACAATCAAATAATGTAAGAGGTAAAGAGTTACTCTCATTATAAGGTAGGCATGGGTAGATCCATTCTTCCTCCTCTTGACCATCACTCTCCTCCTCTTTTTCATCTAATGAGCTTTCAGTTTTAGCAATTTCTTCTTCCATAGGCTCCTGCAAGGCATTAGTCTCTTCCATTTGTGGAAAGCATCTATTAAAATATTTAAGAATATAGCCATTTGATTCCTTGTAATTATCAAAGCAAAATTTAAGTATCTCATAAACCTCATGTTCATAAGGTGCATCATCAGTATTTTCAAGCAAACTAGCAAGTTCAAATGCACCCTTAAAAGCAACAAATTCTTCAATTTATTCCACATCATAAAAGTCATAATTTCCTTTAACATAAGAGGATATGGTAACATTATCATTATACTCACATTGAAAGGGTAGGTGTTTATACCTCCTGCAGCAACAAGCTTTATCAAAGCAATAAGTAATATTATAAGTAGAGCACACGTCTCTAGCAGTATTCAACTTATAAATTTGATCCCATAAGTGTTTCCCTTTTTGTGATAAACGGCGTTCCTTATAATAATACTTTTGTTCCTCCGTGAACCCACCTTGCCAATAAGAACTAGTTTCAAAGAAACCATCCATTGAGAGAAAGCATGACCAAGCAAGGCAAAAACAGACCAGCAACTAGAGTAGGAACTAATTTTTTGTGTTTTTGAATAAAGCAAGCAAACCAAACTAGACTATGTTTTTGAGTTTTTTGGAAAGAGGCAAACAAAACCAAACAAAAGAAACATAGCAAATTAAAAACAAAGTAAAGACAAAGGAAGTGAAGAACTCCCCTAGTGAAGACGTCCTTGGCCTCCGCGGCCACGGCACCAGAAAACTTGTTGATGGCGCATGTTGATGTGGAGCCTGTTGGGAACCCCAAGAGCAAGGTGTGAAGCAGCAAACAGCAAGTTTTCCCTCAGTTGAGACCGAGGTTATCGAACCAGAAGGAGGAAGGAAACGTCACACAGGTATTGCAAGCAACACGGAGACCTGCACAACACAAACTCAAGACTTTGCCCCAACAAATCGGTGAGGTTATCAAGCTCACTGGTTTGCTGTAACAAAGGATTAAACATATGGTGTGGAAGGTAATGGTTTGCAGCAAGTAAACAAGTAACAGTGGAAGATGTATCATTGGTAAATATTGTACTGGGGTCCATAGTTCACTAGAGGTGCTCTCCTTAAATAAACAACATATCATGAAGGGTAAACAAATTACAGCAGGGCAATTGATAAGAACTGAGCAAGGCATAACAATGCAATTACTAGTCAGAAAGATCCTATGAGGTTGATTGGGAAATACAACAATATACATAGACCGCCATCCAACTGCATCTATGACTAGAAGTCCACCTTCAGGTTATCATCCGAACCCCCTCCAGTATTAAGTTGCAAGCAACAGACAACTGCTTTAAGCAAAGTGTGTAAGGTAAACAGTCCACATGTTCCATGAACAAGAGACCGTTGTTTTCTCCCTAGTATCAACAGCACATCTACAACCGAAGATATTATTGTCACTTCCCTTGGAAACTAGAGGCATGAACCCACTATCGAGCATAAATACCCCCTCTTGGAGTCACTACCAACTACTTGGCCAAGATAGCTACTAACAACTGAGAGCATGCAAGATCACAAAAAACACATACATGGTAGAATCATAAAGATAAAACCATTAATCAAACCAACATAATAATCTCAATATCCATCGGATCCCCGCAAACACAACAAACATGATTACAAATAGATTCGATCTTGATCATGAATGGAGCTCACAAGATCTATACATGAAAGCACAAAGGAGAAGATTCAACCATCTAGCTACTACATGGACCCATAGTCCAAGGTGGAACTACTCACGCATCATACCGGAGAGAAGGCCTCCGGGATGATCTCTCCTCCGGCAGGGTGCCGAGAAGAACTTCAGATCCCCCCGATCTAGGGACGATGGTGGCGGCGTCTACAGACGGTTTCGTGAAGATTTGATCGGGTACCCAGGGTATCTGTATCGGGGGCTTCTTATAGGCGAAGGGGGAGACCGAGGCGGCCGCCAGGGCGACCAAACCCTAGCCAAGCGTGGGGTGGGGCCTACCCGCGCCTGGGGTGGGTCTGGCCCCTCGGTCTCTCATCTGGACTTCTTGTTCCCCACGAAAAGTAATTGACTTTATCCTTTGTCCCGTCCAATTCCGAGAATATTTCTTTACTAACTTTTCTAAAACCAAAAACAGCAGAAAACAGGCATCTAGCACTGTTGCAACTTGTTAGTAGGTTAGTACCAGAAAACATATAAAAAGCACCTCAAAGTATGGACAAGTAAAAAAAAATAGATACTAAACAAGCATGGAGCATCAAAAATTATAGATACGTTTCTAACGTATCAAGCCTCACTAAACTTGCATTATATCTCTGATGAAATAGCATATTGTAAACCTAAAAATGTTTTTTGCAAAAAATCATGAGCATCATATCATGTACATGTAGTTCAAATCTAACTCATTTCCTTCCGATTCAGCAGGAATTTGCCTTTTTCATGAGGGGTGGACGAAAAGGTTTGAGATATCCAGGTTGGAAATTGTCCATTCAAAATGGTCTACTATTTTAAAAAAAATGGGGTAGTATCATTTTAAAACTTTTCATTTGGTGGTTGCTTCACAAAACACCCATTTTTTGCACTCGGAAAATGAAAAATATGTTATACAAAAGTATTTGTATTTTTATACATTTTTTAAAAAAAAATATTTAATATTTGAGTTTATATAGATAATATTATTTTTCTGCAAATTTTGATATATTATATGTATTTTTATAATTTAAATGATTTAGTTATGATTTTTCTAAGATTAATGTGCCAAAAAAGAAAATAGCTACTCCGACGGCAAAGAGCCGTCTACAAGGTGTGAAACCTACGACAACGGCTTTACCATCATTTTAGACTTGACGTCGTCACTCTGCCATTAGCCTAATAGACTACGGCGGTCCCGCTGTTGTCGGCATATTTATCCTACGCCGACGGCAAAACTAGGTCGACGGTCTCGACATTTTGCCAGCCTATCTGGTTATTCCGGTAGTGTATGAGTGGCTAGAGTGTAATCTTTTCTTCTAATGGCCTTAGGTACACATCAATGTCGTTGCCGGGTTGCCTCGGGCCTTGGATGAGCACTGGCATCATAATGAACTTCCTCTTCATACACAACCAAGGAGGAAGGTTATAGATACATAGGGTCACAGCCGGTCTGTGTCGCAGCTCTGCTCACCAAAAGGATTCATGCCATATGTACTTAGACCAAACCTTAAGTTCCTTGCGTCACGTCCGAAGTCCGGTTACTCTCGCTCGATTTTTCTCCACTGTGACCCATCAGCGGGGTGTCTCAACATCGCGTTTTTCTTACAGTCTTTCATGTGCCATCGCAACAACTTGGCATGCTCTTTATTTCTGAAGAGACGTTTTAACCGTGGTATTATAGGAGCATACCACATAACCTTGGCAAGAACCTTCTTCCTAGGGGCCTCACCCTCAACATCGCCAGGATCGTCTCGTCTGATCTTATACTGCAATGCAGTGCATACCGGGCATGCATCCAAATTCTCGTACTTCTCACCGCGGTAGAGGATGCAGTCATTAATGCAGGCATGTATCTTATGCACGTCTAATCCTAGAGGACAGACAACCTTCCTTGCTTCATATGTCTTTGTCAGCAACTCATTATTTCTTGGAAGAAGATTCTTCATTTTACCAACAACTTTGAAAATGCTGTTGTCGGTCACACCATTCTCTGCCTTCCATTGCAGCAAATCCATTGTGGCACCTAGCTTTTGTGGCCATCTTCGCAAGTTGGATACAACAATGTTTTGTGATCCTTTAACATCTGCTCCAGCTTCTCCTTCTCCTTTTCGTTTCACATTCTTCCTTTGCATCGAATGGCCCGACCAAGATCGTCATCGGCGGCCCATCTGCTCCCTCTTGATCTTCATTATCTACCTCCGTTGCATTATCATCATATTCAGGATACATATTATGATAGTTTTCATCATCCTCTTCTTCTTCGTTGTCTTCCATCACAACCCCTTTTTCTCCGTGCTTGGTCCAACAATTATAGCTGGGCATGGAACCGGATCGAAGCAGGTGGGCGTCAATGGTTCTGGTATTTGAGTAGTCTTTCTTGTTCTGACAGTGAACACACGGACATCACATAAAACCATTGTGACCACGGTTTGCATTAGCCACAACGATGAAATTTTGGAGGCCCGTAATGTACTCGGAAGTGCGGCGGTCACCGTACATCCATTACCGATTCATCTGCATTAATATGTAGTATATATCAAAAAATAATAGGGAGATGACCATTTATATATATAGTACATCAATGACACATGAAACTATAGTTGCCGACCTCGTAGACGGAAAGAGCAACAAGAAAGCTTATTTTGAGCTATCGGGCATTTCACCGAACACCTCTAGTGCATATGAAAAAAACACAAACTAGCACTCTTCACACCCTCTTGCTAGGCTCCAAAATGTGAAAGAATGGAAGAGTGGGGTGTGTGTTGGCTGGTGGTGTCTTATATAGCCCCTTTAACCGGTTCATGCCACGAACCGGTGTTAAAGGGTATCTGTGAGCCACAGTCACGGGGACCTTTAACACTGGTTCGTGGCACGAACCGGTGTTAAAGGGGGGCTCCTTTAATGCCGCAGGGGCCACGCTGGTACGGCCCCCCCTTTAACACCGGTTCGTAGAAGAACCGGTGTTAAAGCCCCTTTTCGGGATCAACAAAAGACCTTGTTTCCACTAGTGATTACAAATAGATTAGATCTTGATCATGAATGGATCTCACAAGATCTATACATGAAAGCACAAAGGAGAAGATTCAACCATCTAGTTACTACATGGACCCATAGTCCAAGGTATAACTACTCACGCATCATACCAGAGAGAAGGCCTCCGGGATTATCTCCCCTCCGGCAGGGTGCCGGGAAGAACTTCAGATCCCCCCGATTTAGGGACGATGGTGGCGGCGGCTACAGACGGTTTCGTGGAGATTTGATCGGGTACCTAGGGTATCTGTATCGGGGACTTCTTATAGGCGAAAGGGGAGACCAAGGCGGCCGCCAGGGCGACCAAACCCTAGCCAAGCACGGGGTGGGGCCCACCCGCTCCTGGGGTGGGTCTGGCCCCTCTGGCCGGCCCCTCGGGCTCTCATCTGGACTTCTTGTTCCCCACGAAAAGTAATTGACTTTGTCCTTTGTCCCGTCCAATTCCGAGAATATTTCTTTACTAACTTTTTTGAAACCAAAAACAGCAGAAAACAGGCATCTGGCATTGTTGCAACTTGTTAGTAGGTTAGTACCAGAAAACATGTAAAAAGCACCTCAAGTGTGGACAAGTAAAGCAAAGTAGATACTAAACAAGCACGGAGCATCAAAAATTATATTTACGTTTCCAACGTATCAAGCCTCACTAAACTTGCATTAGATCTGTGATGAAATAGCATATTGTGAACCTAAAAATAATTTTTGCAAAAAATCATGAGCATTATATCATGTACATGTAGTTCAAATCTAACTCATTTCCTCCCGATTCAGCAGGAATTTGTCTTTTTCATGAGGGGTGGACGAAAAGGATTGAGATATCCAAGTTGGGAAATTGTCCATTCAAAATGGTCTACTATTTTTGAAAAATGGGATAGTATCATTTTAAAACTTTTCATTTGGTGGTTGCTTCTCAAAACACCCCTTTTTTCGTTTGTATTTTTTATACAAAAGTATTTGATTTTATATAAATATATCTTATTTTTCTGCAAATTTTGATATATTATATGTATTTTTATGAATTTAAATGATTTAGTTATGATTTTTCTAAGATTAATGTGGCAAAAAAGTAAATAGCTACTCCGACGGCAAAGAGCCATCTACATAGGTGTGAAACCTACGCCAACGGCTTTACCATAAGTGTAGACTTGACGCCGTCGCTCTGCCGTTAGCCTAATAGACTACGTTGACGGTCCCGCTGCTGTCGGCCTATTTATTCTACGCCGACGGCAAAACTAGGTCGACGGCCCGATATTTTGCCGTCAGCCTATCTGGTTATTCCGGTAGTGTATGAGTGGCTGGAGTGTAATCTTTTTTTCTATAAAAAAAGTTGGGAAAATCATAATGGCTACAAGACTAAGATTGCAAGAAGATTCCCTAAAAAAAAGATTGCAAGAAGATCTTTAAAAATAAGTGTACGAATTAATGTGTAATAGTACCCTCCAAAAAGAGAAACGAGGAGATGCAAAATCTTTCACCATAATTGCAGTGATATTGCATGCAAGAAAATCCAGCACAGCAGCATTAACCTGTTGTTGTCGCGTCCACAACGTCTCTTGCCATTTCTGCCTCGCCGTGACAGCAAATTTCATCAATGCGTCCATCCAAGCTCCAGAATTTTTCGATCCTCTTCACACACGCTAGATCTGACTCAGATACATGATCTAGTCTTCCATCCTCGAAGTCGAACCCATCCATGGTGTGTAGTCGCCGTCCTTCCATCCGACTACCAGGGCGAGCATTCTGTGAACCTAGTCGATCGAGATAGGAGACGTCGTCGTGCTCTCCTAGCTCGCCGCCCTACTCCCTCAATCCCTCTCCCACTTCCATCCTTCTTCCTACCCACCAAACGCCTGGGGATCTGTTCGTTCAGATTGATTCCTACTCTCAGTCTCCTCCAATCCATCCATGGAGTCATCCCTCATATGAATATGATAATCTAGTCTCTCCTCCACCAGCCTATTTACCATGGCGGCGCAGCCTCCTCGGAGAAGCACCCGGTTGCTGATCCGGAAGACGGATTGGAGCACCGCTCTGCCGCCCGAGCTCTGGGAGATTATCGGCGAAAGGCTACCGTCGGGCCGCGACGCTGCCAACTTCCGGTCCATGTGCAGGCTCTGGCGCGCCGAGTTACCCTTCACCAAGTTCGCGCCGGTGCTGATGCTGCCCTACGACCCGGAGTCACCCAACGGCACGGTCACCTTCTACAGGCCGACGGACGGGGAAACCATCACGCGGGATCTCCCTGCGCTGCACGGCAAGGCGGTGTGTGGGTCGTCGCACGGGTGGCTGGCGCTCGTCGACGAGGCCGCGTGCCTGACCCTTCTGAACCCGTTCACCAAAGCCACCGTCTCCCTCCCGCCGACCGGCGATGACTTCGCCGTCGACTTCTCGCGGCCCGCCTTCAAGGTCGATGGCCGGTGGGTCCACGAGCCTTTGGCCGACGGCGTTCTGCGCGAGATAAAGCTGGACGAGATGCGCAACGTGTTCTTCAGCGAGGTGGTGCTCTCCTCGCCGGCCGACTCCGGTGATTGTATTCTGATGGCGCAGTTCGACGAGTCGTCTGAAGTCGCCTTCTGCCGCGTCGGCGTCGACGCCTCCTGGAGGCTGCTCAACACCGGCCTCGAAGATGACATCAGCTACATCGTCCACTGCCGCAACAGGTTCCTGGCAATCAGCTACGACGGACACGTCTCCATCTGCAACGTCGCCGGTGCAACTCCGACGGCGAGGCCGCTGCAAGGGTTCGAACTACCCAAACAGGTCTACCCCTTATCCTATCTGCAGGTGAATGGCGAGCTGCACCTGGTAGGCACCTCCCGTGACCAAAGCGGCACCGAGCTCTACAGGTGCAACGTCTTTGCCCGGACACCGGTGTGGTCAAGGGTGATGAACATCGGCGATCTAACATTGCTTACGTCGCATAATGTCGCGGCTGGCGTCGCCGGAGGAAGCGTTTCCGGTCTCGACAACAACTCCGTCTACGACTCTGGGCATATCGGTAGATATGTGTTTCATGATAAAAGATGCAGGCAAAACATGAACCATGTGTTAGAGATCATCGATGTTGCCACTGGCACGTCAAATTGGCTTCTTTACCACCCATACACTGAAGGCTCTCCGGAGGCTCTTTGCTGGATTATGCGGAATCCATGGACTGCTCAAGGTAATTTGTATCATCCTATCATACCTGCTTGTTGTTTCTCTCTCTCTCTCTCTCTCTATATATATATATATATATATATATATATATATATATATATATATATATATATATATATATATGTGTCTACTAAGGGCCGGGTTTATAGTTTGGATAAACCCGGCAGTACCTGCTTGGCTCTTGGGGATTCCTAGGCGGCGACCACAAAAAATTGCATATGTTATATCGGGCATTCGTCATTCCATATTGCTTTCGTGGCGTCGAGGTTTAAATATCAAGTGTAACAACAAAATGATAGATATGCTGAATTTCTAGGTATTACGGTAATTCGGTTTCAAACCATAAGGATATTTTATATACCCTCAGTGTGAATCAATAGAAGTTTATGTCTAGCTAATCTGATCCATGTTTTCGCCTCATCCAGCTAGCATTTACAGGATCTTCTAGTAACCTCAATTTGTTTCATGAGTTAGGTATGCCATATTTAGTGCATACATGGTGTTATTATGTTTACAACTTCTTGGGGTTATTAGCTATGGAATTCCGAACGTTGTGTTGTTATATTTGACAGATAGAAAACTGTTTGCTTTAAAACGATGAGGGTAAGTACTTAAAATATATAGATAGAACTATTTGGATGGCTACGTACATTATTTTCATCTTTGGTGAGTTTAGCTAGGATTTGCACATCTCTTAGAATATTTGCTTCTCTGGGTTTATCATTACAAAAGATAACCGGATAATTTATTAAGTACACCATATTTGGGGGAAAGAGCATAATTAGTCTCACATAAGACGGTAGGTAAACTCACCAACGATAGGGGAAAATTCGGCTATCATATAGGGAAGCATAATAGGTGGGCAAGTGAGTTCATCAGGGTTCAACTCCCCAGATCCATTGGGCAAGCTAGAGTTCTTGGCATAGAAAATAAAATCTCATGCCACTGGTATTAAAAAAATCTTGGTAAAGAGTTCCTCTAAATTGCCTGAAAAAGTATGGTCTTACACTGCAACTATGCCCAGGGATTGCCACATCTGCCCACTGTGCTCCTCATCGAAATTTTAAGCATTTTATCTTTTGTGAACGATTTTACTTGTGCATTATTAAAATATTGTTGTCCATGCAATTTAATAATAGTTTTCCACATTGATTTTTTATCTGAAATTTAATCATCGTTTTCAGGAGGGCATGCTGATGCTTGAAACGGTGAAAGATTACAAGAGAAGGACCTCGCGAGCCTGATGTGTGATGAAACCGTAGATGCTTAGTCAAATTAAGACATAGTCTGAACTACCTATCTGTTTTGCTGGACCAGATTTATTTTCATATTATTTCTCTCTAGGCCGTCAAGAACAGCCGACAGTTGAATCGTCGAATAATTGTTGTTATGTACTCGATATACAATGTACACTACATGTGTGTCCCTTGTAGTGCTAGTATTGGGTGAACTTTTATAACAGCGGTTGCAATTTCATTTATATTTTGCTGCCAACATTAGTTGCAAATAACCTTATATTTTGCTCTTAATATTTTGATTTTCTATCCAATAGGAATACACATGAATTCTCACAAAATATAAAATATCATGCTGCTCTTCCAACATTTATTCTAAACGCATGTTGCAATTTTATTTTTCTACGGATGGGCTGAAATGTCGACGCACATATTTAATTCTCCACTAACTAAGGCTAAACTGTGAGATGTTGGTGCTCGTGTTTTGTTTATTTCATGATGTTCACCAACTCCAAACTCACATTGAGATAAGAATAAGTGAATACCTGTGAGAGAGATATCTATAGTATAAGCACAATAATGTTGCAGTATTGTTCTTCCTGTCTGTGCTATTCCTTAGACAATTGAGGAATAAAAGGTCACCCTCCCTTCTTCTCTATTTTCCTCCATGGATGCTCAACTGTGTATTCATCGTATTGACCTGAATCTTGTCACCAGCTGGTAACCTCATGATATGTCCAACACAATAGGGTCCACTACTGCTTAACATTTGGGGGTGATGTTAAGATAAAAGGCGCCAAACTTTTGTCCATGGAATTTGCCATGCTCGTTCTGTTCCTCCCATGATATCGTTTTGTTTTCATCCATGGTCCCGAGTCCCGCTCCCCACCCCTATGAGTTCTGACCAGGTCAAAATGGCTTATTTACCACCCATACACTGAAGGCTCTCCGGAGGCTCTTTGCTGGATTATGCGGAATCCATGGACTGCTCAAGGTAATTTGTATCATCCTATCATACCTGCTTGTTGTTTTTCTCTATATATGTCTACTAGGGCCGGGTTTATAGTTTGGATAAACCAGGCAGTACCTGCTTGGCTCGTGTGGTTCCTAGGCGGCGACCACAAAATATTGCATATGTTAGATCGGGCATTCATTCCATATTGCTTTCGTGTCGAGGTTTAAATATCAAGTGTAACAACAAAATGATAGATATGCTGAATTTCTAGGTATTACGGTAATTCGGTTTCAAACCATAAGGGTATTTTATATACCCTCAGTGTGATTCAATAGAAGTTTATTTCTAGCTATCTGATCCATGTTTTCGCCTCATCCAGCTAGCATTTAGAGGATCTTCTAGTAGGCCTCAATTTATTCATGAGTTAGGTATGCCATATTTAGTGCATACATGGTACGTGTTATTATGTTTTCAACTTCTTGGGGTTATTAGATATGGAAATCCGAACGTTGTGTTGTTTAGGTGACGATAAAGGTATGTCATATTTGATAGATAGAAAACTGTTTCGTTTAAAACGATGAGGGTAGGTACTCAAAATATATATATAGAACTATTTGGACGGCTACGTACATTATTTTCATCTTTGGTGAGTTTAACTAGGATTTGCACATCTCTTAGAGTATTTGCTTCTCTAGGTTTATCATTACAAAAGGTAACCGGATAATTTATTAAGTACACCATATTTGGGGGAAAGACCATAATTAGTCTCACATAAGACGATAGGTAAACTCACCAACGATAGGGGAAAATTCTGTCATATAGGGAAGCATAGGTGGGCAAGTGAGCAAGTGGTAGTCTTGCCCCCTCAGTTCATCAGGGTTCAACTCCCCAGATCCATTGGGCTAGAGTTTTTGGCATAGAAAATAAAATCTCATGCCGCTGGTATTAAAAAAATCTAGGTAAAGAGTTCCTCTTAATTGCCTGAAAAAATATGGTCTTACACTGCAACTAAGCCCAGGGATTGCCACAGCTGCCCCCTGTGCTCCTCATCGAAATTTTAAGCATTTTACCTTTTGTGAACGAGATTTTACGTGTGCATTATTAAAATATTGTTGTCCATGCCATTTAATAATAGTTTTCCACATTGATTTTTTATCTGAAATTTAATCATCGTTTTCAGGAGGGCATGCTGATGCTTGAAACGGTGAAAGATTACAAGAGGAAGGACCTCGCGAGCCTGATGTGTGATCCTCCCATGATCTCGTTTTGTTTTCATCCATGGTCCCGAGTCCCGCTCCCCACACCATCTACCCCTATGAGTTGTGACCAAGTCCCCCCATCTACCCAATCCTCTCCTCCTTCCAAAATGCATCCACACACCACCATAGATCTTGTATTCCCCATCGTGATGCCCATGGTGGCCATCCTGCAGCAGCTTGAGCCCGTCCTTGCGGACAAAGCCACCCACTCAAGCGTGCCCCTGTTACAACCTCCACCACCCCCTCCACCTCGCATCTGCTTCCCATTCCTATCCTGCACCTGCTCCATCCCCCTTCCTATCACATAACCTCATGTCACGCACACTCCTGTCAGCGAGTACTAGGGCTAATCGGGTTGTGCCCCGTCAAGCCTACCATGATGTCGGAGCTTCCGCTGTTGTCCCTGGAGTACATAATGTCTCTAATCATCATGAAGGCGTCGCCCGACTTCGACGACTGTATCACGATGGTGGTTCTCGGGTTCCCGTGAAGTCTGATTCTGTCACATGGCGATGATGCCTCATGGAAGCTACTCGACACCGTCCTGACACATCAAGCCTACTCCATCGTCCACTACCACAACAGATTCCTAGAAATCAGCAGTGGTAGACTATCTACAATGTTGTCGATGCAACTCCGATGGTGAGGCTGGTGTAATGGCTGGATCTGCCTACAAAGATCTCCCTGGTGCATATCTATAGGTGAACAGCAAGATGCACCTTGTGGGATTCGTAGGGAGGGACTCAATGTCCCGCAACCGGGTACACAAGTGTAATGTCTTTGCCAGGATGTCGGTGTTGTCTGAGTAAAGAATGTCAGGGATCTAGCATTGCTCACCTCGCATAATTTCATGGATGGTCATGGCGAAGAAAGTGTCTCTAGGCTCAAGAAGAACTCTGCCTACTTCTCTGTTTACTTCTATTAGCATTTTAGTAGATATGATCATCTTGATGGAGCTAAACATAACATGGACCATGTGTTAGAGATCATTAACATTAATTGCCAATGGCACGCCATAGTGCCTTCCATACCACTGATACACTCCCAGTTCTTCGAAGGACCTTTGTTGGATTATGTGGAATCCGTAGACTCAAGGTTCATATCCTGTCATCCCGCCTTTTTTTGTTTTAATTTCTCTATGTCCAGGGTTTATAGTTTTAAGGAATCATGATGTACCTGTTTGGTTCTTGATTCCTAGATGGGGATAATATACTATCAGAGTAAATAAGAGTTATTAAAAGACTCGACTCATTTTTTAATCCATGTCTCACTGATTATTTTTGTCCGTGGGATGAAGACCCGGTAGGACAAGCATGTCCATCACGGGGCCAGCCGCCAAATCCCCCTTCGGCCATCTCACATGCACCCCTGACCTACTTGCGTCACTAGATGGAAGACTGCGCGTGCTCTCTATGCCCGGCATCACCCTTGGCAGGTAGGTGTGTGCTGGTTGAGAGGCATGCAAGGGCACGGGAGAGCTCCGTACCTGTCTGGTGGTGTGGCTCGGCGCGGTTTGTGTGGCGTCTCCAGGGGCATGCGCATGCATGGGCACTCTTAGCGAGATCTTGCGGTGGGTCACGCTAATGTGGGAGAATTGTGTCTGCACCCTGTCCTGGCGTCATTGCTAGCCGGTAGGAGACGCGTTGAGTGACGATCGATATCGCGTCTCGAGAAACGGCGAGCACCGCAAGGCTAGCCTTTATGCACGATCGACTGCCCCTCCTTTGTCGCACGTATACATACCTCTTGATGTTATTATGTTTCTCTATTCCTTTTGTGAGTTCTTTTGACATGTTTTATCCTCTTTCAGCTTATTCTTTGTTAGGTCGCATGTTCGTCGTCACCGCTAGAAAACCGTCGACCACGGGAAGAGGATAGTTGATGCTAACACATCCTCGCATCAGTGTGTCAGCCCAACGATGTGTGGTTGCCACAAGAGAAGAAACACTCTCACCATCGAGTTTGCATGTCACGTGGTACGTTGCCCAATGTCTCTTGCTTACCTTACTTTATGCCTCCGATCTAATGGAAATTTATTATATCTATGTTTATTAGTTGCCTTTGGAAATAGTGGGAGGTCGTCTTGTTGTGCGTTCGTCGACGTGTGCGTCATTGCTTCATCGTATTTGCTCCTGCGGTGTTTTCATGATACGCTGACTACGCTTCTTTGCCTACTAGGGTGTTGCCTCGCTTATGTTTGGCTTCATTTTATATGCCATCTTTCTCATTGTTTCTTAAGCTCTTTACTAACGTTAGTTTATGACTCATTCAGGTATCTCATCTAAACCCACCAAGAAGAACATAATGTATGTATTATAATTCAATCTATAAATTTGTGTGCTTACACTTCCCGTTGCAAACCATACAATTTTGTATTTGTCGAACGTTACATATCTAGCATTTTACCATCACCTCTACGTGGTCATGAAACACAACGCTCGGATTTCCATACTTATAACCCATGTATGTTGCAAACATAATAAAAGTGTATGCACCAAATAGCTATGGGGTGATATACACTCGGCAAGCATCTCCGGACTCTGCAAAAATGGATTTTCTGATAGGTAAACATAATAAAATAATATCCACCAAATATGCTATTCTGAATTTATTGTATACCATTTATACCTATAAACCAAACATATTGAAATTACTAGAAGGGCCTATAAATGCTAGGTGGATGCGGCGAAAACATGGATCGGGAAGCTAGATACATACTTTTAGTCAATCACTCCATGGTGCAAACTACCACTATGGTTTGAAACCAATGCCACAAAACACATTTGAAACAGTCTACCCAACAAATATATAAGATATATAATATAATTTGTCACCACCTATGAACCATTCATGAGCCAGATAGATACCACACAATTTCTTGAAACTATAAACCCTAGACATGTATAGAGATAAAACAAGTAGGAATGACATGATACTAACCTTGGGTACTCCATGGATTCAGCATAATCCAACAAAGAGCCTCTAGAGACCCATGGGTCTATCTGTCAGAAGGAAGCCACTAATGGCAATGTCATCGTTGATGGTCTCTAACACATGGTTCGGGTTATGCTTGCATCTAGTACCGTGATATACACATCTACCAAGATGGCCATAATAGTAAGAGAGTCCTTCCTGAGACTGGAAACTCTTCCTCTCGCATGCCCATCTACCAAATTATGCGATGTGATCAACATTAGAGGGCCGACGTTCATCACCCTGGACCACACGAGTGTCTAGGAAAGGACATTGCACAGCTAGAGGAAGATGCACTAGGTGCTAGAGCACACCACGATGGTGCCCACAAGGTGCAGCTCGCTGTTCACATGTAGATAGGATAAGCGGGGCATGTTTGAAAATATCCAAATATTTTATCGGACTTGCCGTCAGAGTTGCACCCATGATATTGCAGATGGAGACTTGTCCAACGTAGATGATTGTCAAAAACCTATTGAAGTAGTGGACGATGCAGTTGATGTCATGTGTGAGGCCGGTGTTGACCGGCCTCCAGGAGGCAGCGGCATTGACATGGCAGAAGGCGACTTGAGATGACTCATTGAGAAAAGCCATCACAATACATTCACCGGAGTAGGATGGCAAGGAAAGCACGACCTTGTTGAAGAACATGTTCTGCATATCATATAGATAGATTGTAGAACACATGTTAATCATGGTAAAACTTTCAAGTATTTTGAGAAAGATTTTCACCGAAAGAGGGTCACGAAATTATAGAACACACAGTTAAATACTTCAACTAAACGATATTGTGGATCATAATCCATTGCAATGTCACACGTAGCCATATCATCCAGTGTGTTAATTCAGTACAGATCAAGCATTCGCACACCGTGGAAATGGCCTGTCACACACGGTGAATCAAACCGTCGTCATCGAATGGTGTGCGATGGCCCTTTAAAGCGCAAGCGGTTTATGAAACCATATGTGAAAGGGCACACGCTTCCTAAAAGCCATTCACATGCGACTCTTTGGGCCTTCAAGATATAACCATGGATCTGTTATAACTAATCGACGTGTACAACATAAGCAAGAACATAAAGTTGTGGCAACATTAGATCTTAAGAAGATAAATGATGCAAATTATTCTAAAACATTGCACATATCTGGTCATAAGTACACAATGTATAACACATAGATTCAGTCCATACATAGTTAAATATATCTAAAACATATATACAAATAAATCATTGCACATGTATGTAACCACATGAAGTTGTGCCAGAAATGGATCATTGTGCACATAAGTAACCATATAAATATGGAAATAAATAGGTCCAGTTATACATAATATAACATATAGATCTCGCAAACAAACAATATAACATAAAGATCTAACAATTAAATCATCTCATAAAATATAAGATATACATCAAGCAAGCATAAAAATCGATCCTTACACACTATTCTAATTAATTCTTCCTTGCTAATTATGCTAATGTGTATAAAACCAAACAAGCATCCTAACACAATATTCTAATGGATTTGGCATTTCTAACAATGCTTACACGACAGATTCGTGCTATGTAAAAGTTAAAATGCAGGGTAACGACGTATGCCTCCGGGTAGGCGAGGACAGTGGAACTAGATGGCGAGGACAACCTGGCTTGACCGGCATTATTGTCGGCATGACGGGCTTTTGACCACACGAGTAGGAATGAGTAGTTGAGTACATGGCAAAGAAGTCACCGAAGAGGTCATCTTCAACGCGGCAGGGTTCCAGAAGCTTGCAGTTATCGCCGAGCCGAGCATGGGAGCAAGGCATGTATTGTGTGGTCCTAAAGAGGGGTGGAGGCTGTCGACTGGAGTGAGACTAGACACAATCCCTAGTGGTTCTTATCCTTATATATAGGAGAAATATAGTAAGGTTTGTGTCTATCAGGCCCTAATGGTAACAATAACAGATAGTATTTAATCCTTAAGAACCGTCTGCGAAAGTTTTGTGTCACACACTCACACACTCTTTTTGTAAGGTAAATTGTGTGCGTTTTTCAAAGGTCATGCGCACTTCACAAACTCAATATCATCCTCATCTAAACATCACACTTGGTTTATGCGTAAGAAAACTATTTGCGATATGAAATTTAAAGAACAACTTATAATATTTGGTTGAAAGAGCACGAACCAAACAAACATGGTTTCCCTTTCCTGTTACAAAAGACCGTTAATAATATTTGGCTTTCTCCATTTAACATGGAATAATTCATATCTTTATTTTTTCCTTTTACCATTTATAACAGTAAAACATATTTTACTTTACTTTTTCCTTTTCCCATTTAATATGGAATAATTTATATCTTTAAATCCGTAAATCATAATTCGACCAATAACATTTCTAAATCGATAAAATTTTGAGAGCAATCCAAATATGACATTCATATCATCTTGTGCATCATGCATCATGTCTTTTTAAGAGTGTACTGCAAATTTTTCCAAATAAAATTGTGATGATATTATTTAATATTAGCAATGCTTCAGTAATGGCGTACTATCAATTACATTTGCATTTGGCATCATGCTAACATGGTTTGCATCATTTAACTTGCCATGTTATGAATCATTAACATCAAAAATTCATTTAATAGTGTCAAAATCTTTAAAATTCATTAAAAAAATCCCTTCAGAATTTGAGGATTCTAAAAAACAGCAACAATGGAGGGTCATTGAAATATGTACATTTTGGTGTAATTATTTTTTCATATAAAAAACTTTTCGATCCGTTGTCGTATGAAAAAGTTATGGACATTATACTAGAACATAACTTTTTTGCAAATATTTCAAAATTCATGTTTGTTAATTTTTCTAACAACTAAATCACAAACACAACCACATCTCAAAGGATTTTCAAATTTGACGGTTTTATCATTTTCTTATTCTTTCTAAAAACTAAAAGAAAATCCACTGAGTGTGGGGTGAGACCACACTTACTCGTCGCCACCGCCGGTCGCCGCCCGTTCCGTCTGCGTATTCCGTCTGATCCGATCTCGATCCAGATCGACAGATCCCCACGCGTGTCCTGGGCGTCTTGATCTCTGCATCCACACGCGGGCCAGACGGTCTCTGCCAGATCCCCACGCGCGTTCTGGGCGTCTGGATCTCTGCATCCACACGCGGGCCAGATGGTCTCTGCCTCGCCAACTCGCCGACTCCAGGCCACGCGGGTCCTCTGTGCCGCCTCGATCTGCTCCCTGACACCGCCCGACAACACCAGGCCACACGGGACCTCGCCCCCGCCTCGATCTGCTGACCTCCTCATCTGCTCCCTGACACCGCCCAGGCCACGCGGGACCTCGCCCGACATCGTCTGCAGGCAACAAGGCCACGCGGGACCTCGCCCGACACCTCCCGGACACCAGGCCACTCGTCGACCCCGCCCCGCCTCTGCTCGATCTGCTGGCCACGCGGACCCGCCTCGCCCGAGCCTGCTGGCCGCCTCTTCTCTTCCGGTCTCGATTTCCCCCGAAATTGGTTCGCGCCGCCCCGATCTATCTTGTTCCAGTGCTCAGATCATCGGTGGTGCCCTGTTTTTGGCGGAATTGGCTGAAGATTGCTAGTTTGCGAGCGTGGACTTTCAATCGGATCTAGTAAAAAAAAAGAGAGATGTCTTCTTCATCGGGTTATGTTGCGATTCCTCGCTGCCCGGTGATCTTTGATGGCGTGAATTATCCTGATTTCGCTGCCTTTATGCGTGTTCACATGCGCGGTCTCCGTCTTTGTGGTGTGCTCTCCGGCGAGGTCTCCTGTCCGCCGTGCCCCTACTCCTGTGGCTCCTCTTCCGCCGACGCCGATTGTTCTTGGTGCTGATGCTTCTCAGGAGGCCAAGGATGCTGCTCGGAGTGCTGATGATAGTGTTGTTGTTGCTTATGACCTGAAGTTCAAGCAGTACTCTTCTGATCTCGAGGCTTATCGCCACGCTCTGACTGCCTACACTCAGTGGGTCGATGAGGATGCTCGTGCTGCTGATGTTCTCACCTCCAGTGTAGCCTACACGCTCTAACTGCCTACACTCAGTGGGTCTTAATTGATATAATTTGTAGAACAGTGGAAAGCTACAGGTGTGAGCATTATTTGAAGAGTAGAAGAGGAGCAATGCTTTAAAAGTGAAAGATTGAAGACAAAGATGTGATTGATTAGTTCAAAAAAATTGGTAATTTTTTAAAATTAATTTATGCAAGTTTCCTTCCAAATATGATAGGGTGAGACCTAGAAAATTTAACACTATAACCTTACAAGATAGTATTAGAAGGTGAAAATATTTCAAAATTTAATTTGATTTTAGATGGAGGGCACTATCATCCTTACAAGTTTAACACAATTGCTCCCAATTGGAAGAGAGTGATCGGGTGTAAAATATGCGTGGAGCTTGAGGATCGATGATCCAGAACTACACATATGCTTGGACATGGGTACCGTGAGACCATGAGGAAAATATAAATACAATAAATCAAAGTTGTTGTTATGATAATTTACCAATAAGATTTAATCTTATCTATCCAATATGGACTAAAACTATTTCTATTAAAAATATAGAATTGTAGATTTATAGTTGCCTTATGATGTTCTTTGTTTGTAGCGTTATTTGTTGTGTTTTTATACAGATTGCGATCAATTTGGAATATTAATTTCTTGCATTAATCCTTGCATAAAATATGTAAATAGTGACTTTTATGTAAGTCAATTTTCTTAATCTATAATTCGTTAAAATCTATTTAATGTGTCACTACAATTATGTATAAAAATGGAATAGTGGAGTCGTGCAGAAACTATGCTGAGCATGTCATCATAACCATGTTAAATGAAAATATAATACATGTAAGTGAATTTAAAACAAGTTAGTTGATTAGTGGGGATAGATAGGATGTTGTTTGGAGATTCGCAAAAAAAAAGATAGGATGCGGTTAAAGGCACATAGAAGAAATAATACGACCTTCTTATAAAATTATACGATGTTGTAGAAACTTTTATAAAAACTTCTCTTACTTGCATTGATGTTAGGTTTTATTGTGAAGGCGTTTGATGCCAAACAATTCAAGCATTTTATGGCACATGGACATAGTTCGTAAAATAGGTTGTATATGAGAGAAATAAAGATCTAAAGAAACTAAAACAACTTATAGTTTATAGGTATTATCATTTGTTTAGGTAACAATTGATTTTATTCCACGAAATAAATCAAACTCATCTTGATGGTCCATTAAAAATATTACTAAACATCTTACCCTGTTGAGGTGACTGTAATTATTAGTTTGGACCATTAAGACAAATAATGTGAACATTGTCATTGCAAAATAATCCAACATCAGGTAATTACTTCAAGGGTTTAACTTATTCAATGGATTGACCATATATATTGTATGAAGAAGACATGTGGTCATTAATATGATGTTTTGAAAGATGCCAAAATAATCATTCCCCCACAAATTTAAAAGGTGTTTCACATGGAGGTGGCATTTTTTGCATAACATTTTTTTTGCTCTAGATTTATTTCATTTCTTTAACATAAATACATGTAAAAACATTTATTTCGAGGTCACTTTTTGGCACACCAAAGACAATGCAAGTTCTTCTTAATATACAAAAGCAAAGATCCAGCTAATTTGTATAAATAACATTTCATGTCAAACATACTTGAAAAACTCTATGCTCCATCACATCACGTAGAGGATAAACATAAACCTTGCATGTCTTCGACAATGTGGAGATTTTCAATCCATTTACCGATATAGTAAAGTTTGGATGCTTGTTATTTTCAGAAACACAAATTTGTAATACTCCCTCCCGGTGAACACATATGGCAGTTAGCATAATGAGGTAATAGCGGGAACTCTCGCATCATCCCAAATTGGCATTTGTTCTTCACACACACATAGGGAGAAATAACAATAAAACTAAGTTTTTCTAGATAACATAAGAGACATCATTAGGACCAACTCCATAATAAATATCAATTTGTCTAAATGAAAGTTCTATGATATGTTTCTGTTTTATGACCCTTCCCACAACACTGGTCGAGCTGGGGAGTTTCTTGTTTCTCGATATTTCACCGTCCAAGCATTAATCTGTACGCCTTCCTAAAATAGTAATTAAATTTAGATAAAATTAAACTTTCATAGGCATCGCATTCCAGATTACACTATTAAATAATCATGTGTGAAAAAGTAAGGCTGGACGGGGGAACAATGGTGGAATATTATAGCACAAATGGTAGCATATGACACACTTATGGGTAGATATTTCACAAACCACAATAATGTCACTAGGGACAGTGGAAAATTCCATTCATTTCAATTATTAGTATGACTTATAAAGTAAACCATGTTTATAGACTACTTAAAATCAAGAAGTTAAATGTGCTTCTTAGGAAGCTGAAATTTGAAGTAAAGATATATAGCAATTAAAGTTTGAAGACTGTAAAACAAAGTAGCTCCAAAGATCAATTATCTAGGATTTTATAGAAGTGATGTTTTTTTCTTGAATTATTTCTGTGTGCCATTGGGTACTTCTTGACTATTTTAATTAATGACGTTGTACTTCAGTACTTGTATAATAGCTAATAAAATTTCCCCGTTATAGAAAAACTGACCAGTGAAGTTCGAAACTCTTCCCATCATGCTTTAGATTTAAGGAATTTAATCCATTGTTAGAAAAATATAACTAGGATTTATCCCAATTGTAGATGGGTCAGAATAGTAACAGATGATATCAGTACCCACTTCAAACCACGTTCTATCTGCCAATATTGGCATAACTATCCTTTTTCTGAACTTGTCAAACAAGCGACAATTTCTATAAAAGCGTTCAAATCCTAGGTAAGCATTCAACATTTAAATTTGAAGCAAAGATATATGATAGTCAAAGTGCGGAGAGTGTAATAAAATATCTCAAATCTCACTCAAAAACTAGGGTGTTATAGAAGTTGTTGTTTTGTTTATCGAATTATCTCCTTAGTTCTATTGTCTACTTCAACGATTTTAATTAATAATCCTATATGTACAATGGCAGATAAAGTTTGCCCTTGAAGGAAAAACTTACCCATGAAGAACCAAACTCTTCTCATCACGCTTCAGATTTAAGGATTTTAATCCCACGTTAGCATAATAAATGGAACCTATCTATATAATCATAATAGCGATAATATCCCACTAGTACATAATGCCATCACATGTGGACCACTTTGTGTGCGTTGAGACATACGTCTACAATACCATGGTTTGCGGTCGGAGACTTCAATGAGGCGATGTGGCAGTTTGAGCACCTATCGGCCTGTCCAAGACCGGAGAGCCAAATGACTGCATTCCATGATGCCTTGTTGATTTGTGAGCTGAAGTACTTGGGGTTCTAGGGACTACCTTTCACATATGATAATAGGCGGCAAGGAAGCGTAAACATTAAGGCACGACTAGGTCATGTGCTAGCTGATGAAAGATGGCGAGATACTTATTAGGATGCCACAATGATACATTTGGTCTCCCCTTGCTCGGACCATTGCCCACTACTGGTTAGAATGGCACGCGAGGCTTTTGTGGTACCATCTCGCAAATGTAAAAGGTATGAGATAATGTGGGAGAGGGAACATGCATTGCCGGAGGTGATCGTCGATGCTTGGCAGGATCAAGCGCTGAAATCTAACCTTGGTATGGTTAACATGGCGCTTCAAAGAGTGATGGACGTTCTTCATGTATTGGGAGGGCGAAATTTTGGCAATGTCACTAGAGAACTCTCGCGTATGAGGCGCAAGTTGGAAAATCTTTATAAGGATAACGCTCCTATCACAGATATACGTAAGACTATGGATACTATGGTCATATTCCAACAATTTTCTGCTGAAATAATGCAATAATGGACAAACCTGTGATATGTACATTCCTCTACTCTATCAATTCTTACAAATAGTAGGTAAATGCTGTTAAAATTTACACAGCTAAGTAGATGCATTCAATAATTACACAGCTAAGTAGATGCATTCAATAATTACACAGCTAGCTAAATGATGTCAATAAAATAGTATGAAATGCTAACATAACACACATCATGTTCCATCTTCTTCATTCATACTGCAAACACTACAGAAGTTGATTTGTAGCTTACTCTAATTACCAAAAGATGATATTGTTTATGCTATTTACATGAGTACAAAAGCTGGCCCACTTTCCATCTCCAAAAGGCAACTACAGAACTACACAACTACTGCTATCTAGTATTCCTAAAATTTGCAACTAGCAAACTCCACTACCATCTTCTTCAAGTCCATCTTACACTTCTCCTTCTCTCCATGACAGTTGTAACCTAGAAGTTGAATCCCAAGAACTCATGCTCTCCACGAAAGTGGCATTCCAATGACAGGGAGTGCGAAATGTGCAAATTTCTTCACCAGCAAAATCAGTTCATGCATTGGAACAAACTCATACAACAAGTCCTGATCACTGACAAGCTTCTTCACCTTCAACACCTTTGATAGCTACTCGGAGGAGGGAGTATTTTCTAATGAGCGAGCCTGAAGACATGATTGTTTCAGCATCAATGTAGACCATCCTCTGCATCCTGAAATCCAAATCCCTCCGGGCAACAAGCTCACACCCCCTACGCCTCACATATGTTGCCATCACTAGGAGATCGAGCAATGATGTAGGAGATCAATTCCTCCTGCTCCACCCCAGCAAAATCCAGCAAGGTCGTCGTCGCCTCCTCCATATCCTGCAGTTCATTTGTTGCAGGTTGCAGGTACTACACAAGCTCCATAACGCAATAGTAGGCTTGGGAATCGGTGGTGTACGGGCCCGGATTCGATGACTGGGAGGAGGGGCGGCGATGGGGAGCAGGGGACGGTGATGGGGTGGTGGGCAAAGGCGGTCGGGAGGCAGGGGACAGTGATTGTAAGGAGGTGGCGGCAAGGTGGAGGGGCCCGCGATTAGGAGTGGCGGTAGGGAGAAGGGGGACGGTGATGTGGAGGTGGGAAAATGTGAC
The DNA here is from genome assembly GCA_030063025.1 of Avena longiglumis. Lineage (NCBI taxonomy): Eukaryota > Viridiplantae > Streptophyta > Magnoliopsida > Poales > Poaceae > Avena > Avena longiglumis. Next base: position 14,809,447 of record CP125975.1, on the reverse strand, counting down.
TGGGAGGAGGAGACGTCGACTAGGAGGTGGGACGGCGACCGAAAGGACTGTGCGGCGGGACGGCCTGGCGGAGGGAGTAGGCGGCCAAGCGGAGGAAGCCGTGACTCGATGGAGGGGGGAAAGATAAGGGTGATTTGGCCCCGGGTGCCACCGTGTCCTATATACCACTGTCCACCATGGCACAAACCGGGTTAAAACCATACTTACGAGCCTGGTGGGGAGGAGGGGTAATCTGCACGGTTTAGATTAGTTAGAGGGGTGTTTTATCCCACTAAATACATGTGGGTGGTAGCGATCAAACCCCAATAGTTAAGGGGGTGATATGAAGTTCTTTCCTCAGCAAGTGAGATGAAAGAGTTGTTCTATAAAAGAGTTGCCACAAATCTCCAACAAATAAACGACAACAATGGTATCGGACATCCAACATACACGTAGTATTGCCGTCGGCGTATGGCTTTATTCCTGTAGCGAGGAGCTCGCCGGCGCATGAGAATGGCTATGCCAATGCATTGCCTTCTGTATATCAATTGTTCGGTTCGTCACACTAAGCCGTCAACAACACGGTGTTTTACTATAGTGTACGCATAATTGTTCAGTTATTCACTAGCCAATCAAGCACATGTCATTAATTTCCTCCCACAAGCAATGTCAGCTTCATAAGTGCTACTCACTCCATTTTAAATATAAGATGTTTTATTTTGTATCACTTATATTTGAAGTGAATCTACACACTAAAATAAATCTAGATATATTTTTTTACAAAATAAAACGTCTTATATATTAAAACGAAGGGAGTACAATACATCACACCGTTATTGTTGCTCATTGAGGTGAGCGTGCCACGTACGTGTATAACAGATCGAGTGAATAGTCGTACACATGGTACAACAGTACGAGTCAGTCGTGTTTGACGTGTCCAACTTGTCTACTTCCTCCGTTTAGAAATATAAGATATTTTAGTTTTATGAAGAAAATATATTTAAGATACATTTTAGTGTCTTTCATTTGAACCAATACGCTAGAACATGTCTATACATCCCTTTCTCAAACCTAAAACATCTTATATTTCTAAACGGAGGGAGTATCTTTTAAGAGAGCCAAACCAGAGCATGTTCGGCACATCGCAAGCATGGCACTGATGTGGCTTTAGGCCTCCGTCCAGAAATAATCGACTTTGAAGGACATTTTATTTAAGTTGTGGTCTATTTAACAGAAAACCTCTCAACATTTTAAATCGATTGCTGACGACGTCCTTGCCTGACGATCTCAGCCCAGCTCGCCGGTGCCCCAGTTCGTCGACTCCCCAGCTCGACGACGTCCTTGCTCGCCCGCAAATGAAGGGAGGTGCTCGAGGGAGTCGAGGGGCCACGGGTCCTGTCTAGGCCAATTTCCTGATCTTAGTTTCTCAACACTCCCACTCCAAGCTAGGCCTCCTGAGCTAGATTCATTCCCTCTTTTGTGGACGCCCCTTCACTTCACTGTGACCCGGGATGCAAAGTGAAATATTATTTTTTCGGCGTCCTTGATAGTAAAACAAAGGAAAAACGTTGTGCTTATTTATTTGAGTGTACTCTGTTATTGATGTTTCTTTCCCATCTTGTCTTTATAGCCCGCTGCTGCTTTGGTTTCTATTAGTAATAGAAATGAGGGGTGGTCTCTTGTTAAAATTAGCTTTAGTGACAGAAAACGTTGATAAATTCAGAGATGATGTCAAAACACTATGAAATCGACATTTTATTGTCCTTTATTATTTCACCAATCGCATACCGATCTTGTTTAAGATGCAGGTGGAAATCACAGACCGCGTCGCGTACTGCGGAAACATACACACAGACCAGAGCTTCCCGCCGGAACATGCACGCACAAATAGAGTTGCAACTTAGGTGTAACTAGAAATTTAATGAGTTGTATCTAGGTTGTAACTGAGAATTAGTACAAATCTTATGAGTTGTAACTAGATTGTAACTGAGAATATAACATCAACGACTTAGACATAAGAAGTTCTCGGACGACTGAGATCTAGGCACTCCGCGCCTAGCGCTCGATCGATCGGGATCTATGCTAGCGCTCGATCGACTTATGTCATCCACCATCGATAGAATTCCTTCAGCGTTTTCCTCTTTTGGGCCTTTTTGCTTTTTTTTTTCCCACGAGTAATTAGAAGCCCAGCAAAAAAATCAAAATCAAACAACTATAGTAGCCTAAATACAAGTCACCATGGAAAATCAAATCTAAAATAGAGGTTGGATATAAATTTTAAAATTAAGCACATATGTGCAATTACACATCTACGTGCAATTGAGTACATACATGGAATTGCACACATATGTGCAATATTGAGTCTACAAGGAAAGAATGCATAGATTTTTCTAATGTATAATATTGCAGTTGTATATAATTACACGCATACATGCAATTGCAAATAAGTGCAATTTCTCATAAAAAATTGTATGGGTTCCAATTGCACACATATACGCAAACTGTAAAAAGTAGCGTCGGATTCGAATTACACGCGTATATACAATTTCACAAATATATATTTTTTAGAACATCAGAAGGCCTTTGCTCAGCCCAACACAAAAGGCAAAGAGACAAAAAAAAAGGGCCTACAACCTACACGGGCCGACCCAACAAGAAAAAAGAGACAAAGTCTTTACCGATGGGCAAACCAAACAGAATCCATCGGTCGATCGTGTCGATCGAGCGCTTGCTTGATTCTCCGGCAGCCGAGAGTTAGCAATTGGGTTGTTAAAATTAGCTTTAGTGACAATTCAGAGATGATGTCAAAACACTATGAAATCGCCATTTTATTGTCCTTTATTATTTCACCAATCGCGTACCGATCTTGTTTAAGATGCGGGTAGTAACTTGTGGAAATCACAGACCGCGTCGCGTACGGCGGAAACATACACACAGACCAGCTCTTCCCGCCGGAACATGCACGCACACTTATTTGTCACACGTACTTACGATAGAAAGCAAACGAAGGACGCGTCCGGCGAGGCATGCGTGCACGGTGCACCGACCTCAGTTCTACGGCGCCGCGCTTCGGCCTCCGAGCAGCTCCACCAGCTCCGGCGGCACGTTCAGGGATGCCTGCACCACCTGCGCCGTCATGCCGGCGAGCACCGATCCCTTCCCGGCAAGGCGCTCCACCGCCGGCCTGCCACGTCACAGAACATCAATCAGTGGCGAACTAAAACCATTCGCATTTCGCGTGTGAAGTAGACACATGGCAGGCACGTACCTGGCGCTCATGATCAGCGACACCCACTCCACGCCACCGGCGCCGGCTTTGATGAACGCGACAGCGAACCGCGGCACCACGAACAAGCTGCCAGCGGCGACCTCCTCGTCCAGCAGCAGCGTGTCGCCGCCGCCGACCGACGACACCTGGACGCGCGCGCTCCCGCGGGCCACGTACACCGCCTGCGCCGCGCCCTCCCGAACCACCCACGGCGCGCGCGCCGCGCCGGGCTCGAGTCTTCCGAGCGCCGCGCTGATCCCGAGGCTTCCTAACGCCTCCAGGTCCGCCGCGGTCACCGTCTTGACGGTGCCGGCTGCGACGTGACCGGCGTTCGCGACGATCCCTTTCCTGTCCTGCTCGCGCGCGCACACGCCGGGCAGCTTCTGGCTCAGCTTCGTGAGGAGAACGGCCGGCTGGCTCCGGAACGCGGCCGCGGCCTGGTCAGCCGTCACGCCGGGCGCCCACGCCGTGGCGTCGAGGCCGCGCAGGACGCTGTTGCCGCCGGCGAGGAAGAAGTAGGAGATGTCGCCCGGGCTGACGGCGCGCGCCGTGTCGCCCATGAACACGATGGACAGGTCCGAACCGGCGCCGTCCGCGTCGTCGTTGTACCACCAGGAGACGTCCCCGGTGCGCACGGCGATGACGTCGCCGGCCTCGAGACGGACAACCCTCTCCGCGGCGTCACCACCCACCGGGAGGACCCCGACAACCCCGCTGCCTCCGAGGACGTAGCCGAACTTGGGAGAGTCGGCGTAGTGCGGCATCGCTATGCCGAGGGGCCTGAGCACGAGCAGGCCGCACCCGAGTCCCTCCACGGCGAGCTCCGGCTGGTCGGCGCCGGACCACGCCGCGTACGACCCCGCGTCCGACTGGACCAGGACCTTGCCGGCTTTCGGAGACATGTCTCCCTTTCTTCCTACACGCGAAGACCAGGACGGCGTAGCGTCAAATCGACCAACAGATAAATGGAACCCTGCTGTGTGTGTACCTGATCGAGCTCCTCTTGGCTGGAGCCTTGATGAGTTTGGATGATGGGGGGCACGGCGCGCAATTTGTAGGGAAGATAACGTGAGAGAACCGTGGCAATCCATGATTTTCTAAGTGCAAGTTGGCACGAGAATCTCGTGACGAGATAAGTTTCTATTTCATGGGCCAACGGCTACTCCCTCTTCTGTTTTAAAATTTTAAGTTTTTTTTAGCCTTTTACTGTGTATCTTGATGTTTTTTAGTGTGTAAGTTTACTTATTTTACTTCGAATTTACACACTAAAAGACACATGTGTACACATCCATTTTAAAAAAGGAACAAACATATTATAATTTAAAACGAACCAGATTATTTAACTCGTGGAGATAAGTTTATCTATGGCTAGCTCTAAGATCAAGCCCTCTATCATTTATTCATGGAAGATATATCCATAATCCATTGTACCAATAATCCAAAGAAAAAGTACATTTTTGTCGGGTCAAAGAAAACAGTATTATCATATTAATGTTAGCATCTACGGTTTCATGTAGACGGGCACAAATTGGCCGACTTTAGAAGGCTCGAAGTCAGGTGACTACAAGTTACTGACATGTGGGCATGATATATGCGGGACCCACATGTCAGTGACAAGTCACCAAAGGTCATGGTTCTAAAAGTTAGCTAAACATGCCTCCTGTCTCAAATTAGTTGTTTTAATTTTATCTAAATATAAATGTAGATGTATCTAGACATGTTTTATAACTGTATACGTCTGTATCTACATAAATCTAGGACAACTAATTTAAGACGAAGAGAGTATCATATATATTTGCTACCGCCTGTTCTTTTTTTGTATAGATGATTTTTCACGAGTTTTTATGCATGAACATATTGTCTTGTACTATATACTCATGATTTTGTACTATAACAGAGCTTTGCGGAACTTTCTCGCTCTTAACTTGCGGTTGTAATCTACAGAGACGCCCTCCAACAAAAAATATTAACCATTTAACTTCATATGAGTATATTAGTATTAAATATACATGAGCTACATGCATTTTTTTCTCGTGTATTGTTAGCCTAAATTGATGTAGAATTTGTTATGTATAAATTGTCATTCAGAATAGTTATGTTTAGAATTGCAAAGGTGAAGGAGTTAGAAAGCTACCACTATAAATTTAAGCATAAGAAAATCTCAGAATACTTATGCATAGAGAGCTATTTTTATATGGACGGCTTCTATTTATGGAATGTGATTAATAATTTACCATCCATATCTAGCAAGATGCTAGAACATGTGACTTCAAATAATGGAAAGATTTTTAAAAATGGGTCTCCTTCACTTCAAAATTGGAAGAACGTCTTAAAGGGCTAAGTAAAAGAAAGCACCTACCATAAAAAATGGATACAAAATAATCCTTAATTGACTTTTTGTTGTATTTTTAAATGTAAATATATTACCATTAGTATAAAATTTACAGCAGGGCAAGTAGGGCTGAATGGCATAATGTTTTCCGTATTAAAACAAATTCTAGCAAGATGCCATGCTCGATGCTAGACGATTGTTCGCTCGCAAGCAATGTCAACTAAGCAAAATTTCCGTTTTAATCTAATTAGCGTCGTACTTAGTTCATAAGTCTGGAAAGGAACCGCGCCGGTCTGACCTGCCCACGCGTACCACGTGTTCACGTGTCCCTCTCACGGAAGGCGTTGGTCAAGAGCGTATAGGATATAGTAGTTTAATTATGTGAAGTGACAGCCAATAATTACTAGACATCCTCCATCCGGAATTAACTGACTACATTTATCTAGATTCACACGTGTATACGTTAGATACAACGAATCTAGATAAACATGAGATGGTTAATTCTGGCCGAGGGAATATAAAATACTTGGGTTTTAGATCATCTTCAGTGAACAGGCAAAAACGTGTTTTACAGTTTGCAAAATTGCACGAACAGACCAAACATGGAATGTACTTTTTTAAAACTATGGCGGATGCCCTCGCACAAAATTTCAGACACAAGATCATACATAGATTCAGTGGATATCATACATAGATTCGAGAAATTTAAAAGTAAGTAGGAAATCAAAAGAACGTCTGCATATATCTGGGCATTTCTCGAGCCGGATCAAGCTCTGGCCCAGCCCCAAAAAAGCCCGGCGGTTGCCCGCCTGGCCTGGCCCGATGCATTTTCTAATTTTCGTGTCCTAGGCCCGGCCTGAAGGACAGCCCAAGGCCCGATGATTCGGAAAAATGGCAAAATCACACAGCAGCAGTTTTCAACAGCAATATAGCAGTAATATGACAGCAAAACAGCGGATAACGTTGTTTTTTCTAAAGCCTTTTTTTCTTTCTCCAACAACTCTATTATGGATAAGCTGGATAACGTTGGTGTTAGTTTGGAGAGATCTGTAAGTGAAGTTAATCTTTCTGGTTCTGTTTTGAGACATATGAAGGTTGACCGTCTAACGGTTACTCCTCAAATCTCTGTTGTTCCTGACTCTTCACCAATGGAGAAGGAGTTGCATGCCAGAGTAGATGATCAAGTCTTATCTCACTTAGTTGGTGAAGTATAAGAAGTGGACTTTGATGAGACTGGGTTGGATTCATTAAATGATCTTATAGCTTCTAGTCGGAAATCAAAGAGTCAAAGGTCCCGTAAGAGGTCACGCGTATCTAAATCTCCAATTGTTTATCAATGACTAACATGCTCTCAAATAGAAGAGGTTTCCGTGACTTGGCTAAACATTTGTTCTTTGCCGATTGTGTGAGAGATTATAAGTTGGATTTTTTGGGTATTTCTGAGACTGGTAGACGTGATTTCTCACAAAGTCAACTCAATCGCCTTTCTGGTGGAGTGGATTTTACATGGGTATCATGTCCGCCGCGGGGGAGATCCGGAGGAATCCTGTTAGGCATCAGAGATGAGACTATGGAAACCTTAGCTAGTTCGGTTGGAGATTTTTTTATCAAACTCCGGAACAATGCTGATGATTTCGTTTGGTCTCTAGTCGCCGTATACGGCGTTGTCCAGGATGTTTATAAAGCTGACTTTTTAAGTGAGTTGGTAAATCTAGCTAAGGACAATCCTTATCCTATCCTTATAGGTGGGGATTTCAATTTGATAAGATTCCCTCATGAGAAAAGTCGGGGCAGGTTTAATGAACATTGGCCTTTCATGTTTAATGTTGTCATGGACAGCTTGGATTTAAGAGAGGTTACAATGTTAGGAAGACAGTTTACTTGGGCTAATAGTCTTCCGAAGCCTACATACAAAAAATTAGATAGGGTGCTTATGGATACCGAATGGAAAGATAAATTTCCTATGGTAACTGTTCGCGCTCTAGAGCGTATTGAGGCTTTGTTGGATCATGCTCCATTACTGTTATCTGTCGAAACGCCACCACGAAAATCCAAAAACAGTTTCAAGTTTGAACTGAGATGGATTGATCGTGATGGTTTTTATGACCTGGTGAAGGCTATTTGGGAAAAACCAGTTAGTGGTTGCACACCTATACAACGTTGGAACAACAAAATGCGCGCCTTGCGCAAATTCCTCCGTGGTTGGACTAGACATACTGCTGGTATTCTTTAAAAGGGAAAAATATGTCTTTCTGCTATTATTAATGACTTGGAGGCATCAGTGGAGGTTAGGTTATTGATTGCACAAGAGATTGAGCTTAAAAACCAATCGAATGTAGAAATTGCCAGATCTGCTTGAGAAAGAACTCAACAGGTACCAACGTTCTAAAGCTAAATTCATTCTTGAAGGAGACGCGAATACAAGATACTTCCATGTCGTTGCAAATGGCAAGCATAAGAAGAAACTTATTCACTCTCTAATTCAGGATGAAGGGACGATTGAAGGACAACAGCATCTTAAATCTTATATTACCAACTACTATAAATCCTTGTTTGGGGCACCACCAGAAAAAATTCTTTTCGTTGGATGAGTCCCAGACGGAGGATATTCCTTAGGTTTCTATTGAGGAAAACAATTTTCTGACTGCTCCTTATACTGAGGAGGAGGTTAAGAAGGTTGTCTTTCAAATGGAACATAACAAAGCGCCAGGGCCTGATGGCTTTCTAGCAGAGTTTTATCAAAAATTCTGGGAAGTTATCAAGGTAAATTTGATGCGCTTGTTTGAGTTTTTGCAAGTTGGTCAGCTGGACCTCTTCAGGTTAAATTTTGGCAACATAATTTTACTACCTAAGGTTAATAACGTAGAACGTATATAGCAGTATCATCCAATCTGCCTCCTTAACTTTAGTTTTAAATGTTTTACAAAGGTTGCTACGATTAGACTGAATTCAGTGGCTGATCATGTTATTCACCCTTCTCAAACTTCTTTCATGCAAGGGAGAAACATCTTAGATGGAGTTGTAATCCTGAATGAAACAATACATGAACTGCACTCAAAAACTAAATGGTGTATTGTTCAAGATTGATTTTGAGAAGGCATATGATAAAATTAATTGATCTTTCCTATAACAAACACTCCATATAAAAGGTTTTTCAGAAGAGTGGTGTGCTCTCATACAGTCTTTTGTGTCTGGTGGAAGTGTTGCCATAAATGTCAACGATGACACAGGTAATTGCTTTCAGACCAAAAAGGGCTACGACAAGGGGATCCTCTATCGCCTATACTATTTAATATAGTGGCAGATATGATGGCTATCCTTATTGAGAGAGCAAAGGCTGATGGCCAAATTTAAGGTTTGGTTCCACTTCTTATTGATGGTGGACTATCTATTCTTCAATACGCTGATGATACAATACTATTTATGGAACATGATCTGGAGAAAGCCAAGAATCTGAAATTAATACTATCAGTATTTGAGCAGCTCTCTGGTTTGAAAATAAAATTCCATAAGAGTGACTTGTATTGTTTGGCGTGGCTAAAGACGAGGCCCACATGTATGCTGATCTCTTTGGCTGTGGTCAGAGGCAATTTCTAATCAATTATCTGGGAATACCGATACATTATCGACGTCTCATGATTGCTGAATGGAAACTCGTTGACGAAAGACTTCAGAAACGTCTTAATAGTTGGAAAGCTAAATTTCTATCCCTCGATGGAAGACTGGTACTTATTATTCAGTACTCACCAACATGGTACTGTATATGATCTCATTCTTCGAGTTAACAAAAGGTGTCTTGTCAAAAGTGGACTATTTCCGTTCAAGATTCTTTTGGCAGGGGGATATAGTGAGAAAAAGAAATATCGACTAGCCAAATGAAATGTCGTTTGCCGACCCAAAGAATATGGTGGATTGGAAATACATGATTTAAAAGTCAAAAACACCGCATTACTGGGTAAATGGTTATTCAAACTTCTTACCGAAGAAGGGGTCTGGCAAACCATTCTATGGAGGAAATATGTTGGCTCAAAAGCGGTGTCTAAACTGGTTTGGAAACCAGGTGATTCACACTTTTGGGCTGGGCTAATGGCTTCCAAAAAGCATTTCTTCCGGTTTGGCGATTTTAATATTAAGTATGGTTCACAGATTAGGTTCTGGGAAGATAAATGGCTTGGCCAAAATTCTCTTCGTGAACAATATCCAGCTCTATATTCGATAGTTAGGCACAAAGAGGATACTCTAGCTGAGGTAATGGAAACCAATCCTCCTAATGTGTCTTTCAGAAGAAGCCTCTTAGGTCCTAGACTGGTGTCTTGGAATAATCTTTTAGTAAGATTATCCAGGATACAACTATATGAGGGCATGGACGAATTCAAATGGAAATTACTACATAGTGGTAAATTTTCCGTTGATTCATTTTATAGAGCTTTGATCCAACCTAATATTCCAGTCGATGATAATAGTAAAATTTGGAAGATGAGGATACCCCTTAAAACGAAGATATTCGCTTGGTATCTCCGTAAAGGGGTGATTCTCATAAAAGATAATCTTGTTAGGAGGAATTGGCATGGTAGCACTGAATGCGTATTTTGTCACCATAATGAGACAATACGAAATTTATTCTTCCATTGTAAATTTGCTCGTGCTATATGGTCAATCATCCAAACAGACTCTGGTTTATCTCCTCCTCGATCGATAGTCAATGTATTTGGCAACTGGATGAATGGGATTGAGGATAAATATGGGACTTTATTTAGGGTTAGAGCGCTTGCCATTATTTGGTCACTTTGGCTATGTAGAAATGACAAGATTTTTAATAACGTTGTATCTTCTTCCTTGCAGGTTATCTATCGAGCCACGGTTGTACTCTGATCATGGACTTCTCTACAACATATGGAGTTCCGCGACTTGTTTGCGTAGGGCTGTAGGCAGTTGGAGGATACGACGCGGGATATCTTCTCTCGGCATGGATGGCAGCAAGCGTTGCGGATAGATCTTCCTTAGCTAGTTTGGAGAACTGTGTTTTTAATTTACATTATTTTGTAATTCCGTTTTTACTGCTTTCATCTGAGACTGTGTGATTGATCGGTTGTGTGCATCCTAGCTATGCAGAGGCCGGGTGTAAACTTGCTTTTAAGTAATAAATCGCCCATTTCTAAAAAAAATAGCGAGTAAGACAACAGCAAAACAGCAACACATACATAGCAGTTTTTATCATCAGCAAAACAACACTAAGAGTAGTAGACTAGCAGTTATCATCAACATCAACCAAACATCAACATCACAAGTATCAACACTTAAACGGTACATCAACCAAATAGAGATGACATGGTTATTACAGTCTATACAAATGACAACTAAGTTATTTAGAATAGCAAATCTTCATCTACTTCATAACACCATCTCTAAGAATAAATGACGCCATCTACTTCATCTACTAAGAAGACATGGCTTCCCTCCAAAACTCCTCGATTGGGTTTCCGCACTTCTACTTCAAGGGTCCTCCTAAATGGAGTGGCCGGTCTTCCAATCAAGCACGGGAGGGGCCTTCGACAAGGAGATCCTCTCTCTCCACTCCTATTTGTCCTAGCCATCGATCCCCTCCAACAGATCCTTGAATTGGCTACACAATATGAACTTCTAAGCAAGATAAGAGGGAGAGTGCGGTGACCCAGCATACCACTGCATGATGTAGTATACTATAGTCGTTGACATAACACTAATGAAACACCGCTCACTAGTATTACATCCCTCAGAATGGCACAACAGAAACATAGCGGGTCCAATACATGGCTTAAAGGTTACAACTCACTCTTTACATAAGTTCCAGAGAACATTCTAGATTAAAGAGAGAGAAAGAACTTCTTACGAAGAAGAATCAAAGATGAATAACGCAAAACTATTATACTACTAAAACTAGTATTTAACTAGGGAATTGGCATTGTTGCTACTGCAACGCACTACAGAGATAGGTTCTTTGGTTAGAGATTGTATTTCTATCTAATCAGTATTTTTGTCTTCACTTGAGTTGAGGTATATGTTGACTTTCTTGTCTTCATTGAAGAGCTTTAGCTAGTCTTGATAAGTCCTGGAGCATATCTTGATGTAGACATCGCTTTTATGGCATCAGAATCTAGCAAGGGTTAAGAAGATACTTTGAGTACGAGCGTACTCAACAAATTCATTAGAAAAGGAGTGTTTGATGCACTATATCTACAGACACATACCGTAGGTCATAGGCATGGCAAGTTTTCATAAACATTTCTTGAAAGGTTGCTTTTATTCTGAAAAACTATGTCCGTCAGCCTTCACGGGATTACCAGAACATTCATGGGGTTCCTTTCCGGCCACGTTCGGATCTCCTTCCCGGAACAGGGAGTAACAAGTTACAGTTCTTACACTTTGAAGATGTCCGTTACTTTACCCAAGAGAGATCAACTCTTTATTGCACAACCGGGCAGCTTATTCCCGTCCACAATTCCATGATGTGGGGCCCAGAATATGATCCAAGCCAATCACTTCCCCCTTCGCGACCCCACATGCCTCCTTGGTGTACACCATGCCCACATAATGAATTACGGTAATGGTTTGTACAAACTGTTAGATGTCAGAACTATCGTGGGACGTTGAGGGTTTCCACCCATATGTTGCATATCCTCTGCGAATTACCAATTAAAATGCACGCTACGAGGATGACAGCCACGACCTGCACATCCGGCTTCATGCGAGAGGAAGAAGATATAGCTGACTTCTCCGTCCCATTCCAAATCTCATGGTCAACACGTAATATACGGCGCAAGAATCACAGGCGACATTGGTTGTTAAGTCCTAGGTGATATAGTTCTGAACAGTGGTATCCCAACTGTCAGATTTAATAGATTAACTGATCACCCTGGATCAATAATCAATAGTCCTCATTATTATTCAAAATAGTCCTCAACACTGGATTTGTAAAATACTTTACAGAAAATAAACAAAGGACATGAGCAAGTGTGAACTTGCCTTTTGTGGTTGCAAGATTATGCACTCATGGTCTTCGAGTCAGTATAAGATCCAAAATCTGAAATCAGCATCATTGGTCCAGTAAGGACTAATGTTTAAAGAAGCAATATGCTTTGATGCATAAGTAGTGTGATGTACGTTCTAAGCGCAAATCCCGTAAATAATGTTGTTCTAGGGTTTGGATTCCGAAAGTGGTTACTTTGGAATGTGTGGTCCTTTTAAATAAGTTTCATAGTTGTACTTTTATTAGAGTTTAGGAGTGGTTGTAGACAACACATTTGTAGGAGTAAAATATACATTCTTATGACATACAAGTTAGGATTACTTATGCAAGGTTTTTTATTTTAAGTGGCAAAAAGGATAACCTTCGAAGAAAAGGTTTCTCTTCTAAGGTCTAAATAAACCTTGTGGTTAGTTAGTGATGGTTGATGTTATTTGTTTTAATCAAATGGTTTAAGCTTGAGCTGCTTTATAGATTAACTACTTCAGACCAAAGTTAACTATAAAACATGTAATAATGTGTATGGTATTATATTTAGACTCTTGGAGACTAAAGTTAACTTTAAAATATAGATAGTTTTGAAAATATGATACTTACATATTGGTATCTTGTATATCTGAAATGTGTTCTTTAAGTTACTTAAGAATGTTTGTTCTGTTACTTGAGATAATGGTTTCTTAATTCTATGATAGAGTCGTATCATTTACCTTTTATAGATAAGTGAGTAGAGTTCATAATTCCAGAATATAATTTCATTTAACTATCCTTAAACTTTCTATAGTGTTGTGGTAATTATTGAAATTTGATAATTTAAAGTAAATGGAAAGGATCTGATTTATTCACAAGATGTTATTTAAGGTTTTTATCATGAATTGGAATCCTTTGAGAATTTAATCTTCACTCAGAGTTGAAGATAGTTTAATATAAAGATGTTTATAATGTTTTTAGACCATTAGAATTTCATTTCATTAATATTTAAGATTTGTACTATATATTAAACTTATTTTACTTATTTTAAGGATATTAATAAATGTAGTTTATCCATTTATGAATTATTAATGAAGTAAATAAGTTTATATTTGAGTTGTTAAAATAATTAAAATTTTATTTAACTCAAAAGTAAAATATTAGATTTTTAATATGTAAATGTTATTTTTGTGATCATTTTGGTATATTACATGTATTTTTGTGATTTATAAATAATAAGATATGATTTTTATAATGCTTATTACTTTATAATTATTTAATAAATAATAAATATTTAATTAAGTGGAATAATAATACATGATTATTAATATTTTAAATTAGAATTCTTATTTTCCAAGATTTTTGGTATTTTACTTATATTATAAACATTTATCCTTATAGGAATATGAATTATTAAAGTTTTATTACTAAATATTTATTTAGTATTTTTTTAATAAATAATGAAAGTGATTTTTATTTATTTTTATCAACTTACAATAATTTTGTAAAATTCCATAAGGAATATGTAAATTTCAAAATTCCTATAAAATTTTATATGTCCAAATTTTGATATTTTATTTTATTTAGACAAAGTGGATTATTGTGAATCCAAAAATATTTTATTTATAATTTTTGGACTTTTATTTTGTTTTCTATAATTTTATTGAGGTTAGGGGCATTTTGGTCTTTTCTAATGGATCAAAAGATTTATTAAATAACTTGGGCTGGCCCAATAGGGAAGGGTCAAATGACTATCCCGAAGGGTTTTGGCCCACCCAGCCCACTCTGTCTCTCTCTCTTCCTCGACCTTATCCCCTCCTCCTGTGCCTCGACCCCGTGGCCGGCGATGCCGCCAACGTCGATTCCTGCCGCCGTCGGCTATTCTGGTCGCCACCGTGGTGCGAGTTGGGGTTGTCGACGACGCTTGTTCGTGCTATCCACTTGGATTTGACTCCGGGGCTTCCTCGTGGTCAGATCCACCCCATTCCCGAACCCTAGGGTTCGGAAAGGTGTTGCCGCCATTCTGCGATCCACTGCGGTGGTGTCTTTGGTCTCGGCCCCGCTACGGCGTCGTCGTGGCAGTGCAGTTGCGCCCCTCAGGTGCTCCTCTGTGCCGTGATGTTCGCCCCTCTGCTTCCTCTTCGATTCGTTAGCGAGGACCTCGGGTAAGTTGTCGTGATTGTGTTTGTCCATGCTACTTCCATGATTCTCCCTGTGTGTATCTAGTGCTTCTCATGCCGAGTGATTATGTGCTGATTGGGTGCATCTCTGGATTAGGGTTCTTGCTCTGATTAGGGTTCATAACCCTCTGTTGATCATATCTATGATGCTTTAGATCTAGTACTGTTCATATTTGATCATGGGAAATGATTGTCTGCTGTGGTTAATGATTGATAATGGCTTTGATAATTCTAGTTGCCTGTTAGATTTATTCTAGTGTAATCCACCATGATTCATGCTAGTGTTTCAATGAAATCCTTGATTGGATTATGTTGTTGGTCTGAGAAGTTTGCTCTACTGTCAGAATGCTTATGCTGACAGTAGCTTCTCTCAGTAGTTGCTTACTGCAATTATAATATTGGCTTGTATGAGATTATACTTACTGAATCAAATCATTACCTGTAATGATTTCTGTGGATGTATAGATGAATTTAAGGTTGATTCCTGGCACTTGGCTTCAGGAAAATGATATTCATTGATTTGTCCCCTTTTATCTGTGAAAGGTAAGTAAAGATTGGTTTTAGCTCATTAAGAATCTTGTCCTTGTGATACCATTGTATTCTGGCACACAAGTGATTTGGTTTTTATTTCTGGGCTTAGCTTGATTATGCTTGTGATTAAAACTGATAAGATGATATGGAAGCTTTTATTAATTTTCCTGCCTATGATGTTGTTCTGAGGCTCTAGGATGTAATTCCTAGTTGGTTGAGTATTAGTTTGTTTGAATCTTGCAAGATTAGAGGTGCTACTCTCTTTGAGAGATGTGCCCTGATCTAATAAGATCAAATGAAAATGATCTAAGTTGCAAAAATAATACTGAACCCAGTGATGCTGGTCTGAGGGTTTAGTGTTTGTGGTTGAGCTAGATTTCTTATCCTTATACTTGAAATCTCTAGGATAGATTCACCCCTCTTGGGTGATTATTGAGAGA
This sequence comes from Avena longiglumis, assembly GCA_030063025.1. Taxonomy (NCBI): domain Eukaryota; kingdom Viridiplantae; phylum Streptophyta; class Magnoliopsida; order Poales; family Poaceae; genus Avena; species Avena longiglumis. The sequence continues at coordinate 14,793,747 of CP125975.1, read as the reverse complement.
TCATTACATAAAGCAACACATGCTTTTGTTTAGATATTCTGATGAAATCATGTGATGGTTTTATGATACTCACCACAAGATTTAATGTTGGTGTAGTAGATTGATGATGATCTTGATCTTGATCTTGATCTTGATCTGCTTTTGCTGGGCTCCTGAACTTGCTCTTGAACTCGCTTGCTCCTCCTAGCTCCTAGGCTTGACCTTTCTGTCCAACAGATCCATCCCCCTCCTTATGTCACCATTCTGGTGATGTTTGGGTTGATCTGGGTGGTTGGGTTTGGCTGTTGTCTACACTTGTTGTTCTTGTGTGATGTATAGTGGAGTGATGCACTAGTGCTTTCCCCACGGCTGTGTTGTGGTTTTGTGGTATTTGGATGTGCTTGTGGGATCGACAGCACACCCTTTGCATGCTTGTGTGTGTGCAGCTTGTGTGCCTGCTATGCGCATGTGGATAAGTTCAGAAAGTTTGAACTTACTATTACCAAACTACTTTTACCTGGCTGGTGAATTGGTCCCTTTCGGCTGTCATTTGAATTCTGGCTTTGAATTTATGAAAGATGAAATCTTTCATATTAGTGAAACTTGCCCCTTTTTGATATTTCTCAATGATGAGTTTGTCATGTGCACCTCACTGACATATCTGAGAGAAATATACTAACACTATTCTTATTTTATTTTCTATTTAATATTTGTTTTGCGGGTACAAAGATAAGGATGAAGATTTTAGATATAGGATAGTTAGTAGATAAACAATTGTAATTTTCTTATTCTTTTGTAATTTTTCTTTTATAAATCTTGTAATCTTTATTTGGTTCATTTGTAATAAAGATTATATATTTATTAATAAAGAATATTCTTATTCTTTACTCTTGTGTAAATTGTGAAGTTTGGAATAATTTGAATAAGTTCATTCTTTGTAACTTGTTTATGTATTTGAAATGAATTTCATATACAATATTTTTTTATAAGATTTAAGTTATAAAACTTTTCTCTTAATTATATTAAGATTCAAATCTTATATCAAAATCTTTTAAATTATAAAACACTTAAGTTTTTAAAAATCCAAACTCATTTCAAAACACACCTAATTCCTTTAAGATCATATCAAAGTTTATAGCAATCCTCCTTTAAGACTAAACCTATTCTAAAAGTAAGAAAGAAACATTGATCACTCAAAGTTTTTATTTGGCGAAAATTTTACCCACATTTTTACAAATGAATGCATGCAACAATTCATATTCCTAAATCTACCCTTCGACAGATCCTATATACTGGGATGTTACAGAGAGGGGCCATTTTGAGAACCTCCATTTATGCGCATGATGCTTCCATTTTTGTTTCTCCTAAGAAAGAGGACATACAACACCTACCACTTATTCTCTCAATGTTTGGCAAGATGACTGGGCTAGAAACAAACTTCCAAAAGAGCTTGGTGGTTCCCATAAGATGTCAAAACATTGACCTTGACGGAGTGCTTGGCAACTTACTGGTGATACACGCGTCTTTCCCTATCAAATACTTGGGCCTCCCACTCTCCATTTGGCAACTCAAAAGAGTAGATTTCCAACCGCTCGAGGACAAAACGGCGGCAAGTTGGTTACTTGGGATGGCAAGAACATCAATGCGGCCGGCTGTGGTGCACTTGTCAAATACGTCCTCACCTTTCAAGCCATCTTCCACCTAACACCTCTCCACATTCCTCCGGTTTTCTTTGATATCTTAAAAAGATTGAGCGTGCCTTTCTTTGAGCGGTAACTAGAGACATCTCCGATGGCAAATGCAAGATAAATTGGGAAACGGTTTGTAGACCCACTCATCTTGGGGGTCTAGGAATCCTAAATCTTGAGAAGTTTGCTATAGCCCTAAGGTTGAGGTGTCCTTGGCTTGAATGGACGGATCGCAAGAAACTTTGGATTGGAATGGGAAACCCTTGTAGCCAGATGGACATGAGCCTTTTTTTATGCCGCAACAACCATCACTATTGGCAATGGGAGCATAGCGCCTTTTTGGGACTCACCTTGGCTAAATGGAAAGAAACCAAAAGACATAGCTCCACTCATCTTACAAATCTCCGTGATAAAGAAATGGACCTTCAAGCAAGCTTTGCACAACAATGCTTGGATTTCCAAGATAAAGCTTGACGCAAATCTTACCATCCACCACATTAATGAGTACATTTGTCTTTGGGTGGAGCTACGGGATGTGGAGCTTGGGGATGAGGATGATCAAATAGTTTGGAACCTCATAAGCAATGGTGAATATTCTACAAGCTCGGCCTACAATGCCCAATTCTTTGGATCAACACTTACAAACATGAACAAGTTAGTTTTGAAAGCTTGGGCACCGCCAAAGATTAAAAATTTTGCTTGGTTGGCAATCCAAAATAGACTTTGGACGGCTGATAGATTGGAAATAAGAGGATGGAAAAATTGTCGACTTTTTCCTCTATGCAAATAAACCCAAGAGACGGCGGCGCACCTTTTTCTCACATTGTAGATTCAGTAAAAGGCTTTGGATTTTGGTCAAGGCATGGCTAGGCTTACCAAACTTCAATGTGGATGATTGGACAGAGGATCTTTCTATCAAAGATTGGTGGACGAAGCTCGCTTGCAAGACCAAAGCTATGGCATCCATCACCATTCGTGTAAGTTGGACGATTTGGAAAGAAAGAAATGCAAGTGTTCAACAATAAATTTGCACCGCCGCAAACTTTACTAGATATAATTAAAGGAGAGGCTGGACTTTGGGTACTAGTGGGAGCTAAATCTTTGAGTTTTGTAATATTTGGAGAGTAATCCACATGCGGAAAAACTTGTGGTGCTTGTAAACCGAACATACTTTATTTCTCCTTATTTAATAGAATGAGGCAAAGCTTTTGCCTCCGTTCAAAAAAAGAAAAAAATGACACCATCTCCTCTTCTCTTCTCTTTGATCCAACACTCACTTTACTCAAACTGCAACTCTGTATAATTCCAATAATATTAAGAATTGGTATGAAACATTGTATATCAAGATATTGACAAGTAGTGAAAATAGGGAATTAGAGATGTACATTCTTCGTCCGAAGAAGATTCTTCCACTTCAGAAGGATCAATGACAAATTCTTTCTTTTCAATTTCTACAATAGTTTGGGTTAATAAAATTAGCAAGTCAAGTAGATACAAGGTATAGCCGTACAATAAAAGTAGTCAAGTAGAAGTAGTATGAAACATAAAAATAGAAATGCTAACAAACAAGGTACAAGTAGTTAATTAGATACCTGCTTTTTCTGCATCTTGCAATGATACCAATCCTTCAAGCACATTAAGGCCTCAACCATCTTCAGTTTAAGTGAGCTTCGATTCGGGGTTATAACTTTTTTACTCAAGCTGAAAGCAGATTCTGAAGCAACACTTGAAACTGGAATTGCAAGTATATCAGGTGCCATTTTTGCTAGTTGCGGATACCTAGCTATAGACTTACTCCAGTAATCCAAGATATCAATATTCTCATCCAGTCTCTTCTCAGGTTTAGCCAAGTACAAATCCAATTCAGGTTTCTCTTCCTATGAGCTTGTTGCCATATACTAGTCATAGTAATCAAAGGCACCAATTCCACAAGTTCTTGGGCTTGAGGAACTCAATTTTGCTTGAGAACCAGATGTTGCACTACCACTATCATACTCATTAATAAAGAGGACAATGTATTCCTAACATCTGTAATGCATCAGTGGGCATCAACCTTATCATATAGCTTGGATTAGGCATACATTAAGAACTTGAACTTAATGCGTGGATTAAGGACAGCAGCACAAGAAAGAAATATGCTATAATCATACCAGTATTTCATGGATTTCTCCCTCATGACATGCAACATATCAGCCATGTAATTGTTTAGTCCAGCACTAGACTCCCTAATAGCAATATGAACAAGATAGACATTCATGAAGTACAAGTTGGCTGTTGGATACTTAGTACCTGAGAAAAATGTAGTCACCTTGAAGAAAACCTCCAAGAACTGATACATATGAGATACCTTGGCGCATTCTTCTTCTGATGGCCAAAAATGCTCCTTGAATATGTTGTCCCTCTCAGAATACCATTGGAATACTTCTCTATAGTAAAATAGTAGGCAAGTATTGTGTATGTTGAATTCCAACAAATGGGCATATCAGGTTTCAACCTTCTTGATTCTTCTAGATTGAAAATAGTTTTAGCAGTGCTATAAAACTTATGCATCCTAGTGCCTAAAGCCTTTAGGTACATTATGCCAGCTCTAAGTTTGCCAGCAGCAGGATCAATGAATGCCAAACCAGCTTGAACTACCAAATTCAGTATATGTGCACAACAAAAGATTTGAAAGAATTTACTAGACAAAGGTAAAGCACCTTTTGACAAGTGGGTTCGCAAGAAATTAATCATCCTATCATTGTATGATGCATTATCAAGAGTGATGCACATAAAAATTTTCTCAAACTTCCATTCACATAAAGCTAAGTGCACCTCATGAGCAATAGAAGCTCCAGCATATGGTGGATCAATTTTTTGAACCATACAATTCTCTTGTTGAGTTTCCAATCAGAATATATGTAATGACAAGTAATACAAATGTAGCTATCCTTTGATACTTCATATTTCCAATTATCATATGTGAAACTAACTCTACCAGGTGCAACAAGAATAACTTCCATTGTCTCTTTTCTATGACTAAGAAACATGGTCATTATCTCTCTTTTTATTGTGCGGTGACTAATAGCCTTGAATTGTGGACAGAAAGTACTCATTATATATCCAAATCATTCTTCTTCTACTATCGTAAATGGATGAGAACTGGACACGAGATAAATTGAGATTGTCATTCTAGCAGCTTGAACATCATTTTTTCATTTTTAAATGCAGTTATTCCATCATATTTGGTTTCAGCTTTCAATAAATAGTTATTCATTGTTGCATTATCATTCTTATGCATAGCTTCAGTATGCCTAAGGATATGAGATGTACCATTTGAAGATTTTTCCGACAAACGTTTCTTGCAATGGTTGCATTCAGCTCTGATCACATCATCATCATCTTTGGAGATCCTCGTGAAATCTTTCTACACCTTTGACTTCAATCTGGAAGCACTAGAAGATGCAGTAGGCTGTGGTTGTTCTACTTTTGTGCTATGCTACGCTTGTTCGGATTCGGAAGCAGGCTGCAGCTATGTTGATGCCTTCAGCTTTGGCCTTGATCTGGCACGTTTGGCCCGAGTACGAGGAGGGTTCGGAGGTACAATAAACAACTCCATCTTCTCACCATGTTGCCCTTGTAATTCTTCCGGATGAAAATTTGGTTCATCACCCTCTGGTCCTTCTTGATTCATCATGCTCAAACTGCATATGATGCATCAAATGAATGAGTTTTCATCAGTATGAACTATGAGGTTACCAACTACATGCTACATCCTACAAGAGATGCAAAACAATCATATGCATTATGCATCTTATACAATGTGATGCAAGTTCATCTATAATTCTATATATGCAAAAGCAAATATACACGCAATTCCTAGCTACAGTATAGTACAAGAGAAAATATAATGTAACTACAGTACAGTATAGTACAAGAGCATCTTATACAATCCGAATACAAGAGCAAATATACATACGCATATAGCCATACACAAGGTTGGGACTCGGGAGATTACCTTGGACTCGCCATGGAGGAGGTTCGATAGTCGGGGATGAAGAAACATGGCGCAAGGGGAGGGATCCCGGGAGTTGTTGCGGCCGATGGCGACAAGTTCCGGTTGTTGCTCCAGCGAAAGGAGATGTGGCGGATTTGGTCGAGGAAGGAGAGGCATCGACGCTCGTAGGAGGTGTGGCTGGAGCTAGGCTAGGGTTGGCGTCAGCTCCTCCATATCGCCCAGCCGCTATCGCCAGGGGCGGGTCTAGGGAGGGAATGGGGTCGTGTGCATGCGTCGTGCGGTCTCGGAGGGTTTGTGTGGGATGTCTTTTGATATTTGAAACTAATAAAACGCAATTTGATTGATTTTGATACCCCTATGAGAGGAAATGATAGAAAAGGCCGAGCTTAAGACGATTCCATTGCGGAAAGAAAAGAGGCTCTCCTATTCCCATCTGATACAGTCAAAAGCAATTGACTAATAAGGGAAACCTCGAATTCGATTGATTATGTCACTCTGTGTTACTAGAAAATGGCAGCCGCTTTCTACTAAAATGGGTTTTGACACTCTTTCCTCTATTACTCACAATAATAATAATAATAATAATAATAATAATAATAATAATAATAATAATAATAGTGAAAAATTTGTGACTACGTCAAAGGGAACTAGGGAAGTGGGGATTAGGGCACCCGCCATGACGGGCCGCTCTTGGGCTACTGGTGCTTTTGCCGGTACAGCATGTACGCGGACTCGCGGAGAAACGCTAGTAGGGTCGGGACGGGCCTTACTTCGGGCCATAATCGAAGCCTAGGCCCGGTCTAGGATGCTCTTCGGGGCATTTTTCCAGGCCTATGCTCGGCCCACGGGCCTAATTAGGCCCGGCCCATGGGATTTTTTGGGCCAGGCCAGCTGCCCATGCCCATATTTGATCTCACACAGCCGTTCATCCCCAAAATTCAGCTCCGTGAAACTTCACCGGAGCCTGCGGGTGCAGCGACGACACGGCTGGCAAGCACAGCTCAGTCGGAGTCGATGGAGATGATATCCTGCTTCACGGCGTGATCGCCATATCCTTCTCCTTCGCTATGTGTGCCTCCACTGCAATGATGGCCTTGCGCTTCTCCTTGGCTTCACACTGGATCTCCTCCTCGTGTGTGAGCTTGGAGGCGTGGATCATGATGTCCATGGCGGCATGCTCGGCGTCGTCATCGTCGACAAGTCTGTCGCTACCACCACGCCCTCGTGCTCCTCCTTCTCCTTGTTGTCTCTATTGACGAATGCGTTGTCTCTAGAGGAGATGAAGTCGTCAAAGTCCGAGGGTGGTAGGGGAGTTGGATCACACCGAGCAACGCGACTCGACCTCCTTAACTCCGTTGCCGTGTGGGTCCACAAGTGGATGGACGACGGCAGAAGCTTGCCCTTGTTGGTCCACTTGCGCGTAGTGTGCTTCCGTGCCCCCAGCGAGCCCACTCCTCGTAAGTTGCGAGTGGAGGGGGTTCCGTGACCACGCGTGTGTGTGTGTGGAGACCCACTCCCCCCCCCCCCCACCACACACACACACACCCCTCTGACTGAGGACCTTTCACCACCACATCTCGAAACGGCGGTGCCGGATCGGCTGGGGTGTGGAATTGTGTCGCCGATGGTGGATTACGACGAGGGTTTGTAGTGGAGGTGCGGAGGAGGTGAAGTGGAAAGTGACGGGTCGGCCTGTATACCGCCTCACTACTTGTACATATACCGTCCAAGCGAGCAGATTTGAGGTGTCCCATAAAACCTCAAATCGGAAAGAGCATTCATCGAAATATGTCGCACGGTGTTTGATCTCTTGAATGATAGTGCCTGCTCTTCCCATAGTACCAACCTTGATATCCTCTAATACATTTTTGCAATTTGACACAATATGAATTCTGTGTACCACCAAGTCTTCTGCCAATGTTGTAGCTTCTCGTCAAGCAAGAGTCTTCAAGGTCATCGCATATGTGACACCGGGAAACACCACAGCAGATGCACCCAGATAGAGCCCATTGTGATCTCGACAAAAAGCTGCTGCCACCCCCTTGTCAGCTGCATCGACGTTAATCTTCGGTAGGGGAATCCATCTTGCAGGAGCCATAGAGTTCGTCCTCTGATTAACCAACGGCCTCGTGGTTTTAGGCAATGATCGCATCTCATCCAAAAAAGAACTAATAAATCCATGCATAGACAGGGGCTCTGAAAAATATCCTCGCGAATCGCCTTGCGACGCGCCGACCAAATTGCCCATAATGTTACCGTCAGCTTGGTGAACTGATCAAGAGTCGATCAAATTGAAGAGCCAGTTACGAGAACAAGGTTCTCCTATCGCCATGATATGCTCTCTCTCATGAATCAGGCTTTCGCCCCGCTTTATAATAAAGCAAAATTCAAGTACCGGTTCGGTCATACAACCACCACGGCCGAAGCCAAAGCAAAAATAGAAAATACCGGACATCCGCTAGGGCCGCAGCACAACAAATCCCAAGAGCAAAACAAAAAAGTAGCATAGTGCGAGGCAGTGACACCCCTTAGGGCACCGCAGGCGTCGAAGAGGTCGGAGCCGAGACGGGGAGCGCCGTCGTCCTCAAGGCCCGTAGGGTGTCATCGAAGGCTACCTGGTCACGCTGACGTGCCAAGGGGGACCATTGCTGCAAGAAGGCAAGCAAAACAAAAATAGAGTCAGACGCCCGGGTAGGGAAAATCCTCACAATCACCATCTTGTTTCGGACATTCCACAACGTCCAGGCGATGGCCGCCAACACGAGCCAGAAGAGGCGGCGCCCCCCTCCGGCCCTGTTTGCTTGGGACTGCAGGAACTCTCCAAGTTCATGCGCCTGCCAGGCAGGTCCCAGTGCCTCCCGAACAAAGCTCCACAAAAACTGCGCCGCAGAACAGGAGAACATAATATGGGCGCAGGTCTCCAGTGTCCCGCATAGGGGGCAGCGGCCATTGCCGAGGCCATTGCGTTTGGCCACCGCTACTCCCGGCGGTAAGTGGTCGCGGAGCAGCTGCCAGACGAAAATACGAATACTGAGGGGGAGGGGGGCTTTCCAAAGAGGTGACGTCCATCACAACTCGGGGCCCTGGAAGAGGGCCCGGTAGGCCGAGCCCATCGAGAACTCCCCTGACGGAAGCAACCTCCAAGAGGCCAAGTCCGGAGTCTCGGACATCGCGGCAGGGAGGGTCGCCATCAGGAGCTAGAACTCTGTCGTCTCAGCCATATTAAAGGTCCAGCGAAACAGAATGCTCCAGCAGCCCTCGCGGTAGTCCTCGGCTACCAGGGCCGATGGGGACATGGAAATGGTGAAGAGGGCGGGGAACTGAACCCCTAAGGGGACATGAGAGAGCCACGGATCCAGCCAGAACCGCACCCCCTGGCCATTACTAGCGATGAAGGAAATTCCTAATCCAATGAGGTGTTCAATCTCCTGGATGGCCCTCCAGAATTGAGAGCCCTCCCGGCGATCGCATGCTAAAAGTGGCCGGCCCCGGAGGTATTTGGCCTTGATGAGTTGAAGCCAAAGACCCCCGTCATCCCTAAGGATGCGCCAAACCCATTTTAGCATCAAGGCCACGTTAAAGCGGCGTGAGTCCAGGATACATATGCCCCCAAGGCACTTGGGGCACAAACGTCTGCCCACTTGACCATATGGTACCTCTGGTGGCCATCCCTCGCTGCCCAAAAGAACCTAGACAACTCCTTAGCGAAGTCGTCATGGGTCCCTTCCGGCAGCAGGTACAGCCCCATCTGGTACATAGGTAGACTCGAGAGATATGAGTTAATCAGAACCGTCTTGCTACCCTTAGTCGTGAGTCGCGCTCTCCAGGGTTCAGCTTTTGAGCGCATCCTCGTGACCGGGGGGCAAGGTCCCTGATCAGCACCCTAGTATCCCAAATGGGCATCCCTAGGTAAGTAATGGGGAAATCTGCCAGCTTGCGGTTAAGATTGTCAGCAATCCTCTGTCTATCCTCCTTTGAATACCCTAGAATCATAAATTCGCTCTTGTCAAAATTGATTTTTAATCCTGACATGGACTCAGAGCAGAGCAGCAGGAATTTCAGATTAATAATGTCAAGGTCCAATCCCTGAACCATGATGAGGTGCCCTACCACACCAGAGATGTGTCCAGCGATTTTCGCTCTATCCAAAATCTTTGCCAGGGCATCCATTGTGATTTTAAACAAGAGGGAAGAGATCGGGTCCCCTTGTCTGATCCCGCAAGAGGGACTAAAGTAGGGGCCAATCTTACCGTTGATGTTGACCGCCGTCCTCACGCTCATCACAAACTGCAAGATCCAGCAGATCATGCAGTCATCAAACCCCCTTCTTTTCAAAACTAGCCTCAAGAAAGTTTCTAGAAGTCAAGTTTAAGTAAATCGCCATAATATGCTCCACCATAAGATCATCAGAGAGAGCCCATACTGGCGTCCTTATGTTACATTCCAACGGAGAATGTCACCAAGAATCCACAGCTCTGCAAATCGTGCAGGTACGCTTGATGCAGCCATGTTCCTATGTTCGAGGAGATCAGCTGTAGGCAAGGACTGTTGGGCTAACCTCCATAAGAAAATTCTTATCTTGGAAGGAGCTGATGTCTTCCACAACGAGCACCATCCTCTAGCTTCCGCTTCATAATTAGAAGATCTTGCGTTTCCTTCTAAGAAATTTTCTTGGTCAGTTTTAGTGGTAACTATACGCCGACTTAACCAAAAAAATCCTTTATGACCGAAATTCCAAGCCCAAAAATCAAGTTGCTTCCTGGTGCAGAGGGGGACGCTCAGTATAATCGCAGCATCAATAGGTAGTAGAAAAATGTCCCGTACGTGTCACCTCATCCTTCCAAGTGGCTGATAGAGCGAGCACTAGTGGAAAAAGGGCATATAGTCCCGATTTGTAAGAGCCTTTAGTCTGGATTTTGTATCCAGAACTACGAAATCGAGACTAAAGGCCTCTGATTTGTTACAACCCGGGACTAGAGGTCACCGCATGGCCACCGCATGGCCGTTTTTATAGCGGGGGGACGAAGGACCTTTAGTCCCGGGTCATAATACGGCCCTGGACTAAAGATCTTTTTTCAAATGTTTTTTTTAATTCAATTTTTTTCTTGAACTTTGAATTATTTGACTCGTAATCCTCTCACTTGGAACATTTTTAGCACTAAGTATATTTAATCTTAGGTCAAATTACACTTGTAGTAAACTTCCTGGCCGGTCACCCATCCTAGCACTACTCCACCCTCAGCATGCTTAACTTCTTTGTTCCATCAGGATATCTTTACGCGAAACCCATTTGTACCTTGTTGTCAACACTACCATATCTATACTATTAGCTCATATCAATATGTCATACATCTTTATTTTTTGAAATTACAAACAACTATTTTAGTAAACAACAATAAATAAGTAATAATAATATTTTAATCCAATGAAAGTAAAAAACTAAATAAAATAATATTTTATTCTTTTTTGCCATTTATTCATTTAATATGGCATAAATAATATCTTTAAATCTGTAAATCGAAATTCGACAAATAATATGTCAATAATTATCAGAAATATGTGAGGAATCCAAATATGGAATAAATAAAATTGCAAAAAAATTAATTTTTTAAATAACTTTTTTTCTTTTTCGAATTTTAAAAATCTATAATAATCCAAAACGGCCTAATGCTGTTAAAATTGAACTCATAATTTTTTCACACATTTTGATAGGTTGTACATTTTTTTCGATATCGTACACAAAAGTTATAGCCAATTTAAGTTTTCCTGTCGGGCCCGCACCCCTTTAGTCACGGGTCGTATCACGATCCGGGACTAAAGGGTGTTGCCCGTTCCCGAACCCCTTTAGTCACGGTCTGTATCACGACCCGGGACTAAAGGTCCAAAATGACTCGGGACTAGAGTTTCCTCAGGCTTCTAGCCACCGAAAACGATATGAACCTGGACTAGTGCTCATATTAGTCCCAGCCCGTAAAATCGGGACTACTGTTAGACTCTAGATCGAACCGAAGATCTTTTTCTACTAGTGAAGGATGTGAAAATTCAACATGGGCCACGACAGAGCCCGTGCAGATTTTCAGCCATGCATGGGAATGGTCCACAATTTCTAACAGCGCTGGCTTAGATTTCCATGCATTACAAGAAAATAAAAAACATTCAGAACAATTGAAGAAAGGGGTACAAAATATTTCTCGTGTAGCATTCACGGAAAAAAAACGCCTAACATGTATGCAAGTGTTGTCTGGGTGGTCCATGTGAATTGTGTGGTCTTTTATCCCTTGCTGAGTCATAAATGAGTCAAATTTAATTTCGGGTGAGCTAATACTAGTCACAGTGAGAGTAACATAATTACTAACATATAAGCACATTAGGATTTTTACAATGGGCGTCTCTTAACACGGTATCATAGGAATAATGTTTATGTTCCAATATAGTTAATGAGGAGAGTGTGATGTTGTATCTTAGCTAAGTTACAACTTTTGCACGGAACCAATGCATCCATGTCTCCAAAATCATTAAAAGTAGATACAAACTTAAGAGATAATGCATTGTGAAGGTTGTCTCTTAACATGCACCTACTATCTATGATAACGTGCTAAGAACCGATCCATTGTGAAAGGCCTTAGGTGATATGACATGTCATTAAATGAGAAAAGATAGTCTTGTGATAACATTACACATTTTAAGTAAAAATGAGTCTACAACCTAATGAATAAGACTTTGCATGACACAACACATATGTTATTGCCCACTGTAAATATATTAACATAGGCTACTAATATAAGTTACTAGGTGTTCTGGATGATCCAATCGGGTACCTCCTCCCGAGTGGCTCCATAGGTTCCCACATGTAACACCCTTGAATCGGTCCTATGCAAGTCTTAGCGATTTTCGCCAAACTCGCATAGAAATGATACAAAGATGTCCACCAAGCACTTACGTGTGGGTGAAAAATAAAGTAATATCATTACATAATAGTTCACGATGGAACCCACAAAACATATATATACAACAACGACTACACGGATCAAGAATGCAGATATACGGTACAAAGATCCAAATTACCTAGAATATTGTACAACATCCGAGTATGGATAAGAAACAAATGGGGCTAAGAGCCCTGAAGAATAACCAATGGCATCCATAATCCTGCCCAGGCCAAGCCGCAAGGGTAACCCTGCTAACGACGACGATCCCATACCTGTTAAACAAAAGGGGTGTCGGCAAAAGGCAAAGGAAAAAAGAGAGCGGTCAGTACTAAGGCAGTACACCTGCATACTTTTATTTGTTACCCTTACTAAACCGCAGTAAGGATACGAATACGACTTAAATAAACTACTCGGCGAGACTTAGAATTTGGCGGCTCTCGCCTACATTGGTATGGTGGACTGAAGCGGCAGAGCAGCATGCACTAAACAACCTACAGAGACTAAAGTTGTCGGCTATCAGAGAGGGATAAGAAATACCTATTCGGATCCAACCTGATACTAACACCAAATATATCCATCCTGGTATTTCCCCCTCAAGACCAAACGAGGAAGTCAAATCGAGGAACTCACACAGTTGGCAGTTTATTTATTCCAATATAGTTGCGATACTTACTAGTCATATATAGATAGCATGAGTCATCATGATATCATAAGCAGTGGGTATTTTTAGTTAACCATTTCGTTGTAATTGTAATACTTACTAGTTAGATACAAATAGCATGAGACATCCCAATTCCAGCAGTTGTTGGCACTTTTATATATCCATTTCATTGTAGTGAAGTTGATTACTACATGCCAAAGTCAATTTTATAGCACTACTTTAGTTATAGTTCTCTATGATCGAGATACTGTGCTCTAAGTCGTCCATAACCGTGGACATGGCTTTTAGAAAGATTTACCCTGCATGGGTGCACAAATAGCAATACACGCACGATCAACCTCGGAAAAACCAAATAAAAATCCAATAAGGCATCACGACAAAGAAATCACAATATTCATAAAATATTTCAGGGGAGCACCCCACTAAGCTACCCACAATGAAGTTGGCCGGCTCCGAGACGGACCCAGAGTTTGCGTCAATGGTTGTAGACGACTTGGAACCCGAAAGTGTGACTAGGCTTGTAGATCCCGTGAAAACACTATGTAATCCTAAATAGTACAATAGTAAACGCTCCTCGAGCAAAAGTAGTAAATAAAGCAGTAAACATGGCATAAATACAGGATAGTAATAAAACCCCAAACTAGTTTGTGGGCCTAAGAAATAAGATATGAATCAAGATCTAGCTAAGGGGATTCATGATCCCACATGCGGATAGTGCGATAGTCAAGGAATAGGTATCAAGTACTCGGGGACTACGGGACATCAGTAAGCGGTTAAAAACCAAATAACATCTATTGCCCACCGGTGTCTCTGTATTAGTTATATCTATTTCCAGCCATTTAATATAAAGTTGTGATTTAGGTCATGATCAACTCGACCATGTATGAAGCATATGGCAACATTCCAACAAATGTGGTACTTGACGATACGTAGCAGCACATGAGCAAGCAACTACAACTCGCAAGGCCAACTATCTATCAAACAACAGGCAATAGGATATGTCCACGGCAATATAGGGATGCAAGGAATATAACTGGTATGGAAACTAAAGCATCACAATACAGATAGCAATAGATCAATAGGCGGAAGTAAAGACTAGAATGCAAAATAGATAGAAAGGGGAAGAATGCTCTCCTAGGAAACATTGTCGAAGGTTTATCCAAAGATCGGGTCAGAGCTCGCATCAACTCATCAGCCTAATCCATGAAGAAGAAAATACTAAAATAAACACCAGATGCACTATTTAATACTATGGTGGAAGATCGGGCATGATGCGTGTATGATGTATGACATGGCAAAGATGCGATGCAATTAGTCAATATTAAGTGGAACCAGGGTCCCAGCAATTAATTAGGTGGTTTATGTTGTTTACATACCCCGTATTTAAATGTTGGCTTAACAAGGATATTCATGGCACCGGTTCGCTACACAAATTTAAATGAAGGCAATATAAGACAAGATTAGCCCGCATATAGTCTCCATATTCAATTATGAAGTGAATCAGCATATTGTCCCCAAACCACACAAATGTGTATGCAAGCATGAATGATTCATATGCAACAAGTAGATATAGCATTTATAAAATAGGGACTCAGAAAGGGGTCGCACGTTGGGGGGTTCGGATCGGGGTCTCGAGATTCGACGGGATCGGTCTTCGGAGTTGGAGCTTAGGGGCATCCAGGGTCTCGGACATCGGATCCATGAAGGAGAGCTCGGCGTTCCATGTAGAAGACCTTGTTTTCCTTGACGGGGAACTCATGATTTCACCTTGAGCGGTTGCGGCGGGTTTGGTTCGAGCACCGGTGGTCTTCGGGTTTCGTCTTGATCATCGATCTTGTACTTGCATCCGTGGTCATCAGGTTCATCGGGTCAAGGTCGATCTTGGCGTACTTCCATGTTGTTCTTGTCGATGGGACCGCTACCGAAATGGTGATCTTGGCGGGGTGGACGACTGATACGTCGGAAACGTATCTATAATTTTTGATGCTCCATGCTTGTTTTGTATCACTTGTCTTATGTTTTGTCTATACTTTGAGGTGTTTTTATATCTTTTCTGGAACTAACCTATTAACAAGTTGCCACAGTGCTAGTTGCTTGTTGTCTTCTATTTTTGGTTCCAGAAAGGCATAAAATCAATATTCTCGGAATTGGATGGGACAAAAGCCAAAGTTATTATTTTTTCCGGAGCAACGCGGAACCACGAAGCAGAGCCGGAGGGGGGCCACTGGGTGGCCGCACCCCCCTAGGCGCGAGCAAGCCCTGGAGGTGCCTAGAGGGGGTGTGGGCCCCCTGGACCCCCACCGACCTTGATTCCTGCGCTATAAGAATCCTCCGACCCAAAAACCCTGGGGCATCCAGAATACTTCTAGAAAAACCTCTGTAGCGCCGCCGCCACCGAAAGGGAGATTCGGGGAACAGAAAGTCCGTTCCGGCAACCTTTCGGGACGGGGAAGTGTCCCCGGAGTCATCTCCATCGATCTCCACCATCATGTAACACCCTCAGAATCGGACCTATGCAAGTTTGGGCAAAATTCACCAAACCCGCATAGAAACGATTCAAAGGTGCCCACCAGGCACTTTCGTGCGGGTGGAAAACGAAGTAATAACATTACACAACAGTCCTCGATGGGACCCACAGAACAGATATATACAACAGCGACATCAAAGAGTCAAGAATACAGATATAATATACAAAGACCCAAATCACCTTGAAATCGATATAGCGTCCAGCTACGGACAAGATGCAAATGGGGCTAAGAGCCCTGAAGAATAACCAATGGCGTCCATAACCCTGCCCAGGCCAAGCCGGAAGGGTAACCCTGCTAACGACGTCGATCTCAAAACCTTAAACAAAAGGGTGCCGACAAAGGGCAAAGGAAAAAGAAGGAGCGTCGATCTTGAGGCCAAGACAGCGAGGCTAGAATTCGGCGGTCCTCGCCTACATAGGTATGGTGGACTGAGCGGCAGCGGCAGCATGCGCTAAACAACCTATAGAGACTCGATACAACTGGCGGAAATCAGAGGGGGTACGAAAGACCTAACCGGATCCAACCTGGGGCTAGCACCAAACAAACCCATCCTGGTGTTTCCCCCTCGAGACCAAACGAGGAAGTCAACCGAGGAACTCACACAGTTGGCAGTTTTATTTATTCGGTTATAATTGCGGCCCTTTACTAGTCAGGTTTAAATACTCGTCCTGATAAAGTAAGCAGTGGATCCTTTTAGTTAATCATTCCGTTGTAGTTGCAGCAATTACTAATCAGATTCAGATAGCATGATGTAATCCTGAAACCCAGCAGTTGTTGGTACTTTTATTCAGCCATTTCGTTGTAGTTGCAATACTTACTAGTCATATACAATTGTCGCAAGCGACAACCAACAAGCAATTGTGGGCAGTATTATTTAGCCATTCCGTTGTAGTGAAGCTGATTACTAGTCATTATAAGTCAAATTTATAACAGTAAACTTTAGTTATGCTTGTCTATGATCGAGATACTGTGCTCCAAGTCGTCCATATCCATGACACGGCTTTGAAAGTTTTACCCGGCCGGGTGCACCAATAGCAACACACGCCGATCAACCTCGGAAAACCAAATCAAAACCCAACGAGGCTTTCACGATGAACAATCACAGATTCAGAAATATTTCAGGGGCCACCCTTGAGTACACCCGCAACGGCAGTAAGCTAGCTCGAGACGGACCCCAAAGTTCGTGGGCGGGCGGTAACGAGTATGCCCCAAACGGGACTGTCGATACCACGAAACGGTCACGCCCTAATGATGCAGATGTGCGGTACCCGCACAATCGTAAATAAAGCAAAGCATGGCATAAGTACAGATCGTAAATAAAACCTCAAACTAGTTTGTGGCCCTAGAAATAAGATGAATCAAGCTCGCTGGGGGTCCCATATACCTCCGGATGTGGATAGCGCAAAAAATCAAGGAACAGTATCAAGTACTCGGGGTCTTACGGGACACAAGTGGGCTCGAAACCAAATATTATCTATCACCCACCGATGCCTCCGCTTATTCAATTTTAGTTGTTAAACAGAATTTAAAGTGACGATAAGTAAAACTAGAATCATCTCCAACATCAACATGCGGCAATACATCAAGAATCGTGGCATATGACGACTCATTTCAGCACTTGAGCAAGCAACTACGACACGCAAGTCCAACTATCTACCAAACAACAGGTATTAGGGTGTGTCCAAGGCAATATAGGGCTGCACGGTATATCAAGGGTACGGAAACTAAAGCATCGCAACACAGATAGCAATAGATCAACAGGAGGGAAGTAAATACTATAAAAGTAAGATAGGTAGAAAGGGGGAGATGCTCGCCTGAAAACATTGTCGAAGGTTCAACCGAAGATCGGGGCGAAGCTCACATCAACTCAACGGCCTTATCCGCGAAGAACCAAAACACTAGAAGAAACACCGGATGCAATATTTAATACACGGCAGAAGATCGGCATGATGCATGTATGATGGATGGCATGGCAAGGGTGCAATGCAATTAGGTCATGTTAAGCGGAACCGGGGTCCCGACAATTATTTAAGTGGTTCAAGTTATTTAGAAACCCCGCATTTTAAATGTTGTTTTAACATGGCAAAAGATAGCACCGGTTCGCTACACAAGTTTAAATGAGGCCAATATGAGACTAGATTTGCCCGCATATGGGCCCCATGTTTAATTATTAGGTGAATCGGCATAAGGCCCCCAAACCTCAGATATGCAGGCGAGATGTCAATTAACATGCAACAAGTTGTTATGTTATAAAATAGGGTTCGAGGGAAAAGGGGTCACACATTAGGGTTCTCGACGATCTTGGGGGTCCGGGGTTCAGGGTTTGACAGGGTCCAGGGTTCGACGGTTCGGTCTCGGCGGGCTCGTTCTCGGTTAGCGGGGGTGGCCTTGGCGTTACGGGAAGCCGGACTTGGTTCCGTGTCGGGGCGTGTCGAATTCTTCTGGGCCGATGCCGTTCTTGCTGTCGCGAGGGTCATGTCGGGCCCGCGTAACGGGTCGGTCTTGGCGTTCCACGACGGAGATCTTGGTGTTCCGGGGCGTACTTGGTCCGGCGTCGGGGCATCGGGCCCGCCCTGGCCGGTGTCGAACTTGGGTCTCGGTGCCGGGAGATCTTGTTGCACGGGCGGGATCGGTCTTCGGCGCAACGGCCTTCGGATTCCGTGGAGTTCCGTCTCCGGTTCTTCGGAGATCTTGGCGGTTCCATGATGGAGTTCTGGGAGTGCGGCGTTCTGCGGTCTTCGGGTCCGCGTGGCAGGTCTTGTGGATCCGTGGTGGAGGTCTCAGCGTTCCGTGTAGAAGATCTTGTCCGGTTCGCTGTCGTTGACGTTGTGGTACTGGTTTTGTTATCTGATGGTGGCTTGGATTGGCAACGAGCCGGCACAGACACACCTAGCGTGCCTCTCCGATGGAACCTGCGCAGCAACTCCTCATGGAGCCCAAGACCAGACGATCGGCGACAGGCGCAAAGGGGCGGGGAAGATGGCCACGACCGCGGGCGGCGCACGCAGGCGGAGGTCGCTGCGGTGGCTCGCGCGAGGAGATGGCCTGGCCGCAGCCAGGGACGACGGCGAGAGGAGGTCGACGGCAACGGCGCGAGGAGCTCCGCGTCGGGGCGGAGGCAGGCGGCGGGAAGCTCCTGCGACGGCGGCGGCCGGAGGGCATCGCGGCGGCGGGCGGTGGGCGCGAGGCGGCTGCGGCGCGGAGAGCTGCAGGCGCCCAGCGGGCGCAGCCGGAGCTCGGGAAGAAGGGCGGCTCGGGTGGTCGACACGGCGAGCGGGCCGGCGAGGTCGGGGCGACGCGGCAGGGGCGGAGAGAGGAGAGGCGAGGGCGGACGGCGCCAGAGGTGGGGTGGTGTGGCGGGAGGAGGGCGAGGGTGGAGGCGGATGGTGGCGAGGAGGCTGGCGGCACGCTGCAGTGGAGGGGCCGCTGGGAGCTGTGGGCGGGCGCCTGTCTCACGGGTTGCTGGGAGGCGGCGGGGTGGGGAGGCAAGGGCGGAGGAGGGGTGCGGGCTGGGTCGTGGCAGACGCGAGGAGCGCAATGGGCGGCTGGCCGCTTGGGCTGAGGTGGTCGGCCCGGCAGTGCAGAGGGAGCGGCAGGAGGTGCAGGAGATGGAGGAGCCGGAAAGAAGCACAGGAGGATCGGGCAGGGGCTCGGCCGTGGGCCGGGAGGTGGGGGTGGGTCTCACAGGGGCCCAGCGTCGAGGTGGACTCGGTCTGGTCGGGGTGGGGCCTGGGGGGAAAATGTGGGGAGGGGGTCGGTTTAGTGTGGGGTCGGTGGGTCTGGGGCTGCAGCGTCAGGTGCCTGTGGGGGTTCGGCGTGTGCGTGTCTTTGGTGAGGTGGGTGTAGTGTAGGGCGTGGGGGTGGGGCCGGCTGGTTGGTGGGTGGAGGAGGAGGGTCTGGGTGGGTCCCGTGGGTAGGGAGAGAGGGGGAAAGAGGGTAAAAGGGAAAAGGGTGAGAAAAGAGGGAGAGGTGGGAAGAGGAGAGGGATTGGTGAGGTGGCAGGGTGGGTAGGAAAAAGGGGAGAGGGTGAGGTGGCACCATTTTGTTGGAGGGTAGGAATAGATTGGGTGGGAATAGGATTTAGGGGGGGCTGTTTTTATTATTTGTGTTTGTTTGTTTCTGTTCAAATTGAAACATAACCACTTTGCAATTAGTTTTTAGAGAAATAAATTGTCCGATGCGACCGGGGTTTTGTGTTTGAAAATAAGAGGGGTTTTTGTACAATTCAAAACTAGGCTTTTCAAATAATGCAGTCAAACAATGCATGATGATGACGATGCAATGCACAAATTCAACGCGATTTTCTAGTAGTGGTTTTTTGCGGGATGCCACAATTCGACACCACTAACAAAGGATCTCGCCCTCGAGATCCGCCTCCTGGTACCGGAAGGAAGGTCGGCGATCCTCGTCTTCTCACTTCGTGTAGATCCTCGCGACACCACTAACGAGGGTTTCTTCTTCATCCGTAAACGGCGACACCACCAACAAAGGGTCGTTGTTCCCGATCGTCGAGAGAGCACTGGAAACAAAAGGTCAAGGTAGAGGTATCACAAATAAAGCCACCCCTAACTTCCGTTAGAAGAGGAAAGTTACATCGATCCACAGTTCGATGTACGAAGCGTAAAGAAGAGTCGGTAGGGTGATCAGTCCACCCGGACCCAACTATCAACTCTATACATGGGTAGGAGAATCAGCAACTCAACTCTCGAGATTTAGATCAAGATCTTCATAGGTGGTATCCGAACGAAGGAATGTTGCCAGAAATCGTATGAAAGACACACCGATTAGGTTTCGCGATGGTTCCATTGGCATGAACAACACGTGCTCAAGGTCGACTCCAACTTCACCAAAGCTCGCTCATATGTTTTTCAACGACATCGATATCCAAAGAAGGAACTCATATGGATAGAGAGCTCAAGAACAAAAGATCGGATGAAGAGTACAACAGACAAGTCACAGATTGATGATCGTAGCACCTCCGCTACAAAAGGGAGAAGCGAAACCACAAGGTACGACGGAAACCCAACCACGAGAATTTCGGACTCAAGAGAGAGAAGAGAGCGATTCAAATCAATGAGGGGTAAGAGGGGAACAGCAGAGGGTAAGGAGTAAAATCAGACCTAATCGTAACTATCCAACCGATTTTCAAAATAGTTTTACACTTCTACTTCGCCGTTAGCTAAGGTTATCCTACAGATTTGGACTTAGGGGTATCGCAACGCTGAGCTCGATACCACTCAGTAACACCCTCGAATCGGACCTATGCAAGTTTGGGCAAAATTCACCAAACCCGATAGAAACGATTCAAAGGTGCTCACCAGCACTTTCGCGGGTGGAAAACGGTAATAACATTACACAACAGTCCTCGATGGGACCCACGTAAGATATATACAACAAATACATCAAAGAGTCAAGAATACGGATATATATAATATACAAAGACCCAAATCACCTTGAAATCGATATAGCGTCCATACGGACAAGATGCAAATGGGGCTAAGAGCTCGAAGAATAACCAATGGCGTCCATAACCCGCCGAGCCAAGCGGAAGGGTAGCCACGCTAACGACGTCGATCTCAAAACCTGCTTAAACAAAAGGTGCCGACAAAGGGCAAAGGAAAAAGAAGGAGCGCCAAGACGAGGCCAAGACACGGCGAGGCTAGAATTGGCGGTCCTCGCCTACATAGGTATGGTGGACTGGCGGCAAAGATGCGCTAAACAACCTATAGAGACTCGATACAACTGGCGGAAATCAGAGGGGGTACGAAAGACCTAACCGGATCCAACCTGGGGCTAGCACCAAACAAACCCATCCTGGTGTTTCCCCCTCGAGACCAAACGAGGAAGTCAACCGAGGAACTCACAGTTGGCGCTTTATTTATTCGGTTATAATTATGCCCTTTACTAGTCAGTTTAAATACCGTCCCGATAAAGTAAGCAGTGGATCCTTTTAGTTAATCATTCCGTTAGAAGTTGCAGCAATTACTAATCAGATTCAGATAGCATGATGTAATCCTGAAACCCAGCAGTTGTTGGTACTTTTATTCAGCCATTTCGTTGTAGTTGCAATACTTACTAGTCATATACAATTGTCGCAAGCGACAACCAACAAGCAATTGTGGGCAGTATTATTTAGCCATTCCGTTGTAGTGAAGCTGATTACTAGTCATTATAAGTCAAATTTATAACAGTAAACTTTAGTTATGCTTGTCTATGATCGAGATACTGTGCTCCAAGTCGTCCATATCCATGACACGGCTGAGAAAGTTTTACCCGCCGGGTGCACCAATAGCAACACACGCTCGATCAACCTCGGAAAAACCAAATCAAAACCCAACGAGGCTTTCACGACGAACAATCACAGATTCAGAAATATTTCAGGCCACCCTTGAGTACACCATAGCAAGTAAGCTAGCTCGAGACGGACCCCAAAGTTCGTGGGGCGTGGTAACGACGATATGCCCCAAACGGGACTGCCGATACCACGTAAACGGGTCACGGGCCCTAACAAGATGCAGTGCGGTACCCGCACAATCGTAAATAAAGCAATAAAAGCATGGCATAAGTAGGATCGTAAATAAAACCTCAAACTAGTTTGTGGCCCTAGAAATAAGATGAATCAAGCTCGCTCGGGGTCCCATATACCTCCGGATGTGGATAGCGCATAAAAATCAAGGAACAGGTATCAAGTACTCGGGGTCTTACGGGACACAAGTGGGTTCGGAAACCAAATATTATCTATCACCCACCGATGCCTCGCTTATTCAATTTTAGTTGTTAAACAGAATTTAAAGTGACGATAAGTAAAACTAGAATCATCTCCAACATCAACATGCGGCAATACATCAAAGCGTGGCATATGACGACTCATTTCAGACTTGAGCAAGCAACTACGACACGCAAGTCCAACTATCTACCAAACAACAGTATTAGGTATTAGGTGTGTCCAAGGCAATATAGGGCTGCACGGTATATCAAGGGTACGGAAACTAAAGCATCGCATACGGATAGCAATAGATCAACAGGAGGGAAGTAAATACTATAAAAGTAAGATAGGTAGAAAGGGAGATGCTACTGAAAACATTGTCGAAGGTTCCACCGAAGATCGGGGCGAAGCTCACATCAACTCAACGGCCTTATCCGCGAAGAACCAAAACACTAGAAGAAACACCGGATGCAATATTTAATACACGGCAGAAGATCGGCATGATGCATGTATGATGGATGGCATGGCAAGGGTGCAATGCAATTAGGTCATGTTAAGCGGAACCGGGGTCCCGACAATTATTTAAGTGGTTCAAGTTATTTAGAAACCCCGCATTTTAAATGTTGTTTTAACATGGCAAAAGATAGCACCGGTTCGCTACACAAGTTTAAATGAGGCCAATATGAGACTAGATTTGCCCGCATATGGGCCCCATGTTTAATTATTAGGTGAATCGGCATAAGGCCCCCAAACCTCAGATATGCAGGCGAGATGTCAATTAACATGCAACAAGTTGTTATGTTATAAAATAGGGTTCGAGGGAAAAGGGGTCACACATTAGGGTTCTCGACGATCTTGGGGGTCCGGGGTTCAGGGTTTGACAGGGTCCAGGGTTCGACGGTTCGGTCTCGGCGGGCTCGTTCTCGGTTAGCGGGGGTGGCCTTGGCGTTACGGGAAGCCGGACTTGGTTCCGTGTCGGGGCGTGTCGAATTCTTCTGGGCCGATGCCGTTCTTGCTGTCGCGAGGGTCATGTCGGGCCCGCGTAACGGGTCGGTCTTGGCGTTCCACGACGGAGATCTTGGTGTTCGGCGACTTGGTCCGGGGCATCGGGCCCGCCCTGGCCGGTGTCGAACTTGGGTCTCGGTGCCGGGAGATCTTGTTGCACGGGCGGGATCGGTCTTCGGCGCAACGGCCTTCGGATTCCGTGGAGTTCCGTCTCCGGTTCTTCGGAGATCTTGGCGGTTCCATGATGGAGTTCTGGGAGTGCGGCGTTCTGCGGTCTTCGGGTCCGCGTGGCAGGTCTTGTGGATCCGTGGTGGAGGTCTCAGCGTTCCGTGTAGAAGATCTTGTCCGGTTCGCTGTCGTTGACGTTGTGGTACTGGTTTTGTTATCTGATGGTGGCTTGGATTGGCAACGAGCCGGCACAGACACACCTAGCGTGCCTCTCCGATGGAACCTGCGCAGCAACTCCTCATGGAGCCCAAGACCAGACGATCGGCGACAGGCGCAAAGGGGCGGGGAAGATGGCCACGACCGCGGGCGGCGCACGCAGGCGGAGGTCGCTGCGGTGGCTCGCGCGAGGAGATGGCCGCAGCCGG
Organism: Avena longiglumis; assembly: GCA_030063025.1. NCBI lineage: Eukaryota > Viridiplantae > Streptophyta > Magnoliopsida > Poales > Poaceae > Avena > Avena longiglumis. The sequence goes on along the minus strand of CP125975.1, from coordinate 14,769,661 downwards.
GGCGACGGCGAGAGGTCGACGGCAACGCGCGAGGAGCTCCGTCGAGGCGGAGGCGGCGGGAAGCTCGAGGCGGCGCCGGAGGGCATCGCGGGCGGTGGCGGCGGCTTGCGGCGCGGAGAATCTGCAGGCGTCCAGTGGGCGCAGGCCGGAGCTCGGGGAAGAAGGCGGCTCGGGGTGGTCGACACGGCGGGCCGGGCCGGCGAGGTCGGGGCGGCAGGGCGAGGGCCGGCGGAGAGAGAGGCGGAGGCGGCCAGCGGCCGAGGGGGTGGTGTGGCGGCGAGGGCGACGGGTGGAGGCGGATGGTGGCGAGGAGGCCCGGGCTGGGCACGCCAGTGCTGGGAAGGGCGCGGGCAGTGGCAGTGGGGCGCCCGCGTCTGCGGGTTCTTGTGAGGCGGGCTGAGGTTGGGGTCATGAGGCGCGGAGGACGGCGTGCCGTGGGTCGTGGCCGGACGCGGAGGAGCGCAGTGGGCGGCTGTGGCCTTCTTGAGGGAGGTGGTGGGCTGGCAGTGAAGCGGAGAGGCAGAGGTGCAGGGGAGATGGAGGGGAGCGTCGGGGAAGAAGCACAGGGAGGATCGGGGCAGGGGCTCGACGCGTGGGCCGGGGAGGTGGGGCTGGGTGGGTCCCGCGGCGGGGCCCGCGTCCAGGGGTGGACTCGGTCTGGTCGGGGTGGGGCCTGGGGGGAAAATGTGGGGAGGGGGGCGGTTTAGTGTGGGGGTGCAGGGGTGGGGTGGAGGTGCAGGTGGGTCCGTGGGTAGGAGAGAGGGGAAAGAGGGTAAAAGGGAAAAGGGTGAGAAAAGAGGGAGAGGTGGGAAGAGGAGAGGGATTGGTGAGGTGGCGGTGGGTAGGAAAAAGGGAGAGGGTGAGGTGGCACCATTTTGTTGGAGGGTAGGAATAGATTGGGTGGGAATAGGATTTAGGGGGGGCTGTTTTTATTATTTGTGTTTGTTTGTTTCTGTTCAAATTGAAACATAACCACTTTGCAATTAGTTTTTAGAGAAATAAATTGTCCGATGCGACCGGGGTTTTGTGTTTGAAAATAAGAGGGGTTTTTGTACAATTCAAAACTAGGCTTTTCAAATAATGCAGTCAAACAATGCATGATGATGACGATGCAATGCACAAATTCAACGCGATTTTCTAGTAGTGGTTTTTTGCGGGATGCCACACATCATCTCCATCACCATTGCTGATTCCCATGATGAGGAGGGAGTAGTTCTTCCTCGAGGTTAAGGGATCTACCGGTAGCTATGTGTTCATCTCTCTCTCTATGCATGGTCATATTGTGATCATGAGCTTTATAATCAAGTAGATATACCTTGCTACTCAAGTGCTTCATTAGATCTCTGCTCTCCCCATGTGTGTGAAAGTGACAGCGTGCATGCCATGGTGGCACTTAGGTTTGAGTCTACATAAATACTCTTTGTGCTTTAATAGATCTATGCTTTTCCCCACGTGTGAAAGTGACAGCGTGCATACCGTGTGTGGCACTTTGGCTAGATTGAATATTTGTTATGAGTTATATTTGGAGTTGGATGTCTCTATGAAATTGTGGTGTTTGTTGGAACCATCTGGCGCTTAAGGTGACAGTGTGGGGTTATCTAGATTGGGGAAGGCGGACTTTGAGGAGTGTTGTTATAGCCCTGCCGATGATTAGAGTGTCCAACCGGAGAGTAGTTAAGAGTAGTATCATGAAGAGAGGATATTTATATGAGAGAGTGTTCACTAGCGAAAGTATGATTCCTAGGCCTTGTTTCTAAACATTGAAACACCGTTTGCATCTAGATCTGTTGCATGCCTGCTTGCTTTAGTCTTTACCTATACGTCAAGCTCCATCAAAGTATTTTCTGGCACCCACACACGTTCTCCCACGTCAAAAACAAGTCATAAGCTCTTTTCTGGCACCGTTACCACTTGTATTTCACTATCTCTTCGCCGAACTAGTGCACCTATACACCTGACAAGTGTATTGGGTGTGTTGGGGACACAAGAGACTTCTTGTATTTTCATTGCAAGATTGCTTGAGAGGGAATACTTTTGACCACTTTCTCCCTGAGTTCGATAAACCTTGGGTGATCCACCTAAGGGAAACTTGTGCTGTTCTACAAACCTCTGCACTTGGAGGCCCAACAACTATCTACAAGAACCGAAGTGCGTAGACATCAAGCTCTTTTCTGGCGTCGTTGCCGGGGAGGTAAGGTAAAAGGTGCTCACATCCTCCGGTGTGAGTGCTCGAAGTTATTTCCTTTATATTCTGCAGTTTTTTTCTTTTTGTTTCTTGTTTTCACTAGTTAGGCTTAATGGAAAACAACAACAAAAGTAGAGAGCTTTATAGTATCTATCTTGAGTGAGGACATGAGGTGTTTGAAGAGAAAATTTAAAAACCTATGGAACTTTATTTGCATGCTAATAGCAATGTTATTAGTATGTATTCTTTGTACACCATTATTACTAATGCTATGGAAAAGTCTAAGCTTGGGGAAGCTAGTTTTTATGAAAAGGATCTTTTTAGTCCCCCATCTTTAGAGGAGAATGTTTTCTTTGATGATACTTTACCTCCAATATATGATGATTACAATGATGAGTATGATATTTTTAGTCCAACTACTATTGAGGAGAAAATTAATTGTTATTACAATATTCCTCCTATATTTGATGCTTATGGTGATGAGAATAATAATGATAGCTATTTTGTTGAATTTGCTCCCACTACAATTAATAAGAATGACTATTCTTATGTGGAGATTAATAATCATTTTATGCATGTGGCTCATGATAAGAATGTTTTATGTGATAGATATATTGTTAATTTTATGCATGATGCTACTGAAAGTTATTATGAGAGAGGGAAACATGGTTTTATGCATCTCAAAAATATTAAGTTTCCCCTCTTTATGTTGAAAATTTTGAAGTTTCACTTGTTTTACTTTCATATGCTTGTTTTTTTGTGCTTTCATGACTTTTTTCTTTACAAGATTCCTATGCATAGGAAGTGGGTTAGAATTAAATGTGTTTTGAATTTTCTTCTTGATGCTTTGTTTGACTTTAATTCATAATTCTTATGTGAGCATCTTCTCAAGCTATCAAGCCTAATTTAAAGGCGTTAAAGAAAAGTACTTGTTGGGAGATAACCCAAGAGTTTCCTTGAGCCTTGGAAGTTATTACTTCAGTAATGACCTTTATTTATCCTTTTTTTATTTGCTTCTTGTGCCAAGAATGACCTCTAATGAGAGGTAAGTAAGATTTGGGGAGTTGTGTCCCGAAACAGATTTCTGTCCTCCACCATAAAAATTTATGAGGAGTCTCTGTAAGTAGGATTAAGCTCAAAATTTATGAATAAATACCCCATTATGTTAGCTAACTTTCATTAGTTTAACACTTTTTGATTTGAGCAATAGAAATGCTCGAAAAAATCGGTTTCTACCTACTGGTATGTTTTGACAGATTTCTGTCATTATTTGCATTTGCTTCTTATTGATTCTTTTTTGAGTTCTCTTTAGGTGAATTGAGCTTTTTGAAGGAATTACTACAGTAGCTTGTGTTTTTAGTGAAAATCCTTGTTGTTCCAAAGCTTTGCCAGAGGTCTAATATCTTTTGAATACACTAATGTTGCTAATGAAGATTGTGTGAAGTTTTGTATGAAGGAAAAAAATTTAGGTGTAGAGAGAGAATGATGCAATGAGATGAAGAATGGAAAAAATATCAAGCTTGGGGATGCCACCATGGTGTCACCACAAGAAATATCCAAGAGGTACAAGTGTCAAAGCTTGGAGATGCCCAAGGCATCCCCTTCTTCATCAATAAAAAGCTCAGGTCTGTCTAGGCACTTCGTTTTTATTGTTTCATGCCAAGTTGTGTTGTTCTTGGAGCGTATTAGTTTTCGTTTGCTTTGCTTAGTTTGTTTAGTTTGCTTGAGTAATTTTGACCCCCGTTCTCGATGTGTTGTTTTGCAAATAAGTTGCTTGATGTTGAAAAGGAGTAGTAAGTTCTTGCTTGCAAGTGCAAGAGGAGTTTGCATTGACTGTGACTTAGACTTTAGCATGACATGGTAGGTGTTGTTATGACCTTATGCTTAGTGATTATTGTTGTAGCATGTTTTGTTCCAAATAATTAGGATTGCTTAGTGTGCCTTGAAGAAATTATGCGTTGTTTTAGCATGCAAAAGCATAGTATTACGGTATTCTACTTTGATGCTTTGCTTGGGTTGACTTGGCACATGCTCACACCATGTTATGACTTTCAAAAGTCACCATAGCCTCTATGATCAATTAGTCCTTGACTTGTAGTACCACTCTATGCCTTGATTAGTAATGCTTTGTTGCTCTGCATGATTATGGCCATTATTGCTCTCTTAGTTGGTTGCTCCTAGTCTTTTGCTAGCCTCCACTTATATGAGTAAGTTCTACTCATGCTTCCAACTCCCAAGAAACCAAGTTATTCCAAAGTGTCCACTATAAATTCCTATGCATGGTGTGTTACACCATTCCAAATATATTCTTGTTTTCATCTATCTTCCAATTAAAAAAGTATTTTGTTATGTGAAAACTTAGTGATTAAACCTCTCACGAACTTGATGGCACACTTTATATTCCTTGCCCCTAATAAACTTGAACCATTGTGTCATCTATGTTGTATATGCTTGCACTTATACGTTGGAATTAGCAGAACCGTGCTGTCATGGGAAACGTTTTCAACATTGCACTTGTACTTTGTACTCAGTTGATATCATGTTGTTTTGTCTATGGATGTCACCAGTGTGAAATAAAGAGGGAACTTGTAAGTCCATGGAGTTTGTATCCTGTGTTACAGAAACGCCTGGGCCGCTAGCCTAAGCCATGCCTAATCATGGTGGAAACTTGCAGCATCACCATAATGAGCTATCTATGAAGCATCCTCAATAAAGAGCTATGCATATAGTAAATAAAAAGATCGCTGAGATGCTCATTGTCTGTTTGCCTTGTCATTTTGATTATGGGATAGCTCCTGTACCATGTGCAAGGGGTACCCCGTTGGAGGTTCTCAATGATATGCAAATACTTACAATGACAAGAACTTACAGGTGACTAAAGTTGAGTAGCATGAGGTGTGGCCCTCGTATTCAAGGGACTTGAGATTGCCAACTTATACTTCGTCAAGCATATACTCCATCTTTGTTCACTTTAACCTTAATCACTTCAAGATGCTTATGATAGTGGCAATGAGGGCTGAAAGCTAACAAGTACCATAATTTTGGAAGCTCTTTTTGAAACTTGAAATCTCTGCTTCCTTTACAAAAGGCCTTTCTTCCACCATTATTTGAGTCTCCACCTTCTACCTTTAGGCACCATTAAGAGAGCATAGTTGTCATTCTGTGTGTAGTGTTCCAAAGCTTATTAATTGATGCATATTGTGATATTACTTGTTCTTGTGTTATTTGTTTCTAGTCACCCTTATGAACTTTGAAGGTGTCCTATGCATCTATTTGCTACTCTATGAGGAACAAGCTGAATGCCACAATGCTATTTTTTCTATACGTGAAACAAACAAAAGTTTTTCAATGCATGTTATTCATGATCTTTGTTTGTAGCCTTCCATGTTGCATGCATAGTTACTATGTCCTATTGTTAGAACTCCATCTTTCATGCACATGTTTAGAGTTCTTTGATCCCAGCTTTCAATGCTTGCAAATGGTTTCATCTTGGTTTTGATGGTGCATGTCACCTCAAAAATTATTATTTTTATCACTTACCTACTCGAGGACGAGCAGGAGTTAAGCTTGGGGATGCTTGATACGTCGGAAACATATCTATAATTTTTTATGCTCCATGCTTGTTCTGTATCATTTGTCTTATGTTTTGTCTATACTTTGAGGTGTTTTTATATCTTTTCTGGAACTAACCTATTAACAAGTTGCCACAGTGCTAGTTGTCTGTTTTCTTCTGTTTTTGGTTCCAGAAAGGCGGAAAATCAATATTCTCGGAATTGGACGGGACAAAAGCCAAAGTTATTATTTTTCCCGGAACAACACAAAACCACGAAGCAGAGCCGGAGGGGGGCCACAGGGTGGCCGCACCCTCCTAGGCGCGGGAAAGCCCTGGAGGTGCCTGGAGGGGGTGTGGGACCCCTGGACCCCCACCGACCTTGATTCCTGCGCCTATAAGAATCCTCCGACCCAAAAACCCTAGGGCATCCAGAATACTTCCAGAAAAACCTCTGAAGCGCCGTCGCCACTGAAAGGGAGATTCGGGGGACAGAAAGTCTCTGTTCCGGCACCCTGTCGGGACGGGGAAGTGTCCCCGGATCCATCTCCATCGATCTCCACCATCATCTCCATCACCATTGCTGATTCTCATGATGAGGAGGGAGTAGTTCTTCCTCGAGGCTAAGGGATCTATCGGTAGCTATGTGTTCATCTCTCTCTCTATGCATGGTCATATTGTGATCATGAGCTTTGTAATGAAGTAGATCTACCTTGCTACTCAAGTGCTTCATTAGATCTCTGCTCTCCCCATGTGTGTGAAAGTGACAGCGTGCATGCCATGGTGGCACATAGGTTTGAGTCTACATAAATACTCTTTGTGCTTTAATAGATTTATGATTTTCCCCACGTGTGTGAAAGTGACAGCGTGCATGCCGTGTGTGGCACTTTGGCTAGATTGAATATTTGTTATGAGTTATATTTGGAGTTGGATGTCTCTATGAAATTGTGGTGTTTGTTGGAACCATCTAGCGCTTAAGGTGACAGTGTGGGGTTATCTAGATTGGGGAAGGCGGACTTTTAGGAGCGTTGTTATAGCCCTGCCGATGATTAGAGTGTCCAACCGGAGAGTAGTTAAGAGTAGTATCATGAAGAGAGGATATTTATATGAGAGATTGTTCACTAGCGAAAGTATGATCCCTAGGCCTTGTTTCTAAACATTGAAACACCGTTTGCATCTAGATTTGTTGCATGCATGCTTGCTTTAGTCTTTACCTCTACGTCAAGCTCCATCAAAGTATTTTCTAGCACCCACACACGTTCTCCCACGTCAAAAACAAGTCATAAGCTCTTTTCTGGCACCGTTACCACTTGTATTTCACTATCTCTTCGCCGAACTAGTGCACCTATACACCTGACAAGTGTATTGGGTGTGTTGGGGACACAAGAGACTTCTTGTATCTTGATTGCAGGATTGCTTGAGAGGGAATACTTTTGACCACTTCCTCCCTGAGTTCGATAAACCTTGGGTGATCCACTTAAGGGAAACTTGTTGTTGTTCTACAAACCTCTGCACTTGAAGGTCCAACAACTGTCTACAAGAATAGAAGTGCGTAGACATCAACGACATCCTTCGTCTTGCGCTTGAGACAAACGAGGAAGCAGAGGCAACACACAATAGACTTCCTACGCCAGGACGAGGTTGGATTCGGGAGAGAATAGGTACTGAGCATCACTCTCATGATAGCACCACACATAGGCAGAGAAAACCGAATGAAGCAGGGGACACGTTTAGCGCGTGTGGAGGTTGACGAGGGCGAACAGCAGGAAGAGGTCATGGGATCGACGGTGTTGGGGATGGAGCTTGGCTATGACAAGACGGGCATGTTGCAGGGCCACGACGGGGACATCTTGCAAGAGGCGGGGAACCGACACAGAGGCGCTCAGGCAGGGCGCCACGCGATCCTAGAGGCGAGGTTGCAGGGAGGTGCGGCCGGAGACAAGCAGGGTAACGAGGCTTGGCAAGGCGGAGGCCGACGGCGAGGAGCACTGAGGGGCCGGCGAGGTCAAAGAGGGGCGGCAAAAGGAGGGCGAGGAAGGCGGCAGGGCCTCGCGGTAGCGGCTGATACTTGTATTTTGCATCATCATTTTTAGGACTTATGTGCACTATTTAGAATCATATTCACCATGATCCATCATTATTTATGCATGTTTAGATGATCTACGGGACTTTCCTACAAAGTCCTTTTCATTGGTAATTAATTTCTCGGAGGCAGAAAATCTCCTTTTATGTTTTTGCTATTTCAGGACCTTCTAGACGTCAATAAATCAAAGAAAAAATACCTGATGAGTTTTTTACTAGAAGAATCAACTTGCCAAAGAATGAAGTGAGGAGAGCCACGAGGCTCAAAAGAGCACAGGTGGCGCGCCCACCCCCTGGGCACGCTACCCATGCTCGTTTGGCCCACGAGCATCACCTCGGCTCCTTTTTACAGACGTCTCTGTCTTGCCAGAAAACCTACGCCATATTTTTCCCATGATTTACAGAGGCGGCGGTGAAGGTGAAAGTCCTCTCCTACTCCGTGAGAGGGCAGATCCTGCTGCACTGGAGCCTCCGGTGAGGGGTAAATTGACGCCATCATCACCACCACTCCTCCTAGGCATAGGGGAGGCCTCTCCATCAACATCTCCACCAGCACCATCATCGCCACCATCACCATCTACAAGATCCATCTCGTTCCCCTCATAGTTTGTGATTGATTGAACCCTGGATATTGTATTAAGGGCTATTTACATGTTTGTGATTGGCATCTTGTCTTTATTTGGTGGATAGATTATATTTTCATATTGTGTTGTATGGCATATGCTACTGATCCATATCATGTTTTGCACTTGTGAGTAGATCCCCATGTTCCTAAGGGCATAGGATGAATTGGCTATGATTTTCATATAATATGCAATGAGTATGTGGTCCAGTTTTTATCTTTTATATTGTTCTATGATGGTTTTATTCGAATGTCGACTGCATATTACTTCACCTATATGGGCTCATAGTAGAATACTTTGATGCAATGATAGGGGTTGGAAGGGACGGAATTGACAGAAACCGTTTTCCAATACTTTGAGTTGTATTGGAGGAATTATATGTCGAGGACCGATGAACCTATTGCTATGGTGGGACATTTATGTCTTAATTATTCCTAGATGTTCATGTGAATGGCTCTAGGACCCATCATAAGTGGTGTATTTATCCCATACTTATGGCTGCACCTAATTTAGGCTCCGCCCTAAGGGAATGAAACTTGATAACATATTCATCATATTGTGTAGAGATTTTTATGCTAAGTAAATCCATGCTGTCCTCGGGGACTCTTGTCACATATAAGTTCACACACACTAGAGCTTGTCCTCTTTCTTCATAGAGTATTGGGATTTCTCTCGTTGAGAGCATTTACTTATTGCTATTTACTTTCAGCAATTTATATTCTTTCAAACTACAAATCCAAAAACACTAAATCTACTGCATTTACTATTATTTTTCTTTGCCAAATTTTCTAACCAATACCCTTAGCTCCTCGTGGGTTCGACAACCTTTCTTTATTGAAAAGTACTACAATTGATCTCCTGCACTTGGGAGCCATCAGCGGCGTTTGACGCGGCAGAGCAGAGGAAGCGGTCTCGGCGCGCGGGGCACGGGGAGGAGACGGCGGCGACCAGGAGGAGAAGGAGCCACAGAGGAGGGGCTCTATGGGTCAGGGCAGAGGTGACGGGAGCAGGGAAGGCGCTTCGGGGCGGCATCTCGGCGCGGCGGCGGCGGTGTCCGGTCCGGAGGACGGGAGGAAACAGGGAAGGGGCGGTCATACAGGAGGAGGCCAAGAGGAGCTCGGCGGCAGGGAAAATAGGTATGGGTTGCTGCAGGGAACATGTAGAGAGAAATGGGGAGGCCACGGGGTTCGGGGTGGGACCAGGGGCGATGGGCCGCGTGGGGCGAGTGGGACAGGGAATTCGCGGTGTGGGGACGCGGGGTTGACCGCATGTGTGCGGGAAGAAGGGAGAGGGCACGCTGGCCAGGTGGCGGGGTTGGTGAGCGGCGGTAGCGTGTCAGTGCGGGCAGGGGAGAAAAAGTGTGCGTGGGCGTGGGGTGGTGCTTGCGGCGGGGAGGGGATTAGGGTTAGGATAGGGTAGGGTTTAGGTAGATTAGGCTTTGGTGGCTGTGGGTTGGGTGGCCTCCGATTGGGCCTTTGGGCCTAGCCGTTGGCTGCCTGGCCCCACAAAAAATATTCAAATTATTAGATTACAGTTTTATTTTAGAAGACCTTTATAAATAGTTTTAGACGGGACAAAATATCTAGAAGACTAGAGTTTTGATTTGAAACAAAAAAGGAGGATATTAATATAGAAAATAAAACAGGACTTTTAGCAAAATAGTTTTAGGCAATTAGATGCATGCTGATGTCATGATGATGCACAAAGTAGGAATATCAGGCCATTTTCTAGTAGTGGTTTTATCTGGGGTGCTACACCACCCTCAAACCCTAGAAACCCCCACATACGCCGCCCTTCCAGCCGTCATTGTTGCTGTCATCGGCGGCATCCTTCCAGTCGAATGACGGTGGGCAGGGGAGGTGCTTCTTGGTAGCGTCTCACGGGAGGAGGTGGGAGGTCGGTTGAGGGGGCAGGGCGATGTTGTTGTTACCGGTCGGCGCCTGAGGCACTTCGGAGGTGAGGTATCTAGGAGGTGGTGGTGCGTCGTCCGCCCAGAGTTGTGGCAGCGCTCTAGGCCGCGAGATCTAGATGCGGGTTGGGGCCTGATCTAGTGAGGGGCCTAGGCTGGTGCTGTGTTGTGGCAACGCCAGCAGCCTGGCATTGGATCACCCCTTCTTCTTCGGTTGATCCTGCATGAAGTTGACTAGCGATGTGGGGATCTGCTGGTCTTGCAAATAATGGTTCCGGTCATAAGATTCCTTCTCACGCCAAGATGGAGATATGTCAGTGACTTTCCCGATCGATCAGGTGGAAGTGTCGTGTTCTGGAAGGCTCCGTCGGCGCTCAACTGAACGATTCATGCCTGGATATTGCTGGATTGGGTAGGATTTGGTCGTGCACACACGCACCCGCGTTTTTCTCTGACTGTTTGGTTTCATGGGGGCGCTTCAAAGCTCTGTTGGTTGTTTTATCATGGGGCATGTTCTCGTTCATTGGTGCTAGCGAAGAATGTCATGTAAGCCGAGGTCTAGAGAGTAGCAATGGTGGTTTGATTCATGTTGGCGATGTGGTTCATCTTGGTGATTCGTGACTTGGAGCAGTGATATCAGAAAGTGGGGGCAACAGCACACAAGAAATTCAGAGTTCAATCTTGCAGGACGAAAGTCTAAGGTTTGGCCTTAATTTGTTGTGTCTGGCAATGTCCTTGTTGAAAACATTGTTTTGTGAATGCACACTTTCTCTAGGGTGAAAACCTATGATCTATGATCAGGACGACGATGACGCTTGTGCATTGTTCTCTTCTTGGAGGTGTCGCTTTTGAAGAATCTGGATTTTTGGTGTTGTCTCGGTGGTGTTAGGTTCGCTGCCACAAGGAATAGATCACTGTAGCGGGACTTTCTTTTTGTAATTCTTTTTCTTTTTTAAGTTGTGTGCATCCGATAAGACCGATAGGGCTTTGCATTGTTACAGAGACTAGGTGTAATTGGTCTACACGATATTAATATACGCTCTTTATCAAAAAATAAAATTACTAATATTAAAATACGTATGTTACTAATATAAGTTACTTACCAGTATGACTACTCTAATGAGTTATAGCGACATTTTAGTCCAGACATACTAATTTCGTATCTCTCGTCGAGCGATCATCAATTGCCATCTGTGAAACGGTACGTCGATCCAACGGCAAAAACAACTTATTGCTAAAGTAAAAGCTAATACGTAGCACACACCAAAGAGTGACTATGACAGCAAAGCTCTTGATCTGTATTGATCCCCTTCTTACTCAAGATACCTAAAAGGTCAAAAAAAAACTAAAGATATTTTTCTGCACTGTTCTCTTTTTTCTTCCTTTGCTTTTTGGCACGCAGTCCAGTGTGTGTGCCTCTTCTATTTAGCACGGTAAGGCTGAGGTTGAAACCAATAACCACTTACAGAAGAATGGATAAGAACATACGCACTCATAAATTTGGTTCAAAATGTGAGCTGTGCAAACACCATAAGATGAAATTCTTCGTAGTAAGCTACTCCCTCCGTTTCAAAATATAAGATGTCTTAGGTTTGTGAAGAAAATGTATCTAGACTTGTTTTAGTATGTAGATTCACACCAAACTTGAGTAAACCTACATACTAAAACAAGTCTAGATACATTTGCTTCACCAAGCTAAAACATCTTATATTTTGAAACAGAGGGAGTACATAACTTGTACTGTAACCGTACTGTAACCTATAGTTGCCCCATTTGCATAGATCGTAACTAAGTTCATACTTCAGAAAATTTAGATTTTTCGAAAAGGAGCTTTCATTAACTCAAAAGTTGTACACAAGCATGAGAGTTTACACCATTCCTATGCATAACCTGAGGTGCACAAGCCATAACATCCAAAACATAAATCTCAAAACGAAGCTCTTCTTCTTGCTTCAAAGAAAATGTTTAAGGTGCTAGAGGCCCGATTCGTAGACTACGTCGCCTGGATAGAAACCTCCTTGGCTTCCCACTCCACTTGGATACAGGTCGCCATGAAGAACTCCATCTACTCTGGGTTGCTACTGATAGGGCCAAGTATGTAGCCAAAGTGTACACAAGTAAATAACCTAGGGTGGAGGATATTTTTGTCAAACACATCATCATTTATGCAAATAAGGGTTAACATAGGGCTACCTCTGTAATAAGGCTATGTTTTTAAAAAAGTAATGGGATCCCCATATGCAGTTACCAAACATATTAGCAACACTCAGAAGTTGGAGCACATATTAGTGCAAATTGAATGATACATAATCTCGAGAAAATTTGCATCTGAAGAACAATGTATATTGTCTCATCTTGATGATAAAAACTACATTGTATACTCCCAAGCCAATTTTGCATGGCAAGATTGTATTTCTTAAATCGAATCCCTGTCTTAGATATCAAGGTACTATTCTTTCATGAGACCTTCACTTCTCAAATTTTATTGTTATTAATTGGTGCATCCACATGGACCAATCGTTTCGTACATTGATTTGACCAAAAAACATGCCACTATAATTCTGAGTCATACCTAGGTGTTAGGTCCGCATCAGCAAGTCTGACCTTTCTCTACGTTTATAGTTGTTCTCTTCATTTTTCTTAGATCTTCTTACTGCTCCCTCCATTTCATATTATTGTGCATATTAACTTTGGTCAAAGCCAAACTTTGTAATGTCTGACCAAGTATACATGATAAATATAAACAATTACAATAATTAATGTATATAATATGAAATAAATTTTATTGTGGTTCTAAGTATTTATTTGATATTGTAAATGTTGATATGTATTTTCTATAACTTTGACTAAACCTAATATGTGAAGCAATATGAAAAGCAGGGAGTATGTTTCCACATGTGTGTTCATGTGTAGAGCCTCCAAAATATAACTATAACACTTTTCCAGTTTTAGAGAAAAATTAAGTGACCATCCCATAAAATAAATTATCCAAAATTATGGTGGAAGGGGTATATTCTCACCCTTCTGTAGGAAGGTTGCTGTTCCAACTATTGCCTTATTTTAAGCTACACCAACCAGCTGATCAATGGCTCTACAATGTGCGTGCATACACGTGTGTAGTGATGTGGCCCATATATGGGTTATTTATCTTCGAGGTACAATAGATCACTTATGAACCAAGACATCCTATTCAGGAATTTAAAACGAAATGAACATAAATCAAGGCATATCCATAATTTACATCTTAATAAGTATTGGTTATTCAAATGTGCTGATCCATATATATATTGCCCTATTTGAGCTACACGAAATTAAAAACATTTGGCAGCAAAATGTTATTTCGTTTTACCTTTTGGATTTAACTATGTAGAGATCGGGAGAGCCTCTCTAGCTTGCATTCTCTAAAAAAAAGGACAAAGAAACCATAAAGTGGCCAGTAGATGGTATGATAGAGATGTTTTAACTTGTAGAGATAGCTCATAACTGATCACTGGAAAAAGCCACGATTATCCTACTCCAAATCTCACATGCATTACTCAGAGTCCACACAATACAGTTGTTCTGTCGTGGTGATGCTTTTTCCACATTCTCCCTTACGTTTCACTTCTTATCAGTTTGTAATATACAAGTGCTGCGTACTACTTCCTCCGTTTCAGGACATAAGGCATCCTTGTTTTGCGTATTTTTTCTTTAACCAAGAATTACTTTAAATACGTAAAGAGTTTTGGTATAAAACTAGTATTATCGGAAAGTATTTTTCAATATGAATCCAACGGTACTAATTATGTACAATATAATCAAGGTTTTGTTGCTTAATTCTTTTGGTCAAACTTTGCTTTAGAAAGCGTGTGCACCTTAAGCCTTGAAACGGAGGTAGTAGCACTCTAACTGATGTCCAACTTTACTAATTAAAACCAGCGGCGCTGTTTCAAGTTACAAAGCCAGGAAATGGATGTCGTTATTTAGAAGCTATAATTTTATTATGTTAAACCATGTACTAAGAGCATCCGCATCCCTAGGTGGAATGCAGATGCTAAAGGTGAGAGAAATTGTTTAGCACTACTAGTTAGTGGTAAAGGGGAGCATGTGAGGGTAGGAGCTAAGCTCAAAAAGGCTTAACACCAACGCCAAGCTTAGCATTGGATGCTGAGCCAAACAAGTTATTTTAAATTATCTTACTAGGGCTGCCAATTGTTTATCAATGATGTCATGAGCATCCGCGTCCTATTTTATGCGGATGCTCACGTGTTTCGAGGTTTAAGTTTGACATCCGGTCTGTCCAACGAAAAGGGGTGGATCATTTGACACAGATATTATACCGTTGAATTCGTATATTGAAAATGTTGGTAGTCGTATAATTACGATGGCACATGACTTGTAGTAATGCATTATTATTGGACTGATCAATGGTCAAAATTGAATCACGAACAAGGGGGGAGTTCCCGTTTACGAGTAGTGGCACCTAGGTGAGATAATAACAAGGTACTAGCTTTTAACACTTGAAATCCACCATTAGAGATGAGTCCACTATTTATCTCACCATTTCTCACTTGTCACTCGTGTATCTATACACTGCTTTGATGATCAATTCACTTGCGGGCGCCATGGGAGGAAAAGGGTGAAGCTGCTTGTGAGGGAATCTGGAAAAGAGGGGGTAGATAGCTAAAGGTGGCCCCCAATCCGATCGCTCGAAAATCTGGAGCAAGAAGGGACGACACGAGACTGCCTCCCTCCTCCTACCCCCAGCCGACGACAACGATCGGCCCAGCCAGAAGAAAGAAACCTACTATACTTATATAAGGGCCACCAAGCTTGCCCGGTAAAGGCAGCAGAAGAGGCCAAGTGCATTTCCATTGCCTTCGGCCAAGGCAGCACTGAACCTAGCTAGCCGCCCTGAGCTTGCACAAGCCGATCGCCGGCGGCGTAGCGACCGACCGTCGCCAAGCAAGAGCTCCATGGCGCCGGTTGGTCTGCCGCCGGGTTTCCGGTTCCACCCGACGGACGAGGAGCTGGTGAACTACTACCTGAAGCGCAAGATCCACGGCCTCCACATCGAGCTCGACATCATCCCCGAGGTGGACCTCTACAAGTGCGAGCCATGGGACCTCGCAGGTTTGTAGGGATTTTTCTGACATGATCATCCGCAAGACAAAGATAATCTGCATGTGATCTCGCATGAACTGACGTGATATATGGTTCCATTTCAGAGAAGTCGTTCCTGCCGAGCCGGGATCCGGAGTGGTACTTCTTCGGGCCGAGGGACAGGAAGTACCCCAACGGCTTCCGGACCAACAGGGCCACGCGCGCCGGGTACTGGAAGTCCACCGGCAAGGACCGCCGCGTCATGATGCACGCCGCCGGCGGAGGAGCGGCGAGAGCTATCGGGATGAAGAAGACGCTGGTGTACTACCGGGGGCGGGCGCCGCAGGGGGTGCGCACCGACTGGGTCATGCACGAGTACCGCCTCGACGACAAGGCCGACTCCGACGACACCATCGCCATCCAGGTATGCTATATACCTTCTTCTTGGTGTGCATGGAAACTCATATGGGCCATATCCTTCAATTGCAAGGAAAGCTAGCTAGGGCTTTAATATGCGGAGCTCGATCCTTTTCTTTTTGTGCTGGCCAAAGATGATTTATACGTCTCAAATGAAAGATGGGAAATTTTCTTTGGAGGATTAAAACATGGCTTTTCTTACTAGGGAAAGAAAATTTATGTGTCGCAAATAAAAGATGGGGAATTTTCTGAGGATGAAAACATGGCTTTCTATAACCTGTGTTGTGTATGGAATTATGGATCACTTTGCTATCTCCAGCTACATACGTACGTGCTCTGATGAGACAAGCATGCATAGCCTGGCTTCGCTCTCCAGAAAACAAAGTGAAAGCCAGAGTCTTAGCATCAGTAGTAATATTAAGCATGCATGATCTCTTTATTCTGATGAGATTAGAGTTAGCGGATCATGAGACACACTAATAAAGGACCAAAGGTAGATCAAAGCAAAGCAAAACCTCATGCATATCTTGGCGCGAGTTTGCGTCATGCCCATGCATCATGTCGGTGTGGTTTCGCGCGCTTTCCGCTTTATTCCGTGCTGAATCCATCATCATCCTCGCAACCCTTCTAATTCCTTCCATGGCAGGCCAGTCTTCTTCTTTCTCTCCCTCAGCTTTGATCACCCATCTCTTTTTCTAATAACAAGAATATATAGACACCATTATGACACCCTGATGGATGGATTAGCCCTAAACCCAAGGCCAGTTAGTAACTAATTGGAAAACAAATTGCACATGAGATCATCATGCATCAGTGTGTGCATAAACTTTCAGGGGAAAAAAAGGAGAGTAATCACATGCCAGATGGATCTCTCGTTTTGCTTCTCTGTGCTTGAAAATTCTGATCATGAATACATCATGCTTGGTGGATCAGGACACCTACGCGCTGTGCCGGGTCTTCAAGAAGAACGCCATCTGCGCCGAGGTGGAGGAGCTGCAGGAGGGGCAGTGCAGCATGGCGCTGCTGGAGGGTGCATGCCAGCAGCTGCTCGCCGGCAGCCACAGCACTAGCCAGGAGTACTACCAGACCCCGTCGCCGGACGTCCCCGCCGGGTCCACCTCCGGCACTGCAGATGCCGACGACGACGCGGATAAGGACGACTCCTGGATGCAGTTCATCTCCGAAGATGCCTGGTGCTCCAGCACCGCAGAGGACAGCACCTCCTGCGTGGCCCTCGCTGGCTAATCATCAACAGGCCAGACGGGGAGCTTCTTCTGTTCATGGAAATAAACTCATGATATATAACTATATGTTTTTCTTTCTTTTTGTGGTCGATGCTGCTGGCTATTGATCAATAATCACCGGTGTTAACGGTGTAAGATTAAGAAGTAATAAGGTATATAATCATCCTTTTGGGTTCCATATTCCAGCGTATTGCTGGAAGTTGGAGGGCTGGTGCCTGGACGTCTTGCTGGAATCCTTCCTGGAGTTGAGTTCATGAGGAAGATCTATATTTATGATGATAGAAACAATCAGCTGAAATTTGTGTTTTTATTCTTCTTTTGTTCACGTTTTTCTTGGGGCTCATATGTACTATGGTTCGTATGTGGAGAACTTGTCACACTTTTTGTGAAAAAGAAGAATGAAGCTATGCCATTGCATAGTTGTTTTGTGTATCAATAAGACTGGGCAAAATTGCAGCCAGCTAGCTATTTATATACCTTCCTGCTCGATTGCATCAATCTGCTCCAATCCGGCGCCTCTGGTTCTAACTGTCTGACTTCTAAGTGTACACATGATGTCTGACAATCAACAAAATGAGAAGAACTTCATAAGCAATGTAGTTATGTTTATTGGAGTGAAATGCAGTAGGTTTTCTTGTGAACTACTATGTGCATATATATTAATCACTAATCATACAGATACACTGAAGAATTATGTTGGAAACTTGCCAAACTAAAAATATTGGTTCAAATGCATTTTCCTTTTACAGATACACTGAAGAAACAGAAATCTCAGAAGAAACCATTTTGCTTTTACGAATGCATCTTCAAAGTTCAAATGCTGAAAAAAACTAACTCATTAATTCAAGATCAGATTTTAATATCACGCGCAAAGAACTATATCCTGTAAACACAGAAACATTTTATACCATAGGTTCCATTACATGCTTGAATTCCAAGGCATTAAAAGTTCTATTCCCAAAGGGTTGAAGGAATACTATTCTAGAATATCAGAATGTCAATCAGAATTGCAAGGCAAGCTATCACATGCTGTTACCAGTAGCCCTAGAATGTCAATCAGAATCCCTCGTAAGTCAATAAATATAAGCCCGGAGCAGCTTTGTACTCTCAGCAAACATGTAAGTCTAGGACTGTATTTTTCACAAACGGTGTACTGCGACAAAGCATTGCCCGAGTGGTGCTGCAGCAGCATCTCCTTTTACCACATGTTCAAGAAAGCTTTCTTGTAGATCTCAGGAGAAAATAGTAATGATATATCATCTTTCTGAGCATCAGTCCTCACTGGTACCAGAGAAGACAGCACTAAAGTTCAGCAGATTACCTTATACGCGTCTTCACTGTGAATCCTCCTATGCCGCAAGCCTGTTGCCTCTGCCATTTTTTCAGAACGCCCCAGCAGGTCAATAGTACCCTTAAACCGTTTCACCGTTTGGATAGTAGCATCAATTGCAAAGCAATTTGCAAATCTACATTTAGCAACAGAATTTGCTTTAGACCACATGCATCTGAAGGAGATGCCCTTCTTTTCCTGTAGAATTGGGTAAGGCTACTTGTTCGCATCTTTACATGCTACCGCTTCGATGTCATTGTGATGTTGGAGAAGTTTAGAAGAAATGAACTGCAGTTTTCAAACAGCTTATACCGATCAAATGTCTTACATTTAAGAAAGAGATGATCTAGATCATTGATGTCAATTTCTATAAATTCTAAACATAGGAGCTTTCAAAATCAACTTATGTGTCTAGATGGATTTATATGTTCGACTAGAAATGTGATGGTCGATTGCACTCGCTTACTCCTTTATCAGAATCTAAAGCTAAAAGTTTTGTCTGATCTAGATGGCTAAATGGCTAGCAGTGCAAGCTCATTGACACTAGAGGGCCTCGTGGCTACATGAACCTTTCCTTTTCTTTTTCATTCCGAAACTTTCTGTTTTACAATGCCGATCCCAAGACAGATACATGTGGCCACAGCTCCCCAACCTTGTCTTTAGTCCTCTTCTTCTCTACGTCACTTCAAAGTGACTAAGCTTGTGATGCACAAAATAAGTTCAGTGGGCAAAAGAAGGTGATCTAATGCAAGGTCCAGGCGGGCAACGTCGTGACAACTTTCTCATTCTGATACAGCCCTCCACAACCTACCAGCATTGGAGATCATAAAAGTGAGTTATCCAGAGAAAAATACAGAACAAAAGTCGATCCCGTTAAAAAAAATGAAAAGAAGACCCTTCGGTGCTGTAAGACGTCCAGAGGCTGCGTGTGTGAGAATCCTAGAAAGAAAGACGCAGCTACTTGTAGGGCAGGCTTTGAATCATTTCACGGAGGGGCTAAAGAGCGCAGCGGCTAGACGCGGTAGGGAAAGACAAAGGGGAAAGACAAAGAGAAAGATTGGTGAGAAAGGAGGCGCCGAACCAGGAGATCATGGCGCCGGTTGGTCTCCCCCCAGGCTTTAGGTTCCATCCAACAGATGAGGAGCTTGTGAATTATTACCTCAAGAGGAAGGTCCATGGCCTCAGCATCGAGCTCGACATCATCCCAGAGGTAGACCTCTACAAATGTGAGCCTTGGGAGCTAGCAGGTAACCTGAAATTTAAACTCTGTTGCATTGTTCATCCTGCTATCTAGCTACTCCTGGATCCTGACAGAACTTGATGTCTTTGTTTTGGAAGAGAAATCATTCCTGCCTAGTAGAGACCCTGAATGGTACTTCTTTGGGCCAAGGGATAGGAAGTATCCAAACGGATGCCGTACAAACCGCGCAACCCGAGCAGGGTACTGGAAATCGACTGGCAAGGATCGGTCCATCAACTACCAGAAGAGGCCAATTGGTATGAAGAAGACACTGGTCTTCTACCAAGGTCGAGCTCCTCAGGGGATCAGGAGCAACTGGGTCATGCATGAGTACCGCATCGAGGAAAGCGAGTGCAACAACACCATGGGTGTTCAGGTTACTCCTTCATCCTCCCCAATGTCAGAATCAGTTGATTTATTGTGTTATAATTGCTGTGTTTTGTGAGATCAGAGTGCAATTCAGAGTACTGAAATCTAGGCAACCTTGTAGTAACCATACATTGGAATATGCAATATTTTAGAGAATTTTGTTTTGAGTAAAACTGGTAAAATAAATTCAAAATAGAAAAGGAAAAATTGTCTAGGGCATAGTTCAGCGAACCGACATTGATTATGCATGGAGTGCATGAAAAGTCAGGGTTCTTCTCTCTTTATCCATCACCATCAAGTATTCCTTGCTTCCATGGACCATGGCTACTTTACAAAGTACAGCAGAAGTTCTTCTAATGGGGCACACATGGTACACTTTTTTGGTTGCTCTTGATAAGACAAATGTAACATCCAGTTCTTGGTTTATAAAATGAAACCACACTGTGTGACTGTACAGTGGGATAGTTATAGGTGCAGCCACCGCCTCATGATGCAGAGCGCACATAATCTAGGTCTTTTTTGCATGTTGATGCTACCTTAAAGCTTAGATATCCTTCAGTGTGGCCCAGTGATGTGTCGGTGGCTTTGCACTTTATTCTCCATGTCCCACTCCTACTTTACTTAGTAGTAAAACTGAACATAACTGCTGATCCCATGTTTAGATTATATGGGAGTGCACACATCAGTTGCTAGCTAAAAAATGTATATACTGTTTCATCCATTGACATTTCTATGGAATCGTTATACAGCAGTAGACTAGGAGTATTCAAACTCTGCGTTGCTTTTCATGACAACTGAACTTGGTTACAGTTTAGTCCAATCATAACACAGCATGCAATTAACACACTAGAACTGTTCATGAGTGGATGATTGGCCATTTTCTGAGACAACTATTCTGCTGCACATATTTTCAGAAGTGAATTTGCATATTATTTCCTACTACACATGATGCTAAATTCTCTGGAGATTTACTCTCAAGATTGGTAATAAACGAGGTTTTTTCAGCTAAAACCCTCCCAAGTTCTATAATTAGAAACCAAATAGCTAATGGTAAGTCTTACAGAAGAGAATAAATTCTGTTATTAGAAACCAAATAGCTAATGATAAGTCTTACAGAAGAGAATAAATTCTGTTATTAGAAACCAAATAGCTAATGATATGTCTTATAGAAGAGAATAAATGAAAAGCAGGATGTAAACCCCAAACCACCAAATGTATACGCATAGAACAGTATTCGAACATATAGGTATGTACAAAACATGAACCAAAGCAGCAAACGTCCCCAACATAATGAAGAAGCATCATCTACAGTTCTGCACAGTTTATAACTATGCAGCTGTACATTTTTCAATAAAGCGGAGTACTAGCTTAGGAAGCACCTTACCTTGGTTCAATTTTGGATATCACTAAATGATCTCCCCATGATTCATCCAACATGGAGACAGGTAGTTCCATGTGAACACATAAAAAGGGGGGAAACATAGTTCTACTGTTGAGATTTGTTGTTCTTTTACAGGACTCCTATGCACTATGTCGGGTTTTCAAGAAAAATGTGCCGATTGGTGAATTTGACAAGCAAGGGGAATGTAGCTCGTCACAGGCTAAAGGAAATCAAGAACAGGCTGCAGACTTCGAGGATGCTGGAGAGTCCTCAGGTGCAAACGAGAATGACAAAGACAATTCCTGGATGCAGTTCATAGTGGAGGACCTCTGGTGCAGCAACAAAACGAAGTAATGAAGTAGAGACAACAGCTTGGTCAACTTGATCTAACCATAATTCCAGCACTAGTTACACTGTATGTTTGTATATGTTTGATAAGAACGCTTCTCACTTTGGACAGTATGAACACTTAAGTTTGGACACTGATTGTTAATGTAGGCTTATACTTTTCTTCTTTTGGTAATGTAATATAAAAATGGGCTACTTTGTACTTGGAGTCTTCATTTACCTGTATCTATCATCCAATGCAATGATTTTGAGTGAAAGCACTAAAAAGCAGGAGCTTAGTTTAATGTACAGTATATCTTATTTGGTGCACAGTTTTCATGTTCCTGAACTCAATATAATATCAGTTCATAATGTTCTTCAAGGGCATCATTCTACAATGTAGAGACAGTACCAAAGTTACTGATCACATTAACAATCACCATTACCAATAAATATTACAGGATGGTTCAGTTTTGGAAACTCAATTTGTTTGGAACTAATCAAGTATTCAAGTTGAACTCTGAAATGTGGATTTAAAAGGCTATAGTACTATTATGGCAGTACATCGAATCATCGCTATTAATATGTAAATGTGCCTGAGTTTGCAAAACAAGTGCAAGATCTGTGCCACCATGCTAGAATTCTAAAAGCTGTACTGTCATCTCAGAGATCTTGATCATCAATAGCCTAAGCTCGATACAGTTTCCAGACTGTTTTCTGGTTTTATGTTTAAGTAGCTGTTTACATGCCATAGTACTTGTTTGATCATTTCAAGGCTGAAAGCCTGAACTCTCAGCACTCAGACAATAATTAAATCGTTGGTCGTTGGGTACATGACTAGATGGGCATTTTGCACAATTAGCTCCCGCTGGTTCATGTTTCTCCATGACCCATTCAGTTCATATCTTTATTTGAGCCAAAGAAATCAACTGCTTCTTCCCACACTACTATTCAAAAAATTGAGGCAGGTAGTCAAAATCTTATTCCAGCCAAAGAAATCAGCTGCTTCTTATCACAATTCAAGAGGTGATTCCTAGTAAAGCAGTTGAGGAGGTTGCCAGATAGTCAACATCTATTTTACGGAACAAGCAAGGAAATCAGCTACTTCTTTCAAAAAGTTATCATATACTGGAACGGAGGGAATAGTATCTATTTTCAGAAAGAAATCAGCTGCTTCCTAGCACAATCCAAATGATCAGGTCAGCTACCCAGGTCTTTATTAATTTGTTTGTTTGAAAGATACCATGAGCCTTAATTAGTAGTGTATCCAAATTGCAACCGGATCCACAAAGCTGGTGTGAACTCCCAAGCGTCAAAGTCTCAAATGGGCAGCACATATCTTGCTAGGAACTTGATCCAGTTGACACAGCAGGTGTTAATGTGGCAAGGGATTGAAGTAGTACTGACCATGACAACTTTAGGAAAGAGAACAGAGGATGGTAAAGCAGATCGGTACCAAGAGATCGCGGGAGTAGCGAAGCGAATTCGGGGGCAGAGGCGAACACGCAATCCCAACTCCCAAGGTCGCGACTGCCTTCCAAGGCTCCAGCGCACCCTTAGTCCACACTCTGCGTCGATCGCGGCTTGAAACTGATACAGAATAGGCATCAGAAGAGGCGGCAACACGATGCACCTCAGGTACTTGACGAATTTGCTGAACAGAAGAGGAGGGCTATAGTACTATTATGGCAGTATACCGAATCATCGCTATTAATGTCTAAAGTTACCTGAGTTTGTAAAACAAGCACAAGACATGTGCCACAGTGCTAGAATTCTAAAAGCTGTACTGTCATTTCAGAGATCTTGATCATCATCAATAGGCTAAAGTCGATACAGTTTCCAGACTGTTTTCTGGTTGTAAGTTATAAGTAGCTATTTACATACCAGAGTACTTGTTTGATGATTCCAAGGCTGAAATCCTTAGCTCTCGGCACTCGGACAATAATAAAATGGTTGGACCTTTGATACATGACTAGATGCGCATTTTGCAGCTTTATCTCGCGCAGGTTCATGTTTCTCCACGATGCATTCAGTTCATATATTCTTTATTTCAGCCAAAGAAATCAAACTGCTTCTTCCCACACTACTATTCGAGAAGTTGAGTCGGGTAGTCAAAATCTAATTCCAGCCAAGGAAATCAGCTGCACAATTCAAAAGGTTTGTCATACGGTCAACGTCTATTTCCAGAAACAAGCAAAGAAAATCAGCTGCCTTCTTATCACAACTCAAGAGGTGATTCCCAAAAAAAAATAGTTCAGAAGGTTGCCAGATGGTTAGCATCCATTTTCAAAAACAAGCAAAGAAATCAGGTGCTTCCTATCACAGTTCAAATGGCCAGGTCAGCTACCCAGGCCTATATTTATGTATTTATGGGGAAAAGTGGTCAGGAGTCTTAATCAGCAGCGTATGACCCCAAATTGCAGCCGAATTCACAAAGCTGGTATGAACTCCCAAGGGTCAAAGTCTCAAATAGGCAGCACATGTATCTTACTGGGAACTTGATCCAGTTGACAGAGCAGATGTTGATGTAGTGGTACTCATCATGACTAACTTTGGGAAAGAGGAGAGAGGATGGCAAAGCAGATCGGTACCGAGAGGTCGCAGGTGCAGCGAAGCGGGTTCGGGGGCAGGGGCAACTCGGCCACCTTCTCCGGCGCGCCCGTACTCAGCAGCCTGCGTGGAGCAGATGGAATAGGCAGGCAACGCAATGTACTTTAGGTGCTTGACGAAATCGCTGAAACGGAAATGGTTGGAGGGCTGGTACCTGAACCTGAACTGCCGACGACGGCGAGATGTTCTTTTTCCCACTCTCCGTTCTGGGCGACAGGAATGCTGCCCGCAGCTATTGTTCGAGGGATTTCGAACTGACATTGGAATCGGCTCGGAGATGATGATTTTCACAGATCGGAAACAGGACTGCGGAGATGGGTTTCGACTCGTACCTGCGGAATGAATGCAGACGCCCCTGTTCCGTTCCCCCCCTCGCATTTTGTGCTGCTGATGGATCCGTTCCGCCAGCCGACAATACTGGAGGGATTTTGAAATTGGCTTTCGAATCTGCTCGAATTGTACACTAGGACACACGTCTGGAACCAAATTCCCATGCCAGTCTTGAACAGAGCAGGAGATTGCAGGCGAATTGTACATTACTACAGTTCCTGAGATACAGGGGGGGCACAGTAGGGTAGAAGTAACATTAACTGGCAACTGCAGAACCCGCTGGTGGGCAGTACTAACATTTTTGCTCAAATCAACATTATAACATAGAAGAAAAGAGATTTATTGCGGGTTAATTCAAGGACAACTAGTGAAATTCCCATCCGTGTCAACCGAACAAGAAGTTCCAAATCTGCTCGAGGTGGGCATTTGACAGCAGCTCAGATACATAGAAGGTTAGACAAAACACTGTTGGATTGGGGGCAATTCGACAGAAACTATATATTGGTAAATTGCCGAACGAACTTGTGAACTGTTAAGATTTCTGCACAAATAAACATCAACAGAAGCAGATATTGCAAATAAACTAGTGAAATTCCCATTCCATTCTGCCGAACCAGAGGTTCAGCTCATCATCCTAGTACAACATCAAAACATGAACAAGACACAACAGCAGGAGACAACATCAAGACACACAGCTACCACACCAAGGACACACGAACCCTAACCAACAACAACAGCATTCGCTAACTTCTTCCATCCCTGAAGACTCCACGGTTGCTCAGCCCCCGAATCCGTAGAGGGTGCGCCCCTGGCGCTTGAGCGCGTAGACGACGTCCATGGCGGTGACGGTCTTGCGTCGCGCGTGCTCGGTGTAGGTGACGGCGTCGCGGATGACGTTCTCGAGGAAGATCTTGAGCACGCCGCGGGTCTCCTCGTAGATGAGCCCCGAGATGCGCTTCACGCCGCCCCTGCGCGCCAGGCGCCGGATCGCCGGCTTGGTGATGCCCTGGATGTTGTCCCGGAGCACCTTCCGGTGCCGCTTCGCGCCGCCCTTGCCCAGCCCCTTGCCTCCCTTGCCGCGGCCCGACATCTTCGCTTCGCTTCTCCGGTGGCTACTGGTGAGGTTGACTTGTGCGGTGGTTGGTGCGGAGATGGGTGGTGGTGCCGTGTGGGGCGAGGTGGGGATTTATAGCCGCGCGCGTTGGGGGGAGTGGGGAGGGGGCGATCCGCGTGATGTGCAGTGTGAGCCGTCGGATGGAGATGGAGGGTGCGGAGTTGGGGAGAGGGGGTGGCGCGGATCGGTGACGTGGCGGGAGGTGTGTTTCTTTTGTGAGGAGGTGGTGCTGGGGAGCGGGAACGCGAGCAGGGCGTGTGCGTCTAGGCTGTCTGTGACAGGTGGGACCGGATGGTGTTGTTTGCGCGGGGTGCTCGCGACCGCGAAATTTTTTGGACGGCGTTTTGAGGAGCGATATGGTAGGGCCCGTCGCGAGTTGTGTGCCCGTGGTGGCCTGTGCAGGAGGTCGAAGCTGGTTTGGAGGCGTAATCTTCCTAGTGGCCACCACGGTTGGAAGGCGTACTACTCAGCTCCCACAGAGGGCATGTGTCAAACTGAAAGATCAAAACGATAGATGCAAACCATGCTTTTGGTCAAACTATTTTTTCTCGAGTTACCCTAAAGATTTTAGGCATGTTTGGTTTGCTCATGTTAATTTTTGGCATCTAGGAAGATTAGAGCATCTTCAGTCATGTTCTCCATCTGAGCCACGTTGGACAGAATATTGCATCCATCAGCATGCCTCAAAGGTTGTTCTGGTCCGGCACGACACAATATATTGTCCGGCGCGCCGAGTCCATCCTAGTTATGGGGCGACGCGGGTGCGTCGGACGCAACGAGCGGACAACGTGGTGTAGTCGCATAGGAAAAAAGACAGTCGGGTCCAACCTGCCAGAGTTGTTGTCTTTCACCACTGCCAAATCGCCTCTTTCCTCACACTTCTTTCCCCCGATATCACCAACTCATCGTGGCCACCGCTCATTTCGACGCCAGTATTTCGTCTATATCTCCATCCCTGCACTTCTCTCTCGTCTCACGGCCATCTCGCCGCTGGTTGCTGCAAACCGCGAAGGCGAATGCATCGGCACTCTGCAGGCCCGCTTTGCATGTAGGGTATTCGGTTGTTTGCTTTGGTACAACATTATTCATAGTTATTGGCGTAGGACGATGTCACCGACGCTGATATCAAGGAGCACATGTCGATCCTTGCTTGTCTTCGACGAATGCAAATCACCGAGCAGGACAAGGTTGGTCCATTTGTAACACTGGAATCAATATGAATTTAATACTATAATTTTTGACATGTAGTTCATATTTTGTTTACCAAGTTTATGAAAAGACTTTTTCCTTGAACAGCGTATTAGCCTAATAAATCGGAATGAATGTAGTATCTAGGCATGAGCGAGCCCACATTCATTGAATGGGTGTCCAGATTCCGCAGAGCGGTTGTAAGAATGTTTGGCAATGACTATTTGAGATAGCCAAATGAAGCAGAAACTGCTACGATCATGCAATAAAATACAGCGAGGGGATTTTCTGGGATACTTGAAAGCATTGATTGCATGCATGTGTGAATCAATGTGTGGAAAATGACTTGAGTTGCATGGTTTTTTCAGCATTGACGGGAGACAACAGAAGATGAACGAGCAAAGCTTTGCACCCTCTCTCGCTACGACTTCCTGGATTCCGAAGTCGACGCCTTGATAATGGTGCTCATAATGAGCGAAGGCATCGTGGCTAGATTTTTGAAATGTGCGACGGCCGACATGATACGAAATAACAAGAAGGAGATAAGATGTCCGTGCAGAAGATGCAAACTCAACTGGGTGATCGACCCAGATTCCGGGAATCTGCAGGCGCACCTGCTTTGCCATGGTTTCATGGATGGATACACTCGTTGGATAAGCGATGACGAAGATGATGGAGACGGTGAAGGTGGGCAACATGATGATGATCATCACGGCGAGAACGGGCGAGATGATGAAGAGTCTCCTGGAGATGGTGAAGGTGTGGAAGCAGACCGAGATGATGATGATCTAGATGCCGGAGGAGCAGATGACGCTGGAACAACGTCAGTCTGGGTGCGGGACCCTTATGTGCAAGAGCTGATTCTCAAGCAGACGAGTAACGCCAGGGCTGCCGCTAGAGAGAAAGTCAAGCTTGCGTTAGGTGCATGGATAACACAAGCTATCTCCAACTAGAGAAAGATCCAGGGTCTTCGAAAACCGTGTTCATGGCACACCGGAGGTGGCTCGGCAAGAATGATCCATGGAGAAAACGTGGAGACCTGTTCGATGGCAAATCCGAGACCCGAGGAATCCCAGAGCGGAGGAGCAGCGAAGAAGTGGAAGAGTTGCTGAAAAACTAGAAAGATTGTCCTAAGCCTGGAAAGAAGCGAAAGAGGCAGGAAGACAAGCCGCTGATGAAGGTATGGAAAACAAGGTCTGTTTCCTGGGAGTTGCCATACTGGAAGTTTCTCTGCACGCCTCATAGCCTTGACATCATACATATCATGAAAAACATGTGTGAGAGTCTGGTCGCCACCATAATCAACATGCCAGATAGGACGAAAGATGGTCCGAAAGCAAGTCACGACCTGATATTCATGGGTATCCGGAAGGAGCTTCATGGAGGACGCACTACTCCTGATGATCAGGAAGATGACGATGATCATGAGTCGGAGACGACACGAGGTCGTCGGAAGGGTAAAAAGTTCAAGAAGAACGAATATTACTGCCCTCCTTATTGCTTCACTCTAAGCCAGGATGAGATCAAACAGTTTTTCAAGTGACTTCTAGGAGTCAAATTTCCTTACGGCTACGCGGGCAAGATAAGCAGATACCTAGACGAGGCGAAGCAGAGGTTCAGTGGCATGAAGTCTCACGACTATGCCATGCTAATGACGCGGGTACTTCCGGTTGCACTAAGAGGGATAATGGACGAGCACGTCCGTGAAACGTTATTTGGCCTCTGCAAGTTTTTCGACGTCATCTTTAGGAAGTCGATTGGCGTGAATCAGCTCGGGAGTCTACAGGAGGAGATCGTGGTGATACTATGCGAGCTTGAGGTCTACTTCCCGCCCGCATTCTTCGACATTATGGTGCATCTACTGGTCCATGTCGTAGAGGACATCGTCCAACTCGGGCCGATGTTCCTCCATAGCATGATGGCGTTCGAAAGGATGAACGGACACATCAATGGTTACGTTCGCAACAGGTCCCGTCCAGATGGAAGCATAGCCAAGGGCTTTCTGGCCGAAGAGTGCATCTCTTTCTGCACGAATTATCTAGACATCGAGAACCCTATCGGTCTTCCCGTCAACAGGCACCTTGGCAAGATTGACGGATCTGGTCACCGAGAGGGTCGTCGCATACTGCATGCAGACTTCGATTTTCGACGCGCAGACTTTGATCGAGCAAACCTCGTCGCGCTACAGTATTTAGAACTGGTCGATCCTTGGGTACAGAAGCACAAAAGGTTAATCGAGAAGAAGTACAATGGCCGGGGCATAAAGAGGACGTAGGGAGAAATAATCAAAGAGCACAACTCAGATTTCACGCGTTGGTTTAGGCAGACGCTCCTTGATAATCCCTCGCGATCGCATTCTTCTGACACGGAAAAGATCATATTCACCTTGTCGCAGGGACCGATGCAAAACCTGGTGACCTATCAGGTGTATGATATCAACGGCTACACATTCTACACGGAGAAAAAGGACAACAAGTGTGATTATCAGAACTCAGGCGTAACGTCTGAATTCTACATCAATGACAACGTAAAGGAAAGATTCTACGGAAGGATCGAGGAGATCTAGGAGCTCGACTACTGTGGAAAAAAGGTGCCGATGTTCCGTGTCAGATGGGCAAAGAGCGTCGAAAGAAAAGACCGGTATTTCACAACCATGGTTATGTTGGAATTATGCCCTAGAGGCAATAATAAAGATGTTATTGTTATAATTCTTGTTCATGATAAAGTTTATATTCCATGCTAAAATTGTATTAAGCGGAAACTTTGGTATTTGTGTGGTTTATGAACAACACCGTGTCCCTAGTACGCCTCTATGGACTAGCTCATTGATTAATGGTGGTTAAGGTTTCCTAACCATAGACATGAGTTGTCGATTAATAATGAGATCATGTCATTAGGAGAATGATATGATGGACAGACCCAAAGCAGAGCAATTAGATCGTGTCATCGTGTTCATCGTTGCGAAGCTTTTTCCTATGTCAAATATTGTATTCCTTAGACCATGAGATAATGCAACTCCCTGGTATCAGAAGAAAGCTTTGAGGTCATCAAACATCATCCTATGTGAGGGTGATCATAAAGGTATCTCTCAGGTGATCGGAAAGTACTTGTTGGATTGTATGTATCGAGATGGGATTTGTCCCTCCCAAGTCGGAGAGATATACTTCGGGCCCACTCGATAATCGATATCAACACCGCTTGCAAGCACGTGGTTAAGGAGTTAATCACAAAGTGATATCGGATTACGGAACGAGTAAAGTACTTGCTGTGAACGAGATTGAAGTAGGTATGCCGATACCAACGATCGAATCTCGGGCAAGTAAAATATCGCGTGACGAAGGGAATATATATATGGGATTAATTGAATCCTGGCATCGTGGTTCATCCGATATGATCATCGATGAATATGTGGGAGTCAATATGGGTTTCTAGATCCCGTTGTTGATTATTGATAGAAGATCATGTCTGCATATTCTCGAACCCGTAGGGTCACACACTTAACGTGTCTCGACGCTAGGATAGAATGGATAAATGGTTTATGAGTTTTTGTTTGGAGTCTCATATGAGATCCAGGACATCACGAGAGGTTCCGGAATGATCCGGAGAATAAGATTCATATAAAGGAAAGCAGTTTTTTGGATTTCGGAATCGTTTCAGAATGTTCGGCATTGTACCGAAAGGTTCTAGAAGCTTCCGGAGTGGGACCAACGTGGAACCACTTGTCGGAGGGGTGCGTGGGCCTACGAGGGAGTGCCCTGGCCACTTTGGTCCAGGGGCACAAGGACCCATAGGCCCAGCCGGCCAAAACCCTAGGGGAAACCCTAGGAACCCTTCTAGAAGGGAGGGGGAGACTTGCCCCCCACTCCAACCCTTGGGGTCGCCGCCCTAGGGCTTGGAGGAGGGGCCAAGGGGGCCGTCCATCCCTCTATATAAAGAGGGCAGGGGCGCACCCTCCTCCCCCCACTCCTTCAACCCTAGCCGCCATCTTCTCCTCTCTCTCTCTCCCGATTGCAGAAGCCGCCTGTAAACTCTCCACCATAGCACCACGCTGTCGTGTTGTAGATCCAATCTATATCTCCACCCCACTTGCTGGACCAAGGAAGGAGGAGACGTCGCGGCACCGTACGTGTGCATCTCTCGGAGGCGCCGCCACTTGCGGCGTAGGATCGGATCGCAAGAAGGAGACGGCGAGTACGACTACATCAACCACGCTCCGTTGAACGTTTCTGATGTGCAATTTCTTCAAGGGTATGAAGATCTCATCTATCCTTCTCGTTGATTGCATCTCCTAGATTAGATCTTGGCTTTCCCGTTCGCATCCGTAGAAAATTTTGATTTACTATGCTGCGAAACCCTTCAGTGGTATCAGATCTAGATCTATGCGTAGATGTGTTTCACGAGTAGAATGCAACATGCTTGTTGCGGGCGTTGTGTAGGGTTCGCAGCATAGAAAACAAAAAATTTCCTACGATGTGAACTATATACCAAGATCTATATACTAGATACAAACAACGGGCGGATGTATATCCGTAGAGAACATACACTTGAAGACCGACAAAGCTTAACGAGTTCAACTCGTGGTTGATGTAGACGATCTCTTGCCGATCTCAAGATCGTGAGGAAGTCCTAGCGCCGCAAATCAGCAGCGCATCCGTGCTCGCACACACGTTCGAGGCACCGAGCAACCTCCGCCTCCTCGCTCCAGCGATGTAGCGGAAGCACAACTCTTTCTTGCCGAATAGCCACCGGGAACATGTATCTCGCTAGTCCGAGACCATGGGGGATAAATTCTAGAGGGGGAGAGAGATCCTTCGCGAGGAGGTGTGAGAGACAAGTGAGGAGGGGAGCTCCTTTTATAGGAGGAGGGGAACCCCAAGGGGTGGCCGCATGGGGCTGCCCTTGCCCTCCCTCTTCATGTGGGTGGACACTCCACTCACAAAACTCCTCTAAATTCCTCCACTCAAAAGTCCACTCAAAATCCCATTAAATTTCCACCAAATTTAATGCAAACTCTCATTAAATAAAACTCTTTTATTTTATTCAGAATTTTGTCAATTACTTTAATGACAAACATTCACAAATAACCCTGCTAGAATTCTATTTCACATGCATAACCACTTTATGCAATTTCACCAAAACCTGTTTGGTATCTAGTGAAATAAATTCCTGCGCTTGTTCATTCTTCGGCATGAAACATTTGCTCCAATTGGATGTCGGTGTCTCTTAAGTGTGTCACCCTACGGTTCGTGAATAATGCGGACATGATCGAGACCCTCTCGGATCAATAATCGAAGCGGGATCTGGAGACCCATCGACTCCCACACATTCAACGATGACTTTCTTGTGATCGTCGGAACCTTTATGCTAGTATCTTAATCCATTTGTTTCACGATATATTACATGTCCGAGATTCGATCATCGGTATCTCCATACCTAGTTTGATCTCGTTCGACATGCACTCTTTTCTCGTTCTCGTGATATAACATTCTAGTGATCAAATCACTTGCTTGCAAGCTAATCAATGTGATATCACCGAGAGGGCCCAGTATATCTATCCGTCATCGGGATGAACAAATTCCACTCTCGATCCATGAGCCTCAACATAACACTTTATTAGTTCTGAATCCATCTTTATAATCACCCACATTACGGTGTGACGTTTGATGTTATCAAGAAACTCTTCGGTGTTAGTGATTGACATGATCTCATGGTCTAAGGATTAGGATCACTGTAGTTGTTATAGCAATATAAACTCAATGACTTTGATCGCAATGCTATACTTGGATGAATGTTCATCACATCATTACACTAATGGTGTGATCCGTTATTAACAACATCCAATGTCCATGATCGAAACCTTGATCATCTTGTTAATCAACGAGCTAGTTTATGAGAGAGGCATAACTAGGAACTTTCTGCTTGTTTATTAAACACACATGTATTAACGTTTGTATTAATACAATTATAGCATGCAAAATAAACATCTATCATATACTTGGAATACACATAATAAACACTTTATTATTGCCTCTCGGGGCATATTCCCTTGATCTCCACTTGCACTAGAGACAATAATCTAGTTACATAGTGATAAATCTAACACCCATTGAGTTCGGTGTTGATCATGTTTTGCTCTAGGGAGAGTTTTAGTCAACGCGGATCTGCTACATTGAGATCCGTATGTACTTTTAAATCTTTATATCTCCATCCTTGACATGCTCGCGGATGGAGTGAAACCGCGCTTAATATGCTTGGAATGCTTGTGAGACCTTGGCTCTTTGGCATTGGCAATGGCACCATTGTTGTCACAATAGATCACCATTGGGTCCAACGCGTTTGCCACAACTCCTAGTTCGGATATGAACTCCTTCATCCAAATCGCTTCGAGCCGCTCAAGCAAAGAACATATTCGCCTCCGTTGTTGATCCCGCTACACAGGTTGTTTGGAGCTCCTCCAACTAACCTCCGCCATTCATGAGAAATACGATCCGGATTGAGACTTAGAGTCATCCGGGTCGGTGTCAAAGCTTGCGTCGACATAACACTTAACGACAAGCTCTTCTTCACCTCCGTCTACAAGAAACATATCCTTAGTTCTTCGTAAGTACTTAAGGATATTCTTGACCGCTATCCAGTGTTCCGAACCTGGATCCGACTGGTACCTACTAGTCAAACTAATATAATGTGCCACATCCGTTCTTGTACATAGCATGGCGTACATTATAGAGCCTATGGCTGAAGCATAGGGGACTTTGTCCATTATCTCTCTTTCTTCCGCCGTAGCCAGACTTCGAGTCTTACTCAATGTCTTGCCTTGCAACATAGGTAAGAACCCCTTCTTACTTCCGTCCATTTTAAACTTCTTTAAAATCTTATCAAGGTATGTACTTTGCGATAGCCCTATTAGGCGCCTAGATCTATCTCTACAGATCTTTATGCCTAATATGTATGACGCTCACCTAGGTCCTTCATTGAAAATTTGTCGTTTAGATAACTTTTAACCTGTTTAAAAGTTCTATATCATTTCGATCAATAATATGTCATCCACATATAATATCGAAATGCCACATTGCTCCCACTCACTTTCTTGTAAATACAAGCTTCTCCATAAGTTTGGACAAATCCAAACTCTTTGATCACCTCATCAAAGCGGAGATTCCAACCGTGATGCTTGCTTCAATCCATAGATGGATCTGAAGCTTGCACACCTTGTTAGCATCCTTAGGATCGACAAAACCCTTTGGTTGTATCATATACAACTCTTCTTCAATATTACCATTGAGAAACACGGTTTTGACATCCATCTAACATATTTCATAATCGAAATATGCAGCAATTGCTAACATAATCCTAACTGACTTTAGCATCGCTACGGGAGAGAAAGTCTCATCGTAGTCAACTCCTTGAATTTGTCGAAACCCCTTTGCGACAAGTCGAGCTTTATAGATGGTCACATTACCATCAAATCAGTTTTCTTTTGAAAATCCATTTGTTCTCCACGGCCTTTCGGTCGTGAGGTAATCCACCAAGTTCCAAACTTGATTTTCATACATGGATTCCATCTCGGTTCATGGCTTCTAACCATTTGTTGGAATCCGGGCTCATCATCGCTTCTTCATACGTCGCAGGTCATTATTTTCATCAACCATGAAATTCATGACAGATTTCCGTCTGCTCGGGAGCCGCGTCTGTTTGACCTGCGAGGTTCGGTAGTACTCTCTTCGGAGTTTCATGATCATTATCATTAGTTCCTCTTCAACAGTGGAGCCAACTCGGAACAACTTCCGTATTGCGCTACTCGCCATACTTTGAAGAGAAGGTTCCACAACCTCTTGAGTTCTACCTTGACTACTCACACCTTTCATGAGAAACTCTTTCTCTAGAAAGGATCCATTCTTGGCAACAAAAACCTTGCCCTCAGATCTGTGATAGAAGGAATACCCAATAGTTTCTTTAGGGTATCCTATGAAGACGCATTTTTCCGCTTTGGGTTCGAGTTTATCCGGTTGAAGTTTCTTCACATAAACATCGCATCCCCAAACTTTAAGAAATGATAGCTTAGGTTTGTTTCCAAACCACAATTCATATGGTGTCTTTTCAACGGATTTAGATGGTGCCCGATTTAAAGTGAATGCAGCAGTTTCTAGTGCATAACCCCAAAATGACAACGGCAAGTCCGTCAGAGACATCATAGATCGAACCATATCTAATAAAGTACGATTCGACGTTCGACACACCATTTATTTGTGGTGTTCCGGTGTGAGTTGTGAAACAATTCCACACTCTTTCATGTGAGTGCTAAACTCGTAACTTAGATACTCACCTCCACGGTCGACCGTAGAAATTTGATCTTTCTATTACGATGATTTTCCACTTCATTAAAATTCCTTGAACTTTTCAAAGGTTTCGACTTGTGTTTCATCAAGTAGATATAACCGTATCTACTCAAAACATCCGTGAAAGTAACAAAATAACGATATCCACCTCGCCGACACACTCATTGGACCACATACATCGAATGTATGATTTCCAATAAATTGCCGCCTGCTCCATTGAACCGAAAACGGCGTTCTAGTCATCTTGCCCATAAGGCATGGCTCACATGTATCAAATGATTCATAATCAAGTGATTCCAAAAGTCCATCCGAATGGAGCTTCTTCATGCTTAATGCCAATATGACCTAGACGGCATTACATATATGCGGATATATCATCATTAAGTTTAATCCTTTTAGCATCAACATTATGAATATGTGTAACATTATCATTGAGATCTAATGAATAAACCATTCATCATCGGTGCATGACCATAAAAGATTTCATTCATATAAATGGAACAACCATTGTTCTCGATTTAAATGAATAACCACTTTGCATCAAACATGATCCAGATATAATGTTCATGCTCGGTCGCACCAGATAACATTTATTCAAGTTTATGACTAATCCCGACGGTAAGTGGAGAGGCGCTGCCGACGGCGATTACATCAACATCAACGTTGATCCATTGCCATACACACATCTTGACCTCACCCTTGCTAGCGGTCGCTTGTTCCAGCCCCGATTCGAAAGTTACAAATATTAGCAACGGTATCAAATACCTGGTGCTACTGCGAGCACTAGTCAAGTACACATCAATAACATGTATATCATATATACCTTTGTTTGCCTTGGCCTTCTTGTCCGCCAGATACTTGGGGCGATTGCGCTTCGATGGCGATCCCCTTACAATAGTAGCACTTCGAATCAAACTTAGGTCCAACTCGGGGTTTTCTTTTCGGCAACAATGCTTGCCGCCTTTACTTCCCTTCCGCTTTTCCTTCTTGTCTTTCTTGAAACCAGTGTTCCTATTGATCATCAACACTTGATGTTCCTTTTGATCTCCACTTCGCAGCTTTAAGCATTGTGAAGCTCGGAGAGACTTCTTCATGCCTTGCATATTATAGTTCATCACGAAGCTCTTATAGCTAGGTGGCGTAGCTGCAGAACACGATGGATGCCTAAGTCAATGGGAATCGATATTCCCAAGGACACAAGCTTATCGGCGTAACCCGACATCTTGAGTACATGCTCACTAACGAGTGTGCTCTTCCATCATGCAACTAAAGAACTTTTCAAGCATTGTAGCTCTCACTGACATGTGTGTCGAAAATCATTTTCAACTCACCCATTGTATCAAATGCATTGCCGTTTTCAAACGCTTGGTTACGGCTCTAGCCCATACAATATGCCGCAATGAACTAAGTTGTGGTCCTCGACAAGTCCGATAGACATTCTTCTCCTCGTCAGGGGCATCATCAAAGGTGGGGGCCTAACGGCGCTTCTAGCACATATTGCTTTTGTGCGTGAGAGGAGAATCCTCAAATTCATGGCCCATTCAAGAAAGTTGTTACCGTTCGTTGCTAGTTTCTCTTTCTCCATGAACACATTGAAATTAAAAGCGGTGGTGCCATCTACAACAGAATTTGTAAAGTTTAGACTAAGTGTATGATAGATCGAGTTCAACTAATCTATATTACGAATGAACTCCCACTCAAAAGCGACATCCCTCGTGCCTTTTGGTGATTACATGAACCAAATCCACTACACCAAGTCCGATCATCACGTGAGTCCAGATAGCTTCAAAGCGAGCATCAAATGGTCATCATATCAACTATATGACTCATGCTTAACCTTTCGGTCTGTGTTCCGAGGCCATGTCTCAGACATGCTAGGCTCGCCAAGTTAGAACCTTAGTATTTGCGTGTGTAATCGCTTTTACACCAAATATGGTCGTGGATCCAAGAACACCCGATCATCACGTGATGTCTTGGAGCGACGAAAACATAATCGGTGCATACTAAAGGAAGAACACATTCTTATCTTGATATTTAAATGAGGGATCATCTTATTATGCTAACAAAGCGCTAAACAAGCAATACAAGATGCAACCAAACATCATATGTTTATTAGTGAAATTATATGGTTCCCGCAGATGATCTCTATCATGTGCATCGTGGTATGATCACTATCATACCTATATGTGTAAATCCAAGGTCTATGGATTTTACATGCTATGTGTGTTGTAAGAGTATCATCTCATACTTCTACTTACAACACTACCATATCATAACACTAGTCCAGCAACAATCTAAACTAGACGCCTCTAATTTATCCATTGCAAGTTTTACGTGGCTTAGGGCTTTCGAGATAGAACCGTTCTTACCTACGAACATGAACCACAACGAGGATAATCAAATTGTTGACAACTCGCTTGCAAAATAGATATTGACTATAGTAGGAGAGACAGACACCTGCTAGCCACTTATGCAAACTAGTTGCATGTCAAGCGTGGAACAGGTCTCATGTGCGAGGACATGTAAAGTTTGTCCGGGCCGCTTCATCCCACTATGCCACCAATATCCAAAATCACAACAAAGGAGCAACAACATGATCATCATCGCCCACATACTCATATGTGTACTACCCGTGTAAAGTATCTACGCATAGATCCGGCTCTGATACCACTTTAGGGTTCGCAGCATAGAAAACAAAAAATTTCCTACGATGTGAACTATATACCAAGATCTATATACTAGATACAAACAACGGGCGGATGTATATCCGTAGAGAACATACCCTTGAAGACCGACAAAGCTTAACGAGTTCAACTCGTGGTTGATGTAGACGATCTCTTGCCGATATCAAGATCGTGAGGAAGTCCTAGCGCCGCAAATTAGCAGCGCATCCGTGCTCGCACACACGTTCGAGGCACCGAGCAACCTCCGCCTCCTCGCTCCAGCGATGCAGCGGAAGCACAACTCTTTCTTTCCGAATAGCCACCGGGAACATGTATCTCGCTAGTCCGAGACCATGGGGGATAAATTCTAGAGGGGGAGAGAGATCCTTCGCGAGGAGGTGTGAGAGACAAGTGAGGAGGGGGGCTCCTTTTATAGGAGGAGGGGGGAACCCCAAGGGGGTGGCCGGCGCATGGGGGCTGCCCCCTTGCCCTCCCCTCTTCATGTGGGTGGTGTGGCATCCCGCAAAACCACTACTAGAAAATCGCGTTGAATTTGTGCATTGCATCGTCATCATCATGCATTGTTTGCATAAAACTATTTTTCGCAAGCCCGTTTTGTTTTCTAAAACGCCCCATCTTTATTCAAACACCAAAACCGGGTCCTCGGAATATTTTGTTTAGGCCGCTATCGATTTGCAAACGGCCCGTTTAAAACAAATAAAAGTTTTAATTATTTTAGTGGGGGCAGTCGAACGGGCCGACCGACCCGAACGACCACCCCCAGAAACTAAAACGGCCCACCTAATCGGCCCCTTATAAATCCTAAAGCTACCTATTAAACTACCCAACCCGCTGGCCACATCACCCCACCCAATGGCTAGTCGCCACCTCACCCTCTCCCTCTCCTCCACCACTCCCTAGCTGCCACGTGGCCTAGCACTCACACACCACCAACCCCCAGCTGGCCCCACCCCACACGACGCACCACACTCACACGCGCCAGGCTACCCCCCCCTGACTCCACAGGCCCCACTTGTCCCCGCACACGCTCTCCTCCCTTCTTCCTCCCCACGCCTCCCACGCGCGACGCCTCCTCCCAACCTCATGGCGTCTCCCTCCTCCACCTCTGCCGCCTCCTCCTCTTCCCCTCTCGCTCGCCCTCCTCGCCCTCCGCTGCGCCTCAGCCTCCCAGCCTCCTCGGCCGCCTCCGCCCATCACCCCGCCCGCCCTCGCCACGCCACGCCCACCACCTCGCCTCGCCCTTCTCCGACCTCGCGCCTCACGCCTGCGCCGCCTCTGCACAACCTCGCCCACAGCGCCTCCCAGCGTTCTAAGGCTCGCCATGGCCGACCTGGCTTCGCGCCGCCTCTCCCTCCTTCGCTCGCCGTCCTCCCTCGCAGGCGCGCTGCCGCCATCGGGCCCTCTCCGCCGCTCCCTCCGCCCGGCGTGCCACATTGGTTGCGCCGCCCGCCTCCGCGAGCACCGCGCCAACCTCGTGCTGGCGTCTCGCCGTCGGCGACCGCCTCTCCGTTGGCGCGCCCTCAGCCCTGCACCACCCTCAACCTCGCCCGCATCCAGTCGCTAGCCGCGCCCGCAGCCGCCTTTGATCTCGCCTGTCCTCGCCCGGCTCGCCGCCGCTGCGCCGACGCCTCCGCCCGGCCTGAGCTCGTCGCCGACCGGGCTCCTTGCCTACTGTCGCGGCCAGCAAGCCGCCTGAACCGCCTGCTGGACCCACCGTCGGCGCCGATGCCATCCGCCTCTACCATGCAGATCGGTGTAGTACCAAGTTGGTGCCAAGTGTTGGGTGTGGAAACAACAAGATCTCCTAATCAAACCCCGAAACCCCCAAGTTCGCCTCGCCAAGATCTTCATCGAACGGTGATCTCCTGAGGACACGAGCGAACCCGAAGGCCACCGACGGCGAACCCTGAGGCCCTCGACGCGACGATACCTGCTTCCAAGATCTCCGGCATGGGTCGGAAAGTCCCCCGAAGACCGATCCCGATGTACCGGAGACCGGACCCTCGACACGCCAAGATCTACCCTCGGACGCCAAGACCCGAACCGGGAGGACGCAAAGATCGCCACGAGACCGACAAGCACTTCACCCCGAAGCCAAGACCGACCCGACTTGAGAACCCGACAAGACCGTCGCGACGACAAGAACGACATCGGCCCGGAAGAATTCGACACGCCCCGACACCGAACCAAGACCTGCTTCCCGGACGCGACAAGAACTACCCCCCGATATCCGAGAACGATCCCGGAGCCCGAGAACGTTCCGTCGAACCCTGAACCCTGAGACCGACCCCGAACCCCGGAACCCCAAGATCTGCCGAACCCTAATGTGTGAACCCTCCCCGAAACCCTATCTTATCATATATAACAACTTGTTGCATATTAATTGCCATACTTGCATGCATAATCATGTGGTTTGGGGGCCTTATGCCGATTCACCTCATAATTAAATATGGGGCCCATATGCGGGCAAATCTAGTCTCATATCGGCCTCATTTAAACTTGTGTAGCGAATCGGTGCTATCTTTTACCATGTTAAAACAACATTTGAATTGCGGGGTAGATAAATAACATGAACCACCTAATTAATTGTCGGGACCCCGGTTCCGCTTAATATGACCTAATTGCATCGCACCTTTGCCATGTCATCCATCATGCATGCATCATGCCGATCTTCTGCCGTGGTATTAAATAGTGCATCCGGTGTTTATTCTAGTGTTTTGCTTCTTCGCGGATAAGGCCGTTGAGTTGATGTGAGCTTCGCCCCGATCTTCGGATGAACCCTTCGACAATGTTTTCAGGCGAGCATCTCCCCCTTTCTACCTATCTTACCTTTCTAGTATTTATTCCCCTCCTGTTGATCTATTGCTATCTGTGTTGCGATGCTATAGTTTCCGTACCTGTGATATACCGTGCAGCCCTATATTGCCTTGGACACATCCTATTACCTGTGGTTTGGTAGATAGTTGGACTTGCGCGTCGTAGTCGCTTGCTCAAGTGCTGTCGCGTGTCGTCCTTTGCCACAGTTGTTGATGTATTGCCGCATGTTGCTGTTGGAGCTGATCATAGTTTTACTTATCGTTCACTTTAATTCCTGTTTAACAACTAAAATTGAAGTAAGCAGAGGCATCGGTGGGTGATAGATAATATTTGGTTTCCGAACGCCCACTTGTGTCCCGTAGGACCCCGAGTACTTGATACTGTTCCTTGATTTATCGCTATCCACATCCGGGAGGTATATGGGACCCCTGGGCCGAGCTTGATTCATCTTATTTCTTGGGGCCACAAACTAGTTTGAGGTTTTATTTACGATCCTGTACTTATGCCATGCTACTTATGTATTTACGATTGTGCGAGGAGCACCTTGATCGCTTAGGATCGGACACGATTCCTGGTGTCGACAAGCCCAGCCACACTTTCGGGTTCCCAGTCGTTCACAAACAGTATACCCAAACCTTGAGTCCGTCTGAAGCTTGCTTACTGCTATGGTCTACTCAATGGGTGGCCCCTGAAATAATTCTGAATCCTGTGATTGTTCACCGTGAAAGCCTCGTTGGTTTTGATTTGGTTTTCCGAGGTTGATCGAGCGTGTGTTGCTATTGGTGCACCTCGCCGGGTAAAACTTTACGAAGCCGTGTCCATGGATATGGACGACTTGGAGCACGATATCTCGACCATAGACAAGCATAACTAAAGTTTATCGCTATAAATTTGACTTTATAATGACTAGTAATCACTTCACTATAATGGAATGGCTAAATAATACCCACAATTGCTTGTTTGAAGTGTCGCTTGCGACCATTGTACTGACTAGTAAGTATTGCAACTTCTCGGAATGGCTTAATAAAAGTAACAACAAGCTTTGGGTTTTGGGTTTATCTCATGCTATCTGTATCTGATTAGTAATTGTTGCAACTATAACGGAATGGTCAATTAAAAGTGCCTACTGCTTACTTTATCAGGATGAATATCTAAACCTGACTAGTATTTGCTGCAACGATAATCGAATAAGTAAAACTGCCAACGGTGTGAGTTCCTCGGTTGACTTCCTCGTTTGGTCTCGAGGGGGAAACACCAGGATGGGTTTGTTTGGTGTTAGCTTCAGGTTGGATCCGGATAGGTCATTCTCACCCCTCTCTGATGACCGCCAGTTGTATCGAGTCTCTATAGGTTGTTTAGTGCATGCTGTCGCCGCCGCTTCAGTCCACCATACCTATGTAGGCGAGGACCGCCGAATTCTAGACTCGCCGTGTACTGGCCTCGATCGACGCTCCTTCTTTTCCTTTGCCCTTTGTCGGCACCCCTTTGTTTAAGCAGGTTTGAGATCGACGTCGTTAGTGGTTACCCTTCCCGCTTGGCCTGGGCAGGTTATGGGCATTGGTTATTCTTCGTGGCTCTTAGCCCCATTTGCATCTTGTCCGTATGGACGCCTATCGCTTTCAAGGTGATTTGGATCTTTGTATATTATATTTGTATTCTTGACTCATGGAGTCGCCGTTATATATATCTGTTCTGTGGGTCCCATCGAGGACTGTTGTGTAATGTTATTACTTCGTTTTCCACCCGCACGAAAGTGCCTGGTGGGCACCTTTGAATCGTTTCTATGCGGGTTTGGCGAATTTTGCTCAAACTTGCATAGGTCCGATTCTGAGGGTGTTACAGGTGGACACTCCACTCACAACACTCCTCTAAATTCCCTCCACTCAAAAGTCCACTCAAAAATCCCATTAAATTTCCACCAAATTTAATGCAAACTCTCATTAAATAAAACTCTTTTATTTTATTCAGAATTTTGTCAATTACTTTAATGACAAACATTCACAAATAACCCCTTGCTAGAATTCTATTTCACATGCATAACCACTTTATGCAATTTCACCAAAACTGTTTCGGTATCTAGTGAAATAAATTCCTGCTTGTTCATTCTTCGGCATGAAACATTTGCTCCAATTGGATGTCGGTGTCTCTTAAGTGTGTCACCCTACGGTTCGTGAATAATGCGGACATGATCAAGACCCTCTGATCAATAATCGAGCGGGATCGGAGACCCATCGACTCCCACACATTCAACGATGACTTTCTTGTGATCGCTTAACCTTTTACGCTAGTATCTTAATCCATTTGTTTCACGATATATTACATGTCCGAGATTCGATCATCGGTATCTCCATACCTAGTTTGATCTCGTTCGACATGCACTCTTTTCTCGTTCGTGATATAACATTCTAGTGATCAAATCACTTGCTTGCAAGCTAATCAATGTGATATCACCGAGAGGGCCCAGAGTATATCTATCCGCCATCGGGATGAACAAATTCCACTCTCGATCCATGAGCCTCAACATAACACTTTATTAGTTCGAATCCATCTTTATAATCACCCCGTTATGGTGTGACGTTTGATGTTATCAAGAAACTCTTAGGTGTTAGTGATTGACATGATCTCATGGTCTAAGGATTAGGATCACTTCGTAAGTTGTTATAGCAATATAAACTCAATGACTTTGATCGTAATGCTATACTTCGGATGAATGTTCATCACATCATTACACTAATGGTGTGATCCCGTTATTAACAACATCCAATGTCCATGATCAGGAAACCTTGATCATCTTGTTAATCAACGAGCTAGTTTATGAGAGAGGCATAACTAGGAACTTTCTGTTTGTTTATTAAACACACATGTATTAACATTTCCGTATTAATACAATTATAGCATGCAAAATAAACATCTATCATATACTTGGAATACACATAATAAACACTTTATTATTGCCTCTCAGGGCATATTCCCTTCACGTTGATGTTTTTTGTTGCAAGCCTCTTGTTGTGTACTTCTTATGACGCGGGATACTGAGATCGAAGCGGTCCAGGCCAACTTTACGCGACCTCGTTCGCGAGACCGGATCCGCACTTGACGTGTGGCTTGTTTCATACATGCGGCTGGTGGATGCCAGTTTCTCTCACTATAGTTGTCATGGGATTTACACCGGATGTTGGCAACCATAATATCACCGTTGTGGCTTTCCGTAGGTAAGAATCGTTCTTAGCCTGTTACTCCCATAAGCCACATAAAACATGCAACAACAAAGTAGAGGCGTCTAACTTGTTCTTGCAGGGAGTGTTTTGTGATATGGTATGACCCAAGATGTGATGTGTATGTTGTATGCAATGATCATGTTTTGTAATATTTCACGACTTGCATGTCGATGAGTACACAACTGGCAGGATCCATATGGTTGTCTTTAT
This sequence comes from Avena longiglumis, assembly GCA_030063025.1. Classification (NCBI taxonomy): domain Eukaryota; kingdom Viridiplantae; phylum Streptophyta; class Magnoliopsida; order Poales; family Poaceae; genus Avena; species Avena longiglumis. The sequence continues at coordinate 14,725,415 of CP125975.1, read as the reverse complement.
AATTGTGTATGACCTGTGTGTCAACTTCTTATACGCCATGTAATAGCTTTACTTTATCACTAAGTAGTTAGCAATAGTTGTAGTTGCTATTCGTGGTGGAGGCAATCATGGTGGAGTGATGGAGATCATGCTGGCACGCACAAGATGGAGATCATTGCGCAGAGATTGGCTATACCATGTCACATAAAATTATATGCATGTGATTTTTATCCTTTTATGTATCTTATTATGCTTAGATCGCGACGGTAGCATTATAAGATGATTCCTCACTTAAAGATCAAGATAAAATTGTGTTCTCACCATGTATGCACTGTTGCGAAAGTTCGTCGTGTTCAAGCACCTCGTGATGATCGGGTGCTATAAACTCTACGTTCACATACAACGGGTGCAAGCCAGTTTTGCACACGCGGAAATACTTGGGTTTGACTTGACGAGCCTAGCATGTACAGACATGGCCTCGGAACACACGAACAGAAAGGTTAAGCATGAGTCATATGAATGATATGATCGACACTTTGTTGTCCACCATTGAAACCACATCTCTTCTCGTGAAGATCGGATTAGGTGTGGTGAATTTGGATCATGTTCACTAAACAACTTGAGGGATGTTGAATTTAGTGGGAGTTCATCTAGTAATTTGATTAAGTTGAACTAGTTATCATGAACATAGTATAAATTGTACTTGCAAATTTTGTAGATCAAATGGCTAAGTCCAACTTCAACTTCAACGTTTTTGCTGAGAAAGAAAAGCTTAAGAACAATGGGTCTAACTTCACCAACTGGTTCCGCAATATGAGAATCATTCTCGCTGGCGGACAAAAGGACTGTGTCCTTGAGAAAGCGCTAGGTGACGCCCCTGCTATAGATGCGCCGGCTGATGAAAAAGTTGTTTATCAGTCGCGCAAAGATGATTATGGAGTGATTAAGAGTACCATGTTTTTTGCTATGGAATCGGACCTTCAAAATCGTTTTGAGGAGTTCGCCGGGCCCTTTGAGATACTTGAGGAACTGAAAACCATGTTTCAGACTCAGGCCCGTTCTGAGAGATATGCGATCTCTAAGAAGTTCTTTAACTGCAAGATGGAGGAAGAGAGTTCCGTTAGTGATCACGTCATTAAGATGTCGGGCTACACTCAACGTCTTGAGCAACTGGACTGCAAGATTCCAGAAGAGCTCAAGATTGACAGAGTTCTGCAACCACTCCCTCCTAGCTACAAAGGTTTTGTAGTTACTCACAATCAGATTGGTTCCACTAAGCTCTTCGCTAAGCTGAAAGATGCGGAGGTGGATATCAAGAAAGATAATCATGTGTTGATGGTCAACAAGACCCCTAGCTTCAAGAAAGGTAAGGGTTCAAAGAAGTCCTTCAAGAAAGGCAGCGGCAAGTGCGTTGCCCTGCTGAGAAGAAGCTCAAGTCTGGCCCTAAGCCGGACAGTGAGTGCTTCTATTGCAAGGAAAAGGGTCACTGGAAGCGCAACTGTCCAAAGTACTTAGTGGACAAGAAGGCTGGCACCATTAAAGGTATATTTGATATACATGTTATTGATGTTTACCTTACTAGCGCTCGTTGTAGTGCCTGGGTATTTGATACTGGTTCGGTTGCTAATATTTGTAACTCGAAACAGGAGCTACGGAATAGATGGCGGCTAGCAAGGGATGAGGTGATGATGAGCATTGGCAATGGATCAAGAGTTGATGTGATGGCCGTCGCACGCTCTCCTTAGTTTTAACTTCAGGATTAGTTTTAAACCTTAATAAGTGTTATTATGTGCATGCGTTGAGCATGAACATTATATCTGGATCGTGTTTATTGCAAGACGGTTATTCATTTAAATCGGAGAATAATGGTTGTTCTATTTATACGAGTAACATCTTTTATGGTCATGCACCTGCTATGAATGGTTTATTTCTTCTGAATCTCGAAAGCAATGAAACACACATCCATAGCATTGAGGCTAAGAGATGCAAAGTAGATAGTGATAATTCGACTTATGTGTGGCACTGTCGTCTAGGTCATATTGGTATAAACGCATGAAGAAACTCCATTCTGATGGACTTTTGGAGTCTCTTGATTTTGAATCATTTGACACGTGCGAGCCATGCCTCATGGGCAAGATGATCAAAACCCCGTTCTCCGGAATAATGGAGCGAGCAACGGACTTGTTGGAAATCATACATACTGATGTATGCGGACCAATGAGTGTTTCGACGCGCGGTGGATATCGCTAGTTTATCACTTTTACTGATGACTTAGGTAGATATGGGTATATCTATTTAGTGAAACATAAATCTGAAACGTTTGAAAAGTTCAAAGAATTTCAGAACGAAGTGGAAAACCATCGTAACAAGAAAATTAAATTTCTATGATCCGATCGTGGAGGTGAATATTTGAGTTATGATTTTCTCACGCATCTTAAAGCAAGCAGAATCGTTTCGCAACTCACGCCACCCGGAACACCACAGCGCAATGGTGTGTCTGAACACCGGAATCGAACTCTATTAGATATGGTGCGATCAATGATGTCTCTTACAGATTTGTCGTTATCATTTTGGGGTTATGCATTAGAAACCGCTGCATTCACTTTAAATAGGGCACCATCTAAATCCGTTGAGACGACAACGTATGAACTATGGTTCAGTGCTAAACCTAAGTTGTCGTTTCTTAAAGTTTGGGGATGCGAAGCTTACGACAAGAAGTTGATGCCGGACAAGCTCGAACCCAAAGCGGAGAAATGCGTCTTCATAGGATACCCTAAGGAAACGATTGGGTATACCTTCTACCACAGATCCAAAGGCAAAGTGTTTGTTGCAAAGAACAGATCCTTTCTTGACAAGGAGTTTCTCTCGAAAGAAGTGAGTGGGAGGAAGGTAGAGCTAGACGAGGTTATTGAACCGTCTCTCGAGTTGGAGAGTAGCGCAACACCTGAAATTGTTCCAGTGTCGTCTGCACCAACAAGAGAGGAAGCTAATGACGAGGATCATGAAACTTCGAACGATGCTACTGTTGAACGTCGCAGGTCGACAAGGTCGCGTGCCACTCCTGAATGGTACGGCAACCCTGTCTTAACTATCTTGTTGGTAGACAACAGTGAACCTGCGAACTATGAGGAAGCAATGATGAGCCCATACTCTGAGAAATGGCTAGAGGACATGAAATCCGAATTGGGATCCATGAGCGAAAACCAAGTATGGACTTTGGTGGACCCTCCTAGCGACCGTAAGGCCGTTGAGTGCAAATGGATTTTCAAGAAGAAAACGGACGCGGATGGTAATGTTACTGTCTATAAAGCCTGACTTGTCGCAAAATGTTTTCGACAAGTTCAAGGTGTTGACTACGATGAGACTTTCTCTCCCGTAGCGATGTTTAAGTCCATTCGGATTTTATTAGCAATTGCTGCATTTCATGATTATGAAATATTACAGATGGATGTCAAGACTGTGTTCCTCAATGGCAACATTGATGAAGAGTTTTATATGATGCAGCCCGAAGGTTTTGTCGATCCTAAGGATGCTGATAAGGTGTGCAAACTTCAGCGTTCCATTTATGGACTGAAGCAAGCATCTCGGAGTTGGAACCTTCGTTTTGATCAAGTGATCAAGAGCTTTGGATTTGTTCCAAATTGCTACGAAGCTTGTATCTACAAGAAAGTGAGTGGGAGCTCAGTGATATTTCTAGTACTATGTGTGGATGACATATTGATTATTGGAAATGACATTGGTATGCTTAACGATGTGAAGAGTTATTTGAATAAATGTTTTTCAATGAAAGGCCTAGGAGAAGCTGCTTATATATTAGGCATCAAAATCTATAAAGATAGACAAAGACGCCTAATAGCTTTAAGCCAAAGTACATATCTAGACAAAGTTCTGAAAAGGTTCATAATGGATAAGGCAAAGAAAGGTTCAGTGCCCATGTTGTCAGGTAAGATATTGAGCAAGGCTCAGTGTCCAGCTACGGTAAACGATAGAGAAACCATGAGCAAAGTGCCTTATGCCTCAGCCATAGGTTCTATCATGTATGCCATGCTGTGTACTAGACCGGATGTGTCCAATGCTCTTAGTTTGACGAGCAGATACCAAAGTGATCCAGGAGTGGAACACTGGACAGCCGTAAAGAACATCCTAAAGTATTTAAATAGTACTAAAGAAATGTTCTTGGTCTATGGAGGTGATGAGCAGCTCGTCGTAAAAGGTTACGTCGACGCTAGTTTCGAGACCGACCTGGATGATTCTAAATCTCAGACAGGATACGTTTATATTTTGAATGGAGGAGCTGTGAGCTGGAGAAGCTGCAAGCAAAGCGTGATCGCGGGATCTACAGTAGAATCGGAATACATGGCTGCTGCAGAAGCGTCAAGTGAAGGAGTTTGGATCAGGAACTTCATCACTGAGCTTGGTGTGGTTCCAAGTGCCTTGGACCCACTGGAGATATTGTGCGACAACACTGGCACCATATCATTGGCTAAGGAACCAAGATATCATCCAAAGACCAAGCACATCAACCTCCGATTTCATATAATTCAAGATTATATAACAGATGGAGATCTGAAGATTAGCAAAGTACATACGGATCTGAATGTCATAGATCCGTTAACTAAACCTCTTCCACGTGCAAAACATGATCAACACCTTAATGCCATGGGTGTTAGATTATTGCCAGATGTAAACTAGATTATTGACTCTAGTGCAAGTGGGAGACTGTTGGAATTATGCCCTAGAGGCAATAATAAAGATGTTATTGTTATAATTCTTGTTCATGATAAAGTTTATATTCCATGCTAGAATTGTATTAAGCGGAAACTTTGATACTTGTGTGGTTTATGAACAACACCGTGTCCCTAGTACGCCTCTATGGACTAGCGCATTGATTAATGATGGTTAAGGTTTCCTAACCATAGACATGAGTTGTCGATTAATAATGAGATCATGTCATTAGGAGAATGATATGATGGACAGACCCAAATCAAGCAGAGCAATTAGATCGTGTCATCGTGTTCATCTTTGCGAAGCTTTTTCCTTTGTCAAATATTGTATTCCTTAGACCATGAGATAATGCAACTCCCTGGTATCGGAATAAAGCTTTGAGGTCATCAAACATCATCCTATGTGAGGGTGATCATAAAGGTGTCTCTCAGGTGATCGGAAAGTACTTGTTGGGTTGTATGTATCGAGATGGGATTTGTCCCTCCCAAGTCGGAGAGATATACTTCGGGCCCACTCGGTAATCGATATCAACGCCGCTTGCAAGCACGTGGTTAAGGAGTTAATCACAAAGTGATATCGGATTACGGAACAAGTAAAGTACTTGCTGTGAACGAGATTGAGGTAGGTATGCCGATACCAACGATCGAATCTCGGGCAAGTAAAATATCGCGTGACGAAGGGAATATATATGGGATTAATTGAATCCTGGCATCGTGGTTCATCCGATATGATCATCGATGAATATGTGGGAGTCAATATGGGTTTCCAGATCCCGCTATTGATTATTGATAGAAGATCATGTCTGCATATTCTCGAACCCGTAGGGTCACACACTTAACGTGTCTCGACGCTAGGATAGAATGGATAAATGGTTTATGAGTTTTTGTTCGGAGTCTCGGATGAGATCCAGGACATCACGAGAGGTTCCGGAATGGTCCGGAGAATAAGATTCATATAAAGGAAAGCAGTTTTTTGGATTTCGGAATCGTTTCAGAATGTTCGGTATTGTACCAGAAGGTTCTAGAAGCTTCCGGAGTGGGACCAACGTGGACCCACTTGTCGGAGGGGTGCGTGGGCCTACGAGGGAGTGCCCTGGCTGCTTTGGGCCAGGGTCACAAGGACCCATAGGCCCAGCCGGCCAAAACCCTAGGGGAAACCCTAGGAAGCCTTCTAGAAGGGAGGGGGAGACTTGCCCCCCACTCCAACCCTTGGGGCCGCCGCCCTAGGGCTTGGAGGAGGGGCCAAGGGGGCCGGCTAGCCCTCTATATAAAGAGGGCAGGGGCGCACCCTCCTCCCCCCACTCCTTCAACCTTAGCCGCCATACTTCTGCCCTTCCTCTCTCTCTCTCTCTCCCGACTGCGTGTAGGCGAAGCCTGCTGCAGAAACTCTCCACCATAGCACCACGCCGTCGTGTTGTAGATCCAATATATCTCTCCACCCCACTTGCTGGACCAATGAAGGAGGAGACGTCGCGGCACCGTACGTGTGCATCTCTCAGAGGCGCCGCCAGTTGCGGCGTAGGATCGGATCGGATCGCGAGAAGGAGACGGCGAGTATGACTACATCAACCACGTTCTGTTGAACGTATCCGCTGTGCGATTTCTTCAAGGGTATGAAGATCTCATCTATCCTTCTCGTTGATTGCATCTCCTAGATTAGATCTTAGCTTTCCCGTTCGCATCCGTAGAAAATTTTGATTTACTATGCTGCGAAACCCTTCAGGTTATATACCCGAAGTAGCCAAATCTAAGGCCGCCGGTGCGAACGTGACCACGAAAAATGAACCGTGGGTACTGGCTACCAAAGTGGACCAATGTTTTTTCATTATCGACCCGACAAAGCCTAGCCGTGTTGTCGTGAGGAGAGGAAAAAGAAACATCATCGAAATGGATGGAGTCGCCAACGAGCAAGACTTCGACCAGTACGGCGATCCAAAGATTGAAGATGACGACGACTACGATGCAGCAACATACATCACAAGAAGAAAAAGGACAACCCTACCCAAAAAAGGTAGCTCGTTCTAAAGAAGAAATATTAAAGTGCCGGGGCTAAATTATTCAACCGTGACAAAGAAGGAAAAAAAGATTGTAAAATGCTAGCTCAAAAAATATTGTAAAACGCGTGGTCGAAAAATATTGTAATATTCATGGACAAATTATTATGACATATTTGTATCATGGACAAATTATTATGACATATTTGAATCATATTTGTACCACTTTTATGACATATATTATCACTTTTGGGCATTTTTGGAATATTTAAAAGTATTTTAAAAACAAAACAAAACTTTTATGGCATATATCACCACTTTGGATATTTTTTGAAACATTTAAAAATATTTTTAAAATAAAAATAAAAAAGGTGGGCACCAGGATTTGAACCTGGGTGCTCATAGGTTTAGAATAGAGCAGTGAGCGGAACCAGTGGGATAAGGCAGTGCTAGTGTTAACTATGGGGGTGGCAACCGTAGCGCACTTTGGACAGGGTGCGCTACGTCTAAGTGGGTACGACTAGTCAACCGTCGCCCTCGATCCCCATCCTCAGACACAGATTGATCCTCTAACCCCATCATCCCCATCCCCATCGTCCCCATACCCATCGACGCGCCGCCGCCGCCGCCGGAGGTCAGGAGGAGGAGGAGCGAGCCACGCCAGGAGGAGGAGCAGCGAGCCACGCCAGGAGGAGGAGTTCGTCATCCGCCAGGAGGAGGAGTTCATCATCCGCGCCGCCGGGCACGCACCGCCCGATCCAAGTACTCCACCGCGGCTCCACGTAGACGCAGGTAAGCTGCTGCGATGTCTCCCCATCTCCTAGTAGTTTCTTTCTGCAACGCGTGTGCGTGTTTGGTTGGTCATGTTCGTCTAGTTTCAATCCTATTGGTGGTATCGTGTTAATTAGATCTGCTTAATTTGCCTGATGGGTATCGGAAAGCTATAGCTTGTCCTTCCTCTTCGGTTGATCATCTGACGATTTGGTTGGTTCCATGCTAGCTTCAGTACTTGTTCTTGTGAGCATGGATGATTTACATGTGTGTGTTGTAACATCAGAAAAGGATTAGTTGATAAACGAAAAGGAAAAGAAGTAAAGCCTTGTCTGGAATAACTTTTGTCTGTCAATATTGATGGTTTTTACTGTGATGGGTGTATGTTTAGATGGTAGATACTCAATATCACTTTTACCGTGTAGGGTGTAGGTTTTATGATTATCTCATCTGATGAGATAAAAATGAAATGCTTATCAGATAAGCATACTCATCCAGCAACTCAAAGGTTATGCTTATCAGATAAGCATACTCAATATCATCTGATGGTTTTTATCTCATCAGATAAGCATTTCATTTTAATGGACAACCCTTTTAATAGGGCGATGAACCGGGCCAAGAAAATAGAGCCGGATACGAAGAAGCCGTCGTCGGCTGGCCGTCTGGCCGACCTCGGGGGTAAGAATTGGGTGGATCATTTTGGTCCACCACCGAGGACGCGTGTGGCGCCGTCGGGAAGGAGCGAGGAGGAAAATCGCGAGGTTCAAGAACTTAAGGAACAAGTGGCACGGATCCCGCAGATCGTCCAAGACAACATGGCAATCACCCTCACGTCCTTCCTGCCTACCTTGGTGGAGTCAATAGCGAACTAGAGTGCGGGTGGTCGACAAGGGCCGTGCCCGATTCCAAGCATGGTCAGCAGCCACTCGAACAACGCGGCACCGACGAATCAGGTGAACTATGTGTTCGTGACTCCGCCCGCTAGCACCGCGGCGCTGCAAGTGTTGGTGACTCCCCCTGCCATCACCGCGGCGTCGGGCATGTTGGTGGCCCTCCTGCCATCGTCGCGGCGGCACCGGAGCTCCAAGCACCCGGTAGGGAGAATACACCGGCGGCCAGCACCGCGCCATCAAGCAGCCCCTCCATCTCTTGCACGCCCGTCGTCGTATGCGGTGCCTCGACATTAGCCGATCTCGACGCCATCACGGTAAACAAATTGCTTTACCGCCTTTCATGCCATCTATTACTCTTATGGCATCTCTAACGACGCCGTACATGTTTTCCGCAGACGGATGTTCCTTGCACTCTCTTAAGCTACGTGAACAACGAACTGAGGGATGTTGCCAAGGGTACCATCGCTCCACCCTTGCAGCACACGTTCCACTCAAGGCCGATGCCGGATAGCGTGCACAGGGTTAAAATTAGTCGGGTGCTAAGGGGATGCGATGACCTGGAACCTCCCATTCAACCCCCAGGAGCGGATGAAGAAGAGCCGGCTGTCCTCAGAAGTTGCTTCGGCTTATTCTTGCAATGGCCAAAGAGCATGATCCGTTTGGGGACGGCGGGGGCCATCACGCCACAGACAACAAAGATCACCGTCGTGCTGGCCGACAAGCGGTAGCAAGGCCCCCTTACCGCCCTCGCCGTCACCTCCACCCGGTGGGTTAGATGATCATGTTGATGATATGCACATGGCGCAGGATCCGGCCGAGGACGACGAAGACTGGAATGATCACTTCTTCAACACTCAGTTTAGCAACGAAGACCTAGCTGGTGGCCCCACAGAGAAAACAACTATCATCAAGCGTTTGTTTGGTTCTCAGGAGACGCCTCCATCTTGCGCCTTTACAGAGCCAACTGATACAACCAATCGGCCCTTTATTCTAAGCCCTGACACACTACATAGGGCGGACGATGCTCAGATTGCGGTGCCTGCCCGCTCTCCAAAAGAAAAAAAGGGCAGGAAAAGAAAATCTAGCAGCTCGAGGCAGCCGGTGGCGTCAACTGCGAATCCGATCAGGTTTCGGGATGGGCCACCAAGACCCGAGGGTATTATGTGGAGGATTCATGTGGCGGCCCATGCTACCTAAGAATTTGTGGAGGCTCGCCAGTTCGGAACTACAGAGTGTGCATGACGGCATGCTGACGATAGAGAGACGCCTTCTGGCGGAGAAAGATCCCTCGTACCCGGTATTCATGGTTAAGGTGCCACCAGGCTTGGGCTTCGTCGACAATGCCCCCGCGGATCTGTTCTTCATGCGGTTTGACGACATCTTTAATATGTTCCACCTATACCCGCTGCACTATACCATGGTCCGCCTGTTTTCTCTCACCGCCATGCGATCATTAGAGAGAACACATCGGCATCGCTATAGTGGACCCCTACTACATGCGTGATTTAATCGCTTGGGTTCCCCACGAACATTTATCGTGGCCTCGTACCTAAAAAGAATCTTCGTGGCAAACAAGACAAAGGAATACATTCTCGTGCCTTACTTTCCCGAGTAAGTCGTTATTCACTCGCCACCGTCGATTAGCTTTATTAGATTATCATCATTCTTTTTCCAACATATTCCATTTGAATTTTTTGCGTAGAGATGAACACTGCACGCTCATCTCCTTATCGCCGAAGCATTCGCACGCCACGTATTTCGACTCGGGGAGTCTAGAAAAGAAGAAAAACTATGACAAGATCAAGGAAGTTCTGATGATGCTCTCACTGGCTATGCCTCGACGGAAGGCACCACCTTCGTGCGTACGAAGGTCAAGTTCGGCAGGCACGTATTCAACCACGTAACGGAGTTCCCCTGCATGAAGCAGCCGGAGAGCAGTAAGAAGGAAGCCTACTGTGCACTCCATCACTTGAGGGCGTTCCTACTAGACCAGCAGAATTCTACGCTGCCAGATTATTTCAAACAGTGGGCCGAAGCAAAGGCCAAGATCACTAATTCAGATATTAGAAAAGAGATGTATCGCATCCAGCGGCAGTTTGGGGTAATCATCTTTCGTGATGTCATGACTTGGGGGGGGGGGGGATCTTCTATGGAGGAAATATCCCGAATAACCGTGACATAGAAGATCGCCTAGAGATGTAGGGTGACTATAGGAAGTTCATGATGAGACAAGGCGTCCTCCCGTTCCCTAAGCCGATCCAGAAGGCTTGATGTTGGCCTAGTTGTAGTTCCAAACTATAGATGACCTTTGTGTGTGTGGACGAGTGTACATGCTACTTCTTATCTTATTAGGTTTATGAATCATCGCTTACTTATTTTGCTTATTATTATTATATATCAATCAATGCTTGGTCCTTCTTTTTTCCTTACTTTATTAGTCTTTTTTCGAGAATAATGCCAATGATTGAAATGTCGTGCCACACTATATATGTGAATGTGCTACGACGGGATTGTGAGCCTTGTGATATGCACAAGTCCGGGTCTTGTGCATCCTACTTGGCTCACGGTTCCATCGTACCATATTCCTGTGTCCAACGACCTATGTATATATATGAGGCATTCTTTTTGATTTACTTTGGTATTTTTCGAGAATAATGCCAATGATTGAAATGTCGTGGCACAATATATATGTGAATGTGCTACGACGGGATTGTGAGCCTTGTGATATGCACAAGTCCAGGTGTTGTGCATCCTACTTGGCTCACAGTTCCATCGTAGCATATTCCTGTGTCCAACGACCTATGTATATATATATATATATATATATATATATATATATGATGCATTCTTTTTGAGTTACTTTGGTCTTTTTTGAGAATAATGCCAATTATTGAAATGTCGTGACACACTATATATGTGAATGTGCTACGACGGGATAGTTAGCCTTGTGATATGCACAGGTCCAGGTGTTGTGCATCCTACTTGGCTAACTGTTCCGTCGTAGCATATTCATGTGTCTAACGACCTACCTAGTTATATATGAGACATTCTTTTTAAGTTACTTTGGTATTTTTCGAGAATAATGCCGATGATTGAAATGTCATGGCACACTATATATGTGAATGTGCCGCGACGGGATTGTAAGCCTTGTGCATATCCAGGTGTTGTGCATCCTACTTGGCTTACAGTTTCGTCGTAGAAGATTCCTATGTTCAACAACCTAGTTATATATGAGGCATGATTTTTTAGTTACTTTGGTCTTTTTGAGTTGTGAGTACTTTCTATAAGTGTATCTGCATATGCGACTTTAATTATACATGTTTTTTTAATCATCGGTTAATTATTATTGTCAACTTGTAGATGACGTGGTACGTCGTGTACAAGGGACGGGTTCCCGGAGTCTACGATAATTGGAAAGACTGCCGGAGACAGGTGCACCGCTTCAGCGGCAATAGCTACAAAGGGTACAACACTATGGTGGAGGCGGAAGCTAGATACACACGCTATCTAGCGGGAGTTAGGACGAGAAACCGGATGAAGACCTACACCTTCGTCGCGGTGATCATGCTTATCGTCTTTGGTTGTTTATCCCGTGTTTGTGTCTAGCTAGTTAGATATCTAGGCGAGCTTCCGAGCTCTAACTTGTTCGAGACACATGTATTCTCATGTCACCAACTACTTTGTAACTTGATCGAGACAATGTAACTTATACTATGTATTTATATATGAGACTTATCTATATGTATTTGTTTCAATCTTGTTTTGCAAATTGTGTATTTTTATATATATATATATATATATAATTGTATATCTTATATATGTGTGTGTGTATATTTGTCTGTAATATTGTATATAATCTGTATTGTATATCATCTGGCTCTGAAATTAAAAAAAACAAAAAAATGACTGTGGCGCACATGACATAGCTTTTGTGGCGCACTACAGCTAAAGCGCACCTGCGCATCTTAGTGACGCACTGCAACGTGCGCCACAGAAGATCCAACGCGTAGCGCACCTGCCCTCCTAGCCGTGGCGCACTAGCAGGTGCGCTACGCCTATCTCGACACAACCGTGACGCACCAGGCAGGGCGTCACGGCTAGGAGATAGCCGCAGCGCGAGGCTAGTGGCGCACGGATGGCCATTTTATGTGCGTCACAAACATGCATTTTCCTAGTAGTGTTGCTCCTATGTCATAGCCTGCCAAAAAGTGCTTTGTGAGCAACCAAATGGGGGTGAAGAAGTTGGCTAGCAGCTTGAATGCGTGTGCAGTCTAAGACCATCTCCACTCGTTGGGCGAACCCAGACCGAAAATCGGACCATATTTCGGCCGGACGAAACTAGTTTTCGGCGTGGGTACGCTTATTTTCCCACCCGCGTACCCAGGCCGAATCCCCAAGTTCGGCTCAAATTCATTAAAGATGGGCAAATTTCATTAAGTTGGGCGAATATAGGCGGATTACATCAAATTTAAACTAAACTACTGCATAATAAACTTAAAATAAAAGGCCCGCCGTGGCCTCCACTGGTGACTTCGCCGTTCTACAGGCCAAAGTTTCTGTAGAACGCCGTGTAGCCGGGGTAGGCGCGGCCGTCATCCTCGCTGCCGTCATCGTCGTCGTCGCTCGGCGGCTGGTTCTGGCGGGAGCTCCCCTGGCCTGGGTCGCCGAACCTCGAGGCGAGGGGTACGGCTTATAAAGGCCGAGGTGGGCGGCGATGGCGGAAGGGGTGTAGCGGCGAGGGCGGGAAAAGGAGAAACAACGGGAAGTTAGTGCCCGCCGGTCCATCGCGGGAGCCGAGGCGGAGACGGTGGCGCCGTAAATCGGCGACGCGTGGCCGACGCGACGGGCAGTTAATGTCCGGCGGTCGCCGCGTGGTTCCGAGGATGACGACGACTCGGCTTCCCTCGCTGACTCGGCGGGTTCACGCGCCGCTTCGGTTTTTTTTCGCCGAATTCGCTGAGTCCGGCGTTCCCAGGGCATATCGGGAAACCTGGATAGTCCGGACAAAATTGGCCCAAATCCGGCCGAAAACAGGTCCTTGGGTACACGACTGGACCAATTTTCGGCGTCCGGACCGAAATTCAACGTCCGGATCAGCCTCCTGGATAGGCGAGTGGAGATGCTCTAAACACATACAACTTGCACAAGTGAGGAAACACATGCGAGTAACCAAACATACCCTACATGTTATCTGGAGGCAGGTCATGTACGTAGAATTAATATAGGGACGGAAATGGAGCGGAAATTTGCCAACTTTTACGTGAAAGAACGGAAAATGGAATGGAAATACGGAAATAGAATTTTGCAAAACAAAATTAGGAAAGGAAATTTTTTGCCGCAAAGAAAACGACGAAACAACATTTTCTGACGAAAAAACTCGAAATTTCCATTTCTGTCTAATATGGAATTTTTTGTTTGGGGTTGATGTGCATGCAAATCCAACCGGTGAATTAGATGATCTTGTCAAGCCAAGCTTCCAAAGCTGCTCTTCCAAAAACCAATGACCACGTGATCACTTCATATTCATGGAACAAGTTTGTTAGTTTGCTTGAAGGCTTGAGTTTTTTTCATGGTGCATGGGTTCACTTTGGTTCTAGATAACACCCGCGTCACTCCGTATCCCATTGTATTCTGTCTGTATCTATTTTTGACAATATCTATCACTTTTTTGTTTTGTTTTTGTGGTTTTTGTATTCGTTTCTGTTTTTAAAAATATATAAAAAACAAATGTGACATCACTCAGTTTTGTCTGTTTCCGCTATGTTTTCACCTCTAACAGACACTTTGATTGTACCATCGAAAAACCATTTGAAATTGAATCTGTGAACCAAAATCAGCACACACGCCGCCTTATTTGTCCATTGTTTTCCCCACGATATCATGGGAATCTGCTAATAACTCCAAGGAGACACTAGCGACCCCGCTCTTTGTTCTCAGTCAAACCATCATAGCGATCTAACACGAGCACGGGTTTTCTCGGATCTTCAGTGCGCAGAGAAATGCATAATCATTGCCTTCCACTTCTGAAGTGAGCCTTCTTTTGGGGATGATTCTGAAATAATTCTTCAGCTAGCCCTGTACCAGTACAACTTTTATGTGAAAAAACGAAAAATGGAATGAAAATGCGGAAATAGAATTTTGCAAAATGAAACCACGAAAATGAAACAACGTTTTCTGACGAAAAAACTCAAAATTTCTATTTCTGGCTAATAGGTAATTTTTGGTTTGGGGTTGATGTGCATGCAAATCCACCGGTGAATTAGATGATCTTGTCAAGCCAAACTTCCAAAGCCGCTCTTCCAAAAACCAATGACCATGTAATCACTTCATACATACAAGTTTGTTAGTTTGCTTGAATGCTTGAGTTTTTTTCATGGTTCATGGGTTCACTTTGGTTCTAGATAACATCCGCGTCACTCCGTATCCGCACTGTATTCAGTTTGTATCTATTTTTGACAATATCTCTAATTTTATTTGTTTTCATGGTTTCTATACTTGTTTCTGTTTTTTAAATATAAAAACAAATATGACACCACTCAGTTTCGTCTGTTTCCGCTATGTTTTCACCCCTAACAGACACTTTGATTGTACCATCGAAAAACCATTTGAATTTGAATCTGCAAACCAAAATCATCACGTACGCACGCCGCCTTATTTGTCCATTGTTTCCCCCCACCATACCATGGGAATCTGCTAATCACTCCAAGGAGACACTAGCGACCACACTCTTTGTTCTCAATCAAACCATCATAGCAATCTAACATGAGCACGGGTTTCCTCGGATCTTGAGAGCATATATAGCCCAGTGCGCAGAGAAATGCCTTCTTTTTGGGATGATTCTGAAATAATTCTTCAGTTAGCCTGTACCAGTACTTGCTTCTCGACGACATTGACGTGCACACGATCGACACGTATATAATCGTTGCTGATCTGAGAACGGAGAGCCTGATTTGGACGCATCAGTAGGATGAACCTTCCAGTTTTCGGCAGTAAGCAGTGACAGGTCGCCTTCAGATGTGATTTGGCCAGGCGTTGGAACCAAGCATTTCCAAGGGAGAGGATTCAGGATTTGGTTTTGTCAGGTGAGCGTACGTACGTGTATGCTCATCTGAAGCTGAGTTCTTGCTTCATGACACACACATCATCATCATCATCGTGAGGCTCCCAAATTAAATGCGGTGCAATGTCTGCTTAACTGCTCGAGAGAATATTTTTCCTCTCGTTTTGTGGCATACAATTGCAACCAGAGGTTGATTCGCATCCAAAACTCAGTTTTAAAATTTGTTACTCAAACATATCGGTATTTTTTGCAAAACTCTGCCATTGCTCTCGCAGAATGCACCGAAATACCATTCGTTGCTGAGACGTGTCCTGTATGCAACTACCATTCGTTCCAGGCAACGTTAACTCCTTGTAACGGTCGCTGATCCAAAACCCAAATTCCAGTTTCAGAAAGTGTTGCTAAAATGTCTCGGTTCTCTTTGCAATGCACCGACAAAGTAACAAACATATTCCCTCCGTTCAGAAATAAGTGACTCGTTGCGGTGACCCAGCATACCACTGCATGATGTAGTACACTATAGTCGTTGACATAACACCAATGGAATACCGTTCCATCCATATTATATCCCTCAGAGTGGTACAACAGAAACATCGCGGGTCCAAGACAACACTTTAGATTACAAATAACATATTACAAAAGATCCAGAGAACTTCCTCGAACAGTGAGGAATATTATACAGAAAGAACCAGAAAGATCTATTCGGAGTTACTTTAGCAGTACCACTATTAATATATGTATAAGGCTTGAAAGTACTATTATAGTGTTGTTCTACAGAAGTAGGTTTTAGATTTTAGGAGTTTTATTTATATTCTACGCTTCAGTTTGTCTTCGATAAATTCCGGTAAGGTCTCCGACTCCGTTGATCTCCCTCAGATATCTTCAACTCTTCAAGTAACTTATTTCCTGGGAACGCCATTAGTTTCTCCGAGATCTAGCAAGAGTTAAGAAGATACGTTGAGTACGAGCATACTCAGCAAATTCACTAAAGAGGATTGTTTGATGCACTATCTACAGCCACAGACCATAGGTCGTAGGCAATGCAAGTTTTCGTAAACATTTCTTCAAAGGTTGCTTTATTCTGAAAACCTATGTCCATCGGCCTTCACGGGTTTACCAGAAATTTCATGGAGTTCCTTCCCCGCAGCGTTCGCAGCTCCTTCCCGGAACAGGGAGTAACAAGTTACAGTTATTACACTCTGTAGAGGTGCGTTACTTTACCCATGAGAGATCTTAGCTTTGTTGCACATCCGAGTTATAGGCACGTTCACACTTCCTTGGTGTGAGGCCCAGACTAAGATCCAAGCCAATCACTGTCCTTCTCCGCGATCCCGCATACACCACAATTGTTGGATGTCCAAACTCAAGGTAGACTTTTCCCTGTATAAAACGGCTATACCTTAGTTGGATACACACAACAACCATTAACACTAGATATCTGTCTTTTGTAAGCCCAGATCCATGGTAGACTTCCCCCGTATAAAACGGCTATACCCACGATCTGCAACTTACAAATGCCTAGAACAATGTCCAATGCATGCGAAAGGGAGCCGATCCAGCTGACTTCTCCGTCCCATTCCAAATCTCATGGTTAACGCATAATATACGACGCAAGAATCACTGGCGACATTGGTTGTTAAGTCCTATATAATATGTTCCTTTACCACCGGAACTTTCATAGTAGATTATTACCTCATGGTAAATAACCTATAATCATATTATTATGAAAATAGTGTTTTCTGACCTTTTCAAATGCATGTGATGACAATACTGGATTTGCAAAATACTTTATAGAAAATAATCAAAGGACATGAGCAAGTGTGAACTTGCCTTTTGTAATTGCAAGATTATGCACTCACGGTCTTCGAGATAATATAAGATCCAATATCTAAAATCATCACCATTGGTCCGGTAAGGACTAATGTTTAAAGAAGCAAGATGCCATTATGCATAAATAATGCTATGAAATTTTATAATTCCCAAAGTGAAACCCTTAGTATTTTTAATAAGTTGATCTTAGGTATCTTCTTTAAGATTGGGTTTATCTTTAAGTTTATTTCATAAGCAATGACATTGATAAGGAACTTAAGTGTTCACAATCCAAAATATACAAATGCGGATAGAGTAATGTGATTATGATTAATTGTTATTTGGTGACTCTGATAAAAAGTCCTTGAGTTGAGTTCTTAAGAGCTGAAGGAACTATTATAGACTTGTTTGTGTGAAGTGACAAAAAGAATAACATTTGAAGAAACTAGTATTTAGTTAAGGTTAATTAGTCTTAAGGTTTATTAGGGTTTGTGAGGGTTACAACTGATGTTGAGTTATCATATTTCAATTGTTGATACAAGTGACTAAAGTTAACTTTAAAAACATAAATAAACATTAAATGACATGTTTATAATTGTTTAGACCAAAGTTAACTATAAAAACAGAAATGAATTTTAAGATATAATGATTTTTTAGAATATCATCTAGCTTGAGGGTTTTGACAAATATGATTATGAATGATCCTCTTTAATGTAAGTGAAAGATGGGTTTAATAACATGCAATTTATTAATGGGAGCATAATTAGATGATCTTATAAATTTATTAGAGTTTAGAGTTATTTTTAAGAGTGGTTAAGAGATGGAGATTATTCACCATCTTATACATGAGTGATATGTAATATTTATTTAAAAGGAGTTTAATTTGAATTTAAGATTTAAAAACATTTAAAGGCTAATAGTAATATTTAAGTTTTATTTTGATTATGGATTTAGACTTAGTAATTGAAGTTTAAAGGTTTTAGTATTTTATAAGAAAATGTGATTATTTCTTACTTAAGAAATAATTTTAAGAATTAACAAAGTGGGTATTTTATTTGAGTAATATAAGTAATGAATTTTATTTATCTTAAAATATTTTTGAATAATATACATAGTATTTTTCTAGTGAAATATACTTATTAAAGATCTTAAAAATGAATTTTATTTATTTTTAAGTCTTAACTTTATTTTTATAAAATTCTTCAAAGAATTAAGTCTCTTTAAATATTTGATTTATATTTTATTTGTAAAAACTCTAAGTTAGTATTTTTATAAAATAGTAAAGTTACTTTTTATACACAAAAATGATTTTTATTTATTTTTAGGATTTTCCTTATTTAATGAAATTCCACTTAAGATTTAATAGTGTTTAATCTTTATTTGCATTTTATTAACTTAAATAAGTAAAGTTATATTTTTCTAGGTGGATATTATGTTTGTGATAATTTTAACATATTAAATGTATTTTTATGATTTTTCTATAATTTTATATAGCTGAAAATGTTTAAAGGTTATTTTGGTAATTTATTTATTTTACTTTTATTTCATTTCTTATTTTATTTAACTTGGGCTGTTTTGGGTTGGGTACATGGGCTGGCCAGGCCTAGCTAGATTGGCCCAATTTGGGATTGTCCCAACCATCTCACCCCTGGCCCCTCTCTCTTCCTTCTCTCACACACAGACACACACACGCACGCTCACGACCTTGACCCTGATTCCCCTCACGCGACGCAGCGAGGCGCCGCCACCTCTGGCTCGATTCCCGCGAGGCAGGCCATTGCGGTTGCCTCCGTTGGTTGTCGGAGCTCCGCCTCCCCTAGACGGACCTCGCCCTCCAACTCGATTTGAGAATCTTGCCTCTATCAGGTCATACCTGACCCTCTCTGGTGCTAGGGTTTGTGGTGCCGATGGCGTCGCGGTTCACCGGTGATGTGTTGGATGCTGCGGTTTGTCTACGACACTCGCTGCGCCGCAGATGTTGCTGGGACGGCTTGTCGCGGTGCAGGTGCTTCGGTGACCACCGTGCCGCCGTGCTGATGCACTCGTGGCCTCTGCTTCCTCTTCGGTGAGCTAGGACTCGCCCCAGGTAGGTTTCTCCTTCTACCCTCTCTATAGCTAGTACGGCTACCCTACCTACTAAAGATTGTAGATCCCTAGTGTCATCTGCTGAGGATTTATGTGGTGATAATCCCCCTTATCTTTAATCTGTAAGATCTGTTTAGAGTGTGTCAATGATGATTCACTATTGTCAAGTGCTTGTGTTTAGATTTCTGGTAATGCTTGCGAGACAGAGATCATGTGATACTCAAAGGGTCCTCTTTGAATGCTCTCTCCTGACTAATAGATAAACTAAGCATGTATAATTGTGCATGGATTGTCACTGTTGTGCTTAGCTGTGTGAGAAATATGATTAGTTGGATAATACTTTGACTTCCTGTTATTTTGGGCATTGAGTACATATGTGCTTAATTCCAGAATTTATAGTTATGTTCTATACTGACCAACTGGTTCAGTATAGGTTGAGGTTGATCATGCTCTGTCCTATATTGACAGTTAGCAATTTTTCTAACCGATTCTTGGGTAGAATGCTTAATAAAATGATGTGTTCTATATTGGTTAGTGTTTATGGATGAAAAGATATATCATCTATGGCTCGTCCATATGGCAGTGATGCTTTTAGAATGATTCCTAATGTTCATATTTAGGAAAATGATTTGAATGCTTAATAAGTGAGGAAGTGACCAATTATGTATACTATCAACATGATAGTCAGATAATTATAAATGATTCCTAGGATTTGGCTAGGAAGATGATTTTCTTTCATTTGGTCTGATGTGATTGTCTCATTTAGCAAGGCTTATGCTTAATAGCTACCACTGTGGTGCCTCCATTGGAGTGTGCATATTGGTTTTCTATTTGCATGAACTACTGTGAGCTTGATTGACTAAAACTTGATAAGATCCTATACCTGGCCTATGATGCAAAGGCTGAGGCCATACGCTTAATAAGAACAGATACTAAAGTTTGACTACCAAACTCTCTATGATGACTCAACATAGCATTACTATGTGGATCTGAGAGAAATATCTCCTCACAACCCATAGTTGTGAAGGATGTGGTTGCTAGTTGTTTGATTCTGGACATGATCTATTTGTTGGCTTTGACTGCTTGATTAGATAAAAAGAGACTCATGTGTGGCTGCCAATGATGCATGGTATGAGGCTTGATTATGTTTGTATATATAAAATGCTTGAATGTTTTTTCCTGGCTCAGTGATGATACTGGTGTAGCATTTATACACCAGTCTGAGAGCCTCAAATTCCCCCCATTAAAACTTATGCTCTAAAAGATGAAATGAGCATGTGTTATTACTATTATAAGTTGGTAACCTGATATGAAGCGTAGATCAGCTTGACTTGGTGAGATTGTGGATAATCTGCAGCTGCTCTTGATCTACTGTTGTTGTTGTATTGCCCTTGTGATGGATCTTGATTGTTTCATGTCCATTCTGCTGGATATTATTCTTGCCTTGGTACATCTGGCCTTGATTTCCCCTTGTCCTAACTCTAGGATGGCTCCTAGGAGCAACCAGAGCAAAGGTGTGATGATTTGATCTAGATTGGTGATCTTGTGGTTGTTTATGTGTGGGCTTGGGATAAAAATAGAGGTGTGAGACTTGGTATGGTTGTGGATGTGAAAAGAGGATAGAGTAGTAGCTCTAGTACGACTGGTGCTTTTCCTCTACTAGGTTCGTCATTCCATTACAATACCATCAAGAACAAGAGAAAGAACTAATACTTGTTGTTGCCTTGTGGTGTGGACATCATATATGCATGCATGCATGTGTGAGCTGCCTGTTTATGTGCTCCTGGTCCTGATACCTCCCCCTTGTCCAAGTTTCATCTGTGAGATCTTTTTGCTATGGATGTGCTCGGCTGGTTTGGTGTTATCTGAAGTTGAGCTATATTTTTGGATGTTGCCAAGTGGATTCTTAGATAGCCAATGATGGTGTCCTGAGGCAAAATACTGATATGAACAGATGCTACTATTTGGTGAAATTCGCCCCTTCTAATTTAAGCTCAATGATGAGACAGACAGTGCATTACACTATAATTCTGAGAGCACCAAAACTAACACTAACCCTTGTGTTTTACTTTAGTTGTTTGTTTTTGCAGGAACCAGTTAGGATAAAAGATACCAGATGAAGAAGTGGCTTAGGAACAATAGTTTAGGATTTTCTTTGTAATAAACATTGTAGTTTATTTTTCTGTTTTCAATATTGTAAAAACATGGTATTATTGTATTCAATTCAATAAAGTTTACTTGTTTCATTTTTCTTTTACAATTCTTTTGTAAAGACAAAGTCATATATATTTTGTTGTAATAAAGAATTCTGTGATTTATTTCAATTATGTAATTCTTTTTCCTACATATTTGTTTCCTAATACTTTACTTTTATTTATTCATTGTAAAAATTCAATATAATATTATATGTATATAATATAAAGAATCCTTTTTATATCATTTAAGTAATCATTTTAGTTCAAGTTATTAAATATTTCCAATTCCTATTTGTGAATTTTTGTAAATTCATTTGAATTTCATATTCGAAATTCAAATACATGTTTGAACAAAATTTCCCCAAAACCCAGAATTCTACAAAGGTCATGTCGAAATCTATCGCACTTGCTCCGAAATTTCCTTCAGTACAAGAGAGATCCCGATCCCTCTATAGCTCTTTTAGTTTTGCGCGAAAATTCCTCGGATTTTCTTATGCATGAATGCAATGCATAAACCTGTGTCCTCTCTATTTCTAGGTGCTAATCCTGGGATGTTACAGACTCTCCCCCTTAAAATAAACTTCGTCCTCGAAGTTCGCACCCTCTTATGTTTCGGAAGATAAGATTGACTTCTTCAGATCCTGGTGACTCTTTTAAATCCGGGAGAAAGATAATTGTTGTATCTTCATTCAAGCTTTTCCTTGGATCCTCTTCTGATTTGAAATGATCCAACTCAATCCATTTGATGTATAAACTACTTTTGAATCTAGCACTCTTGTCCTGATCAGATCCTTTTGAGTGTTTTCAGATTAGGACATCTATTCAAAAAGTGTCTAATTTTTTTAGAAAGTCTCCTTAAGGTAAGATTCTGGTTTATATTTTGACTAAATATAGCTTGACGCTAATATTAATCTATTTATGGTATACTTAGTCCTTATGGTTTACTTTTTAAGAATGTTTTGGCTTTCTCCTAAACCTTACTCCGTATATCAACTCTCGATGCTTCATTATTCACTCTCCCCCTTGAGATTTTCTAATGGTATTTTGAGGAACAGATGGTACACCCACATACTTGGGAAATAGCGGTGCAAATTCTCTAACCCCTTAAGTGCATGTGTAAGATAACTTATATCATTTAATAATGCCTTAACTTACCACTTGCTTTGTTGTGGTTGTCGCTATTATTGACTTCATTTATGGTTTCATACTTCCATTTTCCTGAAGATGTACCTTCTTCACCTACACCCTCTTTTGATGGTGATTTTGTGGATGTTATGTCTCTTCCCCCTGATGTTCCATAATCCTCCTGATGTTTCGGACAACATGATTTCTTGTGTCATAGGATTCCACACTTATTATATTTCCCTTGAAATGCTCCTACATTCCTTTCTCCATTTAGATTAGGCTGAACATTTTGAGTATATGGTAACCCCATTATTGGTCCTATTTCTCCTGCTGTCGATCCATGAGTTAACTGCGGTTTTAAGCAGTTCCTTTTCATGTGTCTTGGTTCTCCACATTGGTAACATACTATCTTAGGTT
This sequence comes from Avena longiglumis, assembly GCA_030063025.1. NCBI lineage: Eukaryota > Viridiplantae > Streptophyta > Magnoliopsida > Poales > Poaceae > Avena > Avena longiglumis. The sequence goes on along the minus strand of CP125975.1, from coordinate 14,702,363 downwards.
TTGGACACTCCTTCAAAACGTGGCCTCAAATTCCACAGTTGTGACATATCTTCTCTGTTTTGTATGTCATATGTGGATCTGGATAATTCTTTGTCATATGTCCTTGGGCCTGACCTGTTGTGGTCTGTTTTTTAATTCTCTTTTTCTTTCCTTCAGGTGCATCAATCTCATCATCTCCTGATATATGTGCACTATCCACCAATTCCTAGAACTCCTTTGCACGCACAATCCTGAGTTGCATCTTCATAATTGCTTGTAGTCCTTTCATGAACTTCTTTTGCCATTTCGCCTCCATGATTACTTTCTCACTAATATACTTGGATAAACGGTTAAATTCTTGTACATGTTTCAGGACTGGGAGATTCTTGTTCTCTAAGGCTTCATTATCCTTCCTTTTCCCATTGTTCTGATGAACAAATTCTTCTCGAAACTTCTTTTTGAACTCAACCCAGGTATTGACACCTCCTTCCAGGATCACGAACTTGGACTTTTCCCAACACATGGCTACGGTTCCGGTCAATAGATAAGTTTCATAGCGCACCTTTTCTTCATCCTTGCATCCCACACTTTTAAGCTTACGGGATGTATCCATTAACCAATTTTCCGCCTCCATAGGTTCTTCAACCATAGAAAAACTCCAGGGTTTGGTTTCTAAGAATTCCACCAGTTTAACCCTAGGATGTAATTCCTTGAATTGCTTCTCTTGCCTAACCTTTAATGTCTCCTGATAGAATTGGTTCTGCCTCTGTGTTTCAACCTTTTGTTGTATCACCAACATCTCACGAGCCTTCATCTTTCCAACATTAAAGTGATAATTCGCCTCTCCCTCACGCGAACCCATTTTCCCTTCTAGACCTGTACATCAAGTAAGGACTCCATGAAACATCATGCATATGCCCATAAAGTTCAAACTTCATGCACAGACCTAGTCACACAATAAAATCCAATAAAATCCAACATATCCAAATATTACCTTTAGCAAACATACATCAAAAGCCTGTACAAATAGTACTTCGAGTAAAACATCTCTTGTACTAAGGCTTTGATGTTATACACTACCATTTTTTATACATATAGTGTATGGAATTCTACCGTTAAATACCTATTTGTATGGCTCATAATGTTCTTTGCCTCTGAAATTACACCATTTGCCCATTCGCCAACGGATAATTTTTGGTAAAATTTGATCCGGCTCTAGAGATAGTTGGTTAAATCACTCTATAATTGGCTATAACACATTTATCCTTGGAGTTATACTAAACATCATCCTCACATTTCTACTTGACTTATAATTTTAACTACTCTAAGCATATTTATTATAACAACGAATAATTCTCAAGTTTTAACTAGTTTCATAACCTATATAGGTCTACATGTACTACAAGAATACTGTCTTGTCATTCATGCCACTATGGATTTGGCATATTACATGGGGTTAGATAAGAATAACCCTATTTGTTCCTCTCTATAAGATTCTATTCTTCATATAATAGCTTTTAGTTAAACAAAACATTAGTTAGTTCCCCTACAATAACATGTTGTTTAAGGGTTTGGGGCATACTCCCCTGGTATTTACTACTAGTATAAAGATAATAACAAAGTTTTACTTCATTTTCATGGCTTCTCTTAGTAAGATAACACCACGATTTAATACTCCCTTATGAGGTACTCTGACTTGGTGATATACTACTCTAGTTTAGTTATAGTATAGAATAGTCTAGTAGAAGATATATTGTCTACTTACTAAAACTGGTTAGATACTTCCTACTACACATAGTAGATAGGTAACCATTCTATCAGGAAAATAACCCAAAAATTCCACTAAGGTGTGACAAGGCTATTCTCAAATGAATATTCATCACTTGTATAAGGAAATATGGTGTAGATAAGATGGCTTGCTATAGTCACTATCCAACCTACAGGTTCTACCCATTTACTAGGTTTCCAACCTAAGGTCAAAGCATATGCTCTGATACCAACTGCGGTGACCCAGCATACCACTGCATGATGTAGTACACTATAGTCGTTGACATAACACCAATGGAACACCGTTCCATCCGCATTATATCCCTCAGAGTGGTACAACAGAAACATCGGGGGGGGGGGGGGCCAAGACAACACTTTAGATTACAAATAACATATTACAAAAGATCCAGAGAACTTCCTCGAACAGTGAGGAATATTATAAAAAAAGAACCAGAAAGATCCATTCGGAGTTACTTTAGCAGTACCACTATTAATATATGTATAAGGCTTGAAAGTACTACTATAGTGTTGTTCTACAGAAGTAGGTTTTAGATTCTAGGAGTTTTATTTATATTCTACGCTTCAGTTTGTCTTCGATAGATTCCGGTAAGGTCTCCGGCTCCGTTGATCTCCCTCAGATATCTTCAACTCTTCAAGTAACTTATTTCCTGGGAACACCATTGGTTTCTCCGAGATCTAGCAAGGTTAAGAAGATACGTTGAGCACGAGCGTACTTAGCAAGTTCACTAGAAAATGAGTGTTTGATGCACTATCTACAGCCACAGACCAGAGGTCGTAGGCAATGCAAGTTTTCGTAAACATTTCTTCAAAGGTTGATTTTATTCCGAAAGGCTATGTTCGTCAGCCTTCACGGGTTTACCAGAACTTTCATGGAGTTCCTTTCTCGCCGTGTTCGCAGCTTCTTCCCGAAACAAGGAGTAACAAGTTACAGTTCTTACACTCTGTAGAGGTGCGTTACTTTACCCATGAGAGATCAAATCCTTGTTGCACAACCGAACGATCTTTCCCGTCCACACTTCCTATGGTGTGGGGCCCAGTAGATGATCCAAGCCAATCACTGTCCTTCTCCGCGACCCCGCATACCCGACGGATTGCACATCAGGCCTAGGATAAAACTTGTTTCCATTATCAGCCTAAGGTGTACAACCCTCATAGATACCAGAAGCTGTGGGACGTTGAGGGATCCCACCCATAACCTGCTAACCCTCTACAAGAGGAGTTGCAACAACGGACCGATCATCCGTTGGCATGCGAGAGAGAGAGAGCCGATCCAGCTGACTTCTCCGTCCCATTCCAAATCTCATGGTTAACGCGTAATATACGGCGCAAGAATCACCGGCGACATTGGTTGTTAAGTCCTAGATAATATGTTCCTTTACCACCGGAACTTCCATAGAAGGTTCTTACCTCATGGTAAATAACCTATAATCATATTATTATGAAAATAGTGTTTTCTGACCCTTTTCAAATGCAGGTGATGACAACACTGGATTTGCAAAGTACTTCACAGAAAATAATCAAAGGATATGAGCAAACGTGAACTTGCCTTTTGTGATTGCAAGATTATGCACTCACGATCTTCGAGACAATATAAGATCCAATATCTGAAATCAGCATCATTGGCCTGGTAAGGACTAATGTTTAAAGAAGCAATATGCTTTTGCATAAGTAATGCTATGCATTTTAGAAAACTCCCAAAGTGAATCCCCAATACTTTGAGTGAAGCAAGTTCAGGTAATTCTTTCAAGAGTTGGTTTATCTTCAAGTTTTACTTTACAAATAATGGCATTTATAAGGAGCTTAAGTGTTAACAATCCAAAATATACAAGTAAAGTATAAAGTAATGTGATTATAATTGATTCTTATCTGGTGACTATGGTAAAAGTCCTTGGGTTGAGTTGTTAAGAGTTGGAGGAACTATTATAGAGTTATTGTTTGAAGTGGCAAAAAGAATAACATTTGAAGAAAAGATTTCTTTTCCAAGGTTTAAACAATCTTTATTGTTAATAGGATGTGTTCAATGTCTTTTGGTGTGTGATTGATTAGTTTAGACTTGAGATGCTTTATGTCTTAATTGGAATAGACCAAAGTTAACTATAAAAACATAAGTAGTTTATTAGACATAATGTTTATAAGCCTTGAGACTAAAGTTAACTTTAAAAGGGTAAATAAACTTAAGGTGTAATTTGTTTTAATTATTCTCAAGTTTTGGATTTATGATAAGTGTGATTAAAGTGTGTGATTATTCACTTTACATTCAAGTGAATGATTAGATTAAATTTGTTTTGCTATTATGAAAATAACATGCAACTATCAAAGAAAGTATAATTTGGATGGTGTTGTTAAGGTGTTAGTTTTAAAGTCATGTTAATTATGATTTAGATGTTAAGATCATTCCTTCTTCATGTAAGTGAATGATATATAAAATTATCTTAAAGATTGTGGTTTTGAATTTTGGTTTAGGGTTTAAAAGAGTATTATAAAGTAAATGATTTATGCTTAAGTTTTATTATAAATCATAATTATGGTTTAGAACTTTAGTAATTATATTTTGAGGTTTTAATATTTCTAAAGAAATATAATTATTTCTTATTTAATAAATGTTTTTAAAGAATTTTCAAAATAGATAATAGTCAAGGATTTATTACTTTAAAATATTAAAAACCTTTCTAACATTATATTTAATAATTTTCTAGGGTAATATATTTTTTAAGACTTTAAAAATGATTTTTATCTATTTAAGGATTTTTCCTTATTTTATGAAATTTCACTTAGGATTTAATGGTGTTAATGATTATTTGTATATATATATTTTTAACTTAAATAAGTAATGTTATATTTTTCCTAGATATATATTATTGTTATGATTCTTTTGACATATTATATGTATTTTGGGGATTTTTATTTATTTTTCTACAATTAATATTATATTGAGGCTATTTTGGTAATTATTATTTTTATTCTATTTTAAAGGTGGGCCTGGCATCTCAGCAAATGGGCTGAGTTAGACCGATTAAGTCTTGGATCGGGCCAACCGACGACTTCGCCCCATCACCCCGACGTTCCTCTTCTCCTCTGCTCCTCTCATTCTCACGCTGGCGACCGATGTTCTTGCGCCAGATTCGGCTGAGCCACCCAAGGCCGATGGTCTCGCCGACGCGCCTGTTAAAGCTTCACCAGCCTACCCACTTCGATTCGTGTCTCATGCCCCTACGTGCCCACCACCAGCCCCAAACCCTAATTCCCCTTTTGCCATTACTCAGGCGGGACGGCGAGGTTCTCGGCAACCCCGGTGATATGGCGAGGGCGTTCGGATGCTGGGCCTTGCTGGTGGTGTGGGCTGAGGCAGTGCAGCGCCATGGCTCTCCTCGTGTGGCTGTGCCGCCGTGTTGAGCTTCGTCTCTCTGCCGTCGCCACAACTGCTACTTTGTCGGCGAGCTTAGACTCGTCCCAGGTAGGCACTCCTTCTCCCCTCTCTACATCTTTTACTCTTACCCACTTCTAGTGAAAATTCTGGAACCCTGGTAATATCTTCTATAGCTTTATGTGGTTGACATGCCCCTTCTTATTTGATCTATAAGATCCTTTAAAGGGTATCAATAATGATTCCCTAATGCCAAATGATTGTGGGTAGAGCTGGTTTACTGTGGTGAGGATTAATGTCTATGTGTTGTGATGAGTTTCAGTTAGAGAAATGTTTCCTTATTTGTTTGACATTCGATGATCTACGGATGTTTACTTGAATCTGGTTGATACCAGATTCCACCTTGAACCATTATTCCCTGTTATTTATGCTTTTTAGTATATGTTGAAACTGAAGTTTAGCTATCTATGTCGACTAGAGAAATTATGCTTTTTAGTATAGTGGTTTCTTGATTTTATACTAGAGTAGTATCATTTATCTTTTTTATAGATGAGCGGTTATAGTTTATAAACCAAGATATAATATTACTTGACTATTTATAGACTTACAATAGTGTTGTGGTAGTTTTTGTAATCTGGTGGTTAAAATAGATAGAAAGGATCTGATTTATTCACAAGTTGTTCTTTAATGTTTTTATCATGAATTGGAATCCTTTGGGAATATAATCTTCACTTAAGGTTGAAGATAATGTAATAAAAAGGTGTTTATAATGTTTAAACCATTATGGCTTCATATTGTTAACATTTAAGACTAATACTATTTATTAGACTTAATTGACTCATTTGAGGAATATTAACAAGTTTTATTTATTCTTATCTGAACTATTAATTAAGTAAATATGTTTAAATTTGAGATATTAAAATATTTGAGTTTTTATTTAACTCAAAAGTGGAATATTATATTTTAGTATGTAGATATTATTTTTGTGATCATTTTGGTATATTACAATTATTTTTGTGATTTATAAATAATAAGATATGATTTTTATAAGATTTATTATTTTATAAATACTTAATAATAACAATTACTTAATTAAGTTAAATTATAATGTATGATTATAATTTAAATGATAATTCTTATTTTTCTAAGATTTTTGGTATTCTATTTATATTTTTAACATTTACCATTATTAAAATTTGAATTATCAATTTTTTTATTATCATTAAAATCTTTATTAAATGATATTTATTTAAATAATCATCATAATAATATTGGATAGTAAGTTTAAGTTGTATATTATATTTTTCTACAATTTTTCATATATTATACACATTTTGCTGAATTATAAATCAAAAGTTATTAATTAAACAAGATTTAATCATTTATTTGATTTCCGTAATATTAATAATTAAGTTTATAACATTTTATTTATTTCTTAAACATGAATACTTTTACACCGCACCTAAAGCTAGCTTCAGTCACTGACTAGTGGGCCAGTGACCACCTTAGCACGCTTTTTAAAGAAAATACATTTATTACCGACCCTGTCTTGACCCCCAGACAATGACATATGGGCCCAAGGCCACGTCACTTGCCACGTGAGACAAAGACCGTGTCAAACAACGGACTGGGTCCAAAGTGGCGTCGGCATGACGTAGCGGTGGCGTCAGCACCACCACCGCCGTCAGTGGTTGGTCGCCGGCGACGATCTACTGCGCCCTAGCAAACGAAATGAACCTAGTTCGAATCAGTGCATCATGCTGAGTCCTAAAGTGGCAGCGCCGCTCGGAAATGGTCATCGGAGCCTCAGATCCGACGAGCTCCGATGATGGCCGGCGATGGCACACGGTGAGACGGCGATTCACATCGAGATAAGGCGATTTAAGGATATTGGAAGTTTTAGGAACTCACCCTGATGATGATAGAGTGGTCAGCGAGGATAGGCACGGTCGGAGGCGAGCTCTCTGACAAGATTTCCGACGAACTGCCGCAAAGAAGAACAACTAAATTCGTCCACTCCAGTGCTCCCCTTGATGCAGGATTTCTCTCAAAGGATCTACGGAGGACGGGGCTTCTCCATGGCTGCTTGGAAGGGTGTGGGGAGATGTGGTTCGACGGCGAGGTGTGGCTCTGGTGAGCTAGGGTTTCAGATCCATTCAAATTAGAGAGGATAAGGAGGGATTATGGATAGGGATTGAGGCAGGGCATCGCGTTGGTCTTCTTATCCCCCTCTGGAACGACGACGAGCATCTTGACGCACGACTGACGACAACGACGACATCGGGTGGCGGCGAGCTCCTCCAGCGAGTTGTCTGTGTGCGTGAGGATGACGATGACATGTTTTTTTGCGGATAACCCCCTGGCGTTTCTTTCTTCTCGACCCGCAGTCCTTCCCTGGCCCCACTTGTCAGTCACAGGAGAGAAAGAGTCAATTTGTACATTGTAATTTGCACAGGCGTCGATAAATCTGAGATGTTGGGCCACGTATTGTTTTTATTTGTTTTACCTTTTTCTATTTTCTGTTTTCCTTTTCAGATTTGGATTTGATTTATATTTTGAACTTTTCTTTGTAGGATTTATTTGCTGGATAATTGCACTAGTACTAAAATATATTTAGTATCATTTGTGAACTTTTATTATATAATCTTTTTGTATTTCTTTTATTTTCTCAATATGAACCCCTTTTTAATAATTTGTAGAAACTTTTCTTATTACTTTACTCTCCTCTTTTAGTTATGGATTTCTTGAATGATGTATTCTTATTTGTTTATAATACTTAACTCTAGTTGGCTCAGAGTTTGAATATAAATTTTTATATGTATAATGATCCTATATAATTATTTGATGCATGAAATATGAAAGAAATTAATATGATTCTTACTACTTCCATTAATTTGGAAAATGACCATGTATATATTCTATTATGATAAACAAAGAGGTTTAGGTTTTTGAATTATGAATGTTTACCCTAGGGTTTAGGGTTTTTAATATACTTAGATTCCTTTATGGATGTGAGTAAAGATTTAATAACTAAGCATATTGTTTTCTGTTTGGGATAATTGATGACATCACCTTTAGGACTATAAAGTTATATTTAGAATGTTCTATAGAAAGAAATTGATAAAGATACTCCTAAGCACATATAATTATGATGGTTGGACTTGGCAGAGTTGTGCTTATGTGATTTGTTATAGGAAAATATTCCTATAAAGTGATATTAACATAGGATGATGAATCAATTCCCTGAATGGACATTATACTTGGTTTAAGATTTAGAGTTGGTTGTTTAGCAAGAATGTCTTTCTTTCATAACTCACATTCCTAGATTTCTAGTTAACGAATTCCTTTCCTAGATATACTAGTTCTGCCTAACTGTCTTCGTTGTTAACATGATGAGCTTTACTTCACACAAATATTCTTATTTACCTATTATTCTTCTAAACTCATTGATAACTCTAATGATCTTGACATTGAAGCTTTTATAGTTTCCTTATATTCATTCTAGATTATATCCACTACTCTACTGTTGATAACCTTCCAACCAACAAGTAGTTCCTTCAAACTCCACTCATAATCTTCCTTAATCATCCATCACTAATATTCCTCCATGAGATATATATATCCAATTACCTTTCTCTAAAGCTTATTATCCTTTAAAATAAATAACACTACTTCCATAACTCCATGCTATACTTGCTTTAATTGAAATATATTGCCTTATATTTACTCTAGTAACACATTCACCAACCTTACATTATATTATTATGATTTGTAATGGTTAATCTAGGATAATATATCTAGACTAGGGTTCAATAATGTTCTATCCACCAATGTCACTTATACATGATATAAGCATTCAATTTTGGTGAATAAGGCATGATTATTATAATCTTTTGATCCTTTATGGTTTAGGTTTCCAATTGGCTAATCAAGGCTTCATCAATACAACATTACAGTTGTATTATAATTATCTTCTGTTTAGCTCTATTGGATTAAGAGATATAATTCATTAACTATACCTACTTGATCCAATAGGACTACTCCTGGTAACTATCTTTAGACTTCATCCTTGTAATCTTCTTTTCTATCATATGATTGGGTAATACAAAGAATTCTTCTATCTATCAAGGAGGGATTTAACTCCATCAACTATCCTATTGATTGGATTCTTTTCAATCATTCCTATCAAATAAATGACATCTGAAGCTAGCATCACTATTTACCTCTTCTTACTTCTTTATATATAAGCCTTAAGTGAATGTTGTAATAAGAACAAGAGTTGATAGTGTTGGAGATATGCCCTAGAGGCAATAATAAATGTAGTTATTATTATATCTTTGTGTTTATGATAAATGTTTACATTCATGCTATAATAGTATTAACAAGGAAACATTGATACTTGTGTGATTTGTAAACTTAATTTGAAGTCCCTAGTATAGCCTCTATACATCACTAGCTTGTTGGTTGATAAATGATTGTGGTTTCCCTATCATGAACATTGAGATGTTATCAACAACAATATCATATCGTTAGGAGAATGATATGGTGGACATACTCCTATAGATAAGCGTAGCATAAAGATCAAGTCATTTCAATAGTTCAATTGCTATATGCTTTCTGATACATAGTAACCTAATTCCTTCGACCATGAGATCATGCATATCACCTTTACGGATGGATGCTTTGATGACATCAAACACCACACCGTGAATCGGGTGGCTATAAAGGTGGCATTGAGTGTTCGGATAGTATTGGTTGAGACACATGGATCAAGAGTGGGATTTGTCCATCCAAATGACGGATAGATATACTCTGGGCCCTCTCGGTGGAATGTCATCCAATTAGCTTGCAAGCATGTGACTGGCTCACAAGGGATCACATATCACAGGAACGAGAAAAGAGTACTTGTCAGTAACGAGGTTGAACTAGGTATGCAGAGATACCGACGATCATAACCTCGGATAAGTAAACTATCGTGAGACAAAGGGAAATTGGTATCGTATGTAAGTGGTTCATTCGATCGCAAAGTAATCGTAGAAATATGTGGGAACCATATGAATTTCCAGATTCCTGTATTGGTTATTGTTCGGAGAAGTGTCTCGATCATGTCCGCATAATTCACGAACCGTAGGGAGACACACTTAAGGATTCGACGTTGTTTGAGTAGTTATGGAATGAATGAGAAAGAGACCGAATGTTGTTCGGAGTCTCGGATGGGATTCGGGATATCACGAGGTGATCCGGAATGGTCCGGAGAATAAGATTCATATAAGGAAAGTCCCGTTTCGGAGTTGGGGAATGATTCCGGTGTTTTCATCGGGAATGTTCTAGAAGGTTCCGGAATATCCGGCACTCCGGAGGGGAAGGGGTACATGAATGTGTCATTGCATGTTGGAATGATTGCATCATGTACTAAGTGTCCTCGCTGTTCCAAATAAAGGATTAAATCAAATCCTAGTTTGAAAAGTCAAATAGCTAGTTTGAAAAGTCAAACGGCTAAAATTGGAAAGAGGAAAAGAGGAGGAAGGGGGAAACCGAGTTGGGGAGGAGTTCCCTCCTCCAACCGGCGGCCCACCTCCAAGCCGAGTTGGGGAGGGACTCCTCTCCCTCCCCTTGGCGCGGCCGGCCCCTCCACCTATATAAGGAGGCGGGGCTCCTCCTCTAGACACACAAGTCCTCACCTCAAACCCTAGAAGCTGCAGCCCTCCATAGCCGCCACCACCTAGGGTTTTCCTAGCCGACTTGGGGTCCCGGAACCCTAGCCACGGCTCTAGCCCTCCTCCTTGGTGTGTCTAAACCCTAGATCGCCGAGGAACTCTCTCATACTCCACCATACTCGCTCCGGCTTAAGAAGCCTGCGAGATCTCCTCTACTTAGGTACTGCCAGTGTCGCCTGGGAATCGCGAGGAGAGTGCTACAACCTCCGCCTGCTGGAACAAGGAGAGGAAGGTCTTGGTCGAGTACAACGTGACCGATCTTGGGAGTGCTTGGAACGCAGCCTTGGGAAGGATCGTCACGCGATCTTGAGATCGGGAAGAGTACGACTACATTACCCACGAGAATCCGCTCTCGTTAAACACTTTGGAATCTTCGAGGGTAAGTTATTCCATCGACTCGTTGCTACAATCTAGTAGATAGATCTTGGCTTGTTTGTTTGTATGCGATAGAAAATTTTTGTTTTCCATGCTACGAAACCCTACAAAGGGTATCGAGCCGTGTCTATATGTAGATCTGTTGCACGAGTAGAACACAATGGTCATTGTGGGCGTTGATGCTTTTATTGTCGATTGCTTCTTGTGTACTTTGCATCTTGCGGTATGTTGGGATGAAGCGGCCCGGGCTAACCTTACATGACATCGTTCATGAGACTTGCTCCACGCTTGACATGCAACTTGTATTGCATAAGTGGCTTTGCGGGTGCCTGTTTCTCCTAGCATAGTTAAGATCCAATTTACAACTAGTGATTAACAATACTAGTATCAATGTTGTGGTTCATGTTCGTAAGTTAGAACGACAATTATTGAAAGCCCCAAACCACGTAAAACATGCAAAGAAAGTAGAGGCGTCTAACTTTGTTTTGCAGGGGTGTGCAGTGATGTGATATGGCCATGATTGTGATTATATTTGATGTATGCAATGTTCCTTATTGTAAGTTGGCAACCGTCAGGAGCCATATGGTTGTCTTTAATTTATGTTAAGACCCGGGTGTCTATTCAAGGTAGTTGTAATAGTTGAAGCCGGTGGACGACAACCATGGAGTAGCGTCATTGACCTTGATGCAATGCCGGTGATGATGGAGATCATGTTCGTGCTTGAAGATGGAGATCGGAAGCACAAAGAAGAAAGGCCATATCATATCACATATTATGAATTGCATGTGATGTTAATCCTTTATGCATCTTGTATTGCTTAGTAGACGACGGTAGCATTATAAGATGATCCCTCATGCACATGAATTTCAAGTCAAAAGTGTTCACCCTTAGTTAGCACCGTTGCTAAAGCTTGTTGTTTCGAAGCACCACGTGATGATCGGGTGTGTTAGATTCTGAAAGTGTATACAACGTGAGCAAGCCAGATTTGCTCATGCGGAAACTAAGGTTTGATCTTGACGAGCCTAGCATGTACAGACATGGTCTCGGAACACGGATCACCGAAAGGTAAAGCATGAATCATATAGTAGATATGATGAACATGACGATTGTTCGCCATTGAAACTATATCAACTCTCGTGATGATCGGTGTTGATGTGGTGGATTTGGTTCGTGTGATCACTAAAACAATGTGAGGGATATTGTTTTGAGTGGGAGTTCACCTAGACTAACTTTATTATTAATTTGAACTCAATTTGTCATAAACTTAGTCTAAACTATTGCAAATATGTTGTAGATCAATGGCAGCCCCTACCATCAATTTTAATGCGTTCCTAGAGAAAGAAAAGTTGAAAAACAATGGAAGCAACTTCGCGGATTGGTTCCGCAATTTGAGGATTGTCCTCACAGCTGGTAATTTGACCTATGTGCTGGATGCATCTCTAGGTGACCCACCTGCAACTGATGCTTCTGATGAAGTGAAGAATGTTTACCTCGCTCGGAAGAATCAGTACTCCATAGTTCAGTGTGCTATCTTGTATGGTTTGGAATCGGAGCTTCAGAACAGGTTTGAGAATTCAGACCCATATGATATTGTCGAGGATCTCAAATTGATCTTTGAGACTCATGCGGCAATTGAAAGTTATGAGGCTTCTGAAAAGTTCTTTAACTGCAAGATGGAAGAGGGCAGCTCCGTCAGTGAGCATGTGCTTAAGATGTCTGGGCACGCAAACAAACTTCAAAGCTTGGGTATAGTGATTCCTAATGCTTTGGGAATTTACCGTGTCCTCCAATCACTACCACCAAGTTACAAGAACTTTGTGATGAACTACAACATGCAGAACATGAACAAGCAGTTGCGGAACTGTTTGCTATGTTAAAGTCTGCGAAGTGGAGATCAAGAAAGAGCACCAAGTGTTGTTGGTCAATAAGACCACCAAATTCAAGAAAGGCAAGTCTAAGCGGAAGGGACACTTCAAGAAGGGTGGTAAGAAAGTTACCACGGCGAAGAAAACCAAGGCTGGACCTAAGCACGAAAGCGAGTGCTTTTACCGCAAGGGAGAAGGTCCTCGAAGCGGAATTGCCCAAAGTACTTGGCGGATTCAAGAACGTCAACATCAAGAAGAAAGGTATATCCGATATACATGTTATTGATGTGTATCTCACTAGTACCGTAGTAGTGCACGGTATTTGATCTTGGTTTGGTTGCTCATATTTGTAACTCAAACAGTCTTTGCAGAATAAGCGGAAGCTAGCGAAAAACGAGGTGACGGCGCGTGGAAGCGGATCAAAGGTTGATGTGATCGCGGTCGGCACGCTACCCCTTCATCTACCATCGGGATTAGTTTTATACTTAAATAATTGTTATTTGGTGCCTGCGTTGAGCATGAACATTATATCGGGATCTTGTTTATTGCGAGACGGTTACTTGTTTAAGTCCGAGAATAATGGTTGTTCGATTTATATGAGTAATATGTTTTATGCACATGCACCTTTAATAGATGGTCTATTCTTATTGAATCTCGATAGTGGAAATACACATATCAACAACATTGAGGCTAAACGTTTGAAATCAAGCGATAACTCGACCTATATGTGGCATTGTCGTCTTGGTCACATTTGAGTGAAACGTATGAAGAAACTCCATTCCGATGGACTTCTTGAATCACTTGAAAGATGCGAAGCATGTCTGATGGGAAAAATGACTAAGACTCCATTTTCTGGTATGATGGAGCGAGCTACGGACTTATTGGAAATCATACATACCGATGTGTGTGGTCCGATGAGTGTAGCATCGCGCGGTGGTTATCGTTATGTTCTTACCTTCACGGATGACTTGAGTAGATATGGGTATATCTATTTCATGAAACATAAGTCCGAAACTTTCGAGAAGTTTAAGGAGTTTCAAAGTGAGGTAGAGAATCAACGTAACAAGAAGATTAAATTTCTACATTCTGATCGTGGAGGTGAATATCTAAGTTACGAGTTTGGCGAGCATTTGAAGAAATGCGGAATACTTTCATAGTTGACACCGCCGGGAACACCACAGTGTAATGGTGTGTCCAAACGTCGTAATCGAACTCTTTTAGATATGGTTCGTTCTATGATGTCACTTACAGATTTACCGCTATAATTTTGGGGTTATGCATTAGAAACAGCCGCATTCACTTTAAATAGGGCACCGTCTAAATCCGTTGAAACGACACCGTATGAATTATGGTTTGGGAAGAAACCTAGATTGTCGTTCCTTAAAATTTGGGGGTGCGAAGCCTATGTAAAGAAGTTACAGCCGGACAAGCTTGAACCCAAAGCGGAAAAATGCGTCTTCATAGGATACCCGAAGGAAACTATTGGGTATACCTTCTATCATAGATCCGAAGGCAAAATCTTCGTTGCCAAGAATGGATCCTTTCTAGAGAAGGAATTTCTCTCGAAAGAAGTGACTGGAAGGAAAGTAGAACTCGAAGAGGTTGTCGAACCTTTTCTCGAAATTGCGAGTAGCGCAGCACCGGAAGAAGTTCCTGTGGTGCCTGCACCAATAAGAGAGGAAGCTAATGATGGTGATCATGAAACTTCGGTTGAAGTTGCTACAGAGCCTCGGAGGTCAACGAGGACTCGTACCACTCCAGATTGGTATGATCCCGTTATGAGTGTCATGTTGGTGGACAACACCGATGACCCTGAGACATATGAGGAAGCGATGATGAGCCCAGATTCCAATAAATGGCAAGAAGCCATGAAATCCGAGATTGGATCCATGTACGAAAACCAAGTATGCACTTTGGTAGACTTCTGGATGGTAGGAAGGTCCGAGAACAAATAGATTTTCAAGAAGAAAACAGATGTTGATGGTAATGTTACTGTCTATAAAGCTCGACTTGTCGCAAAAGGGTTTCGACAAATTCAAGGAGTTGACTACGATGAGACTTTCTCACAAGTAGCGAAGCTAAAGTCTGTGAGGATTATGTTAGCAATCGCTGCATATTATGATTATGAGATATGGCAGATGGATGTCAAAACAACATTCCTCAATGGAGACATTGATGAAGAGTTGTATATGATGCAACCCAAAGGTTTTTTCGATCCTAAAGATGCTAACAAGGTGTGCAAACTTCAACGGTCCATCTATGGATTGAAGCAAGCATCCCGAAGTTGGAATCAATGTTTTGATAAGGTAATCAAAAGTTTTGGTTTTATACAAACTTATGGAGAAGCTTGTATTTACAAGAAATTGAGTGGGAGCTCTGTAGCATTCTTAATACTATATGCGGATGACATATTGTTGATTGGGAATGATGTAGACCTTCTTAATAGTGTCAAGGAATATTTGAATAATAGTTTTTCAATGAAGGATCTTGGCGAAGCAGCTTACATATTAGGCATAAAGATTTATAGAGATAGATCGAAACGCCAAATATCATTATCACAGAGTACATATTTGGACAAAGTTCTAAAGAGGTTTGGAATGGAAGATAGCAAGAAAGGGTTCTTGCCCATGTTGCCCAATACGACCTTGAGTAAAACTCAAAGTCCGACATCGCGTAAGATAGAGAAAGGATGAGTAAGACTCCTATGCCTCGACCATAGGATCTCTAATGTATGCCATGCTATGTACTAGACCCGACATTGCATATCTTGTTAGTTTAACTAGCAGATATCAAAGTGATCCAGAGTGGATCATTGACAATGATCAAAAACATCCTTAAGTACTTGAGAAGAACTAAGGATATGGTTCTTTCTTATGGAGGTGATGAACAGCTCGTTGTTAATGGTTACACCGATGCTAGTTGGAACACCGTTCCGGATGATTCTAAATCACAATCTGGATACGTATTTACTTTGAATGGTGCGGAAGATTGGAGGAGTGCAAAGCAAAGCGTTGTGGCGAGATCTTCAATGAATCGGAATACATGGTCGCTTTGAGGCTTCGCAAGAAGCGATATGGATGAAAGAGTTCATTACAGAGCTGGGTGTGGTTCCTAGTGCTGGACCCAATGTCTATCTCTTGTGATAACATGGGCGCCATAGCCAATGCGCAAGAACCAAGGTCACACAAGAAGTGAAGCATATCAAGCTACGTTTTCACGCTATTCGAGAACATATTCAAGATGGGGATATAAAGATTTGCAAAGTACACAGATCTGAATGTGGCGGATCCGTTGACTAAACCTCTCCCGAGGGCAAAACATGACCAGCACCAAACCGCCATGGGTGTTCGGTATATTACCATGTAATCTAGATTAGATGACTCTAGTGCAAGTGGAAGACTGGAGATATGCCCTAGAGGCAATAATAAATGTAGTTATTATTATATCTTTGTGTTTATGATAAATGTTTACATTCATGCTATAATAGTATTAACAAGGAAACATTGATACTTGTGTGATTTGTAAACTTAATTTGAAGTCCCTAGTATAGCCTCTATACATCACTAGCTTGTTGGTTGATAAATGATTGTGGTTTCCCTATCATGAACATTGAGATGTTATCAACAACAAGATCATATCGTTAGGAGAATGATATGGTGGACATACTTCTATAGATAAGCGTAGCATAAAGATCAAGTCATTTCAATAGTTCAATTGCTATATGCTTTCTGATACATAGTAACCTAATTCCTTCGACCATGAGATCATGCATATCACCTTTACCGGATGGATGCTTTGATGACATCAAACACCACACCGTAACTGGGTGGCTATAAAGGTGGCATTGAGTGTTCGGATAGTATTGGTTGAGACACATGGATCAAGAGTGGGATTTGTCCATCCAAATGACGGATAGATATACTCTGGGCCCTCTCGGTGGAATGTCATCCAATTAGCTTGCAAGCATGTGACTGGCTCACAAGGTATCACATATCACGGGAACGAGAAAAGAGTACTTGTCAGTAACGAGGTTGAACTAGGTATGCAGAGATACCGACGATCATAACCTCGGATAAGTAAACTATCGTGAGACAAAGGGAAATTGGTATCGTATGTAAGTGGTTCATTCGATCGCAAAGTAATCGTAGAAATATGTGGGAACCATATGAATTTCCAGATTCCTCTATTGGTTATTGTTCGGAGAAGTGTCTCGATCATGTCCGCATAATTCACGAACCGTAGGGAGACACACTTAAGGATTCGACGTTGTTTGAGTAGTTATGGAATGAATGAGAAAGAGATCGAATGTTGTTCGGAGTCTCGGATGGGATTCAGGATATCACGAGGTGATCCGGAATGGTCCGGATAATAAGATTCATATAAGGAAAGTCCCGTTTCGGAGTTGGGGAATGATTCTGGTGTTTTCATCGGGAATGTTCTAGAAGGTTCCGGAATATCCGGCACTCCGGAGGGGAAGGGGTACATGAATGTGTCATTGCATGTTGGAATGATTGCATCATGTACTAAGTGTCCTCACTGTTCCAAATAAAGGATTAAATTAAATCCTAGTTTGAAAAGTCAAATAGCTAGTTTGAAAAGTCAAACGGCTAAAATTGGAAAGAGGAAAAGAGGAGGAAGGGGGAAACCGAGTTGGGGAGGAGTTCCCTCCTCCAACCGTGACCCACCTCCAAGCCGAGTTGGGGAGGGACTCCCCTCCCTCCCCTTGGCTGCCGGCCCCTCCACCTATATAAGCCAGGGCTCCCTCCTCTAGACACACAAGTCCCTCACCTCAAACCCTAGAAGCTGCAGCCCTCCATAGCCGCCGCCACCACCTAGGGTTTTTCCCTAGCCGCCGACTTGGGGTCCCCGGAACCCTAGCCGCCGGCTCTAGCCCCTCCTGCTTGGTGTGTCTAAACCCTAGATCGCCGAGGAACTCTCTCATACTCCACCATACTCGCTTAGGCTTAAGGCGAAGCCCTGCGAGATCTCCCCTCTACTTGCGGTACCACGCCGTTGTGCTGCCGGAATCGCGAGGAGAGTGCTAAAACCTCCATTTTCTTTGGAACAAGGAGAGGAAGGTCTTCGTCGAAACCGAACGTGTGACCGATTGGGGAGTCTTCCGAACGCAGCCTTGGGAAGGATCGTCTACGCAATCTTGAGATCAGGAAGAGTACGACTACATCACCCACGAGAATCCGCTCTCGTTAAACACTTTGGAATCTTCGAGGGTAAGTTATTCCATCGACTCGTTGCTACAATCTAGTAGATAGATCTTGGCTTGTTTGTTTGTATGCGATAGAATTTTTTTGTTTTCCATGCTACGAAACCCTACAGATAGGTCAAGAACTGATAGGTTAAGAATTGGTGAATCAATAGTTGATTACTTACTATTGATGAACAACAATTATAAGAAGGTGTTAGGGATTAATATGGAAAGAAAGATATGAATGATCTTGACTTAGTCCCTTTCCAACTCAAACTCATTAAAGAGTTAAAGTTAGGTATTACTATGATACTCATAGTAATAATAGATAAGATTAAGATAGGTCAGGGTTAGTCATTACATTTATATTGCTTTAGTTTGTAATCTTAACTTGGCACTTATGAATTGTTGTGCTGAATATGATGATAGAATCCCTTAAGGATAATATATTAATTAATTAAGCAATGTATTATGAGTAGCATTTTTTTATATTTGATCCACCCTTGGATCAACTCATGTTTACCCAAATAAGGTTTTTTCAAAGGTCATATTGAAACCTATCACTGTCAACTGGATGATCTACTTCAATTCCATCAAGATGAGAGAAGCTTCAATCACTTTGACAAGTTTTGTTCAAAAGCGCGAAAATTATTTGGATCTTCTATGCATGAATGAAATGCACACATCTGGGTTCAGATTATTTCTAAGCTCTAATGCTGGGATGTTACACCTTCCCCTTCTGGATCGGTGAACCTTCTAGATCCTTCTAGAACATTCCGATGAAAACACCGGAACCTTTCCCAAACTCCGGAATTGGACTTTCCTTATATGAATCTTATTCTCCGGACCATTCCGGATCTCCTCATGATATCCCGGATCCCATCCGATACTCCGAACAACATTCGGTCTCTTTACTCACATTCCATATATACTGAACAACATCGAATCCTTAAGTGTGTCTCCCTACGGTTCGTGAATTATGCAGACATGACCGAGACTCTTCTCTGATCAATAACCAATAGAGGAATCTGGAAATTCATATGGCTCCCACATATTTCTACGATTACTTTGCGATCGAATGAACCATTTACATATGATACCAATTTCCCTTTTTCTCGCGATAGTTTACTTATCCGAGGTTTGATCGTCGGTATCTATGCATACCTAGTTCAACCTCGTTACCGATAAGTACTCTTTTATTGTTCTCGTGATATGTGATCCCTTGTGAGCCAGTCACATGCTTGCAAGCTAATTGCATGACATTCCACCGAGAGGGCCCAGAGTATATCTATCCATTATATGGATGGACAAATCCCACTCTTGATCCATGTGCCTCAACACATACTTTCCGAACACTCAATGCCACCTTTTTAACCACCCAGTTACGGTGTGGTGTTTGATGTCATCAAAGCATCCTTCCGGTGATGGTGATTAGCATGATATCATGGTCTAAGGAATTAGGTTACTATGTATCAAAAAGCTTATAGCAAATGAACTATTGAAATGAGTTGATCTTTATGCTATGCTTATCTATAGGAGTATGTCTATCACATCATTCTTATAATGATATGACCTTGTTGTTAATAACATCTCAATGTTCATGATCAGGAAACCATGATCATATATTAACCAACAAGCTAGTTTAACAAGAGGCTTTACTAGGGACTCTTTATGTTGACAAATCACACAAGTATTAATATTTCCGGTTAATACAATTATGGCATGGTATGTAAACATTTATCATAAGCATGAAAATATGATAATAACCACTTTATTATTGCCTCTTGGGCATATCTCCAATAGTGTGCGCATGTACAAAGACGCTTTGGTTGCACCATCAGAGAAACCATGGGAATTTAAATCCGTGAACCAAAATCATGTACACGTCGAATATGAGGAATCATGCACCTTATTTGTCCATTGCTTTTTCCCTACTATACCATGCGAACTTTCATAGTTGTGTAACTGTGGATAATGCCATTTTTACTTAGTTTCGTTCATAGTAGTGTAATAAAATCATTAGATTAGTCCAAACTAGATGTCATGATGGTTTCGTCATCCAATCCTGCTTATGCTAATTATGAGTTATTTTTCCTTTGCTTATTTATTGTTTGTGTTGTGGTTTTAGCACACCTGTTCACAGCAACAATTTTGTTTTGTCAATGTGATATCATATAACTTAAACATCGGTTGTGGTCTTATGAAGTAAAAGGGTAACCTTTTTGTTCTAATTTTATGGGCAATTGTTATTTTTGGATCCATATGGTGGAAGAACATGATCTCGTCTCATCGGCTTCTATGGGAGCCATAGCAAAAAATAATTTACTTATAATAATTTATTTTACTTGTGTGTAGATTATAATTTAAACGTAATCATAAATCATATATTTTTATTATGCTTATCATAATTAATAGTTAACAATGTTGGTTTATACTCAAATATATATTAAATGTTATAATTCCCATGATATTATTCAAATGTCGTTGCGTTAAATCAAAATGTTTTTCATGTCGAAAGTTATGTTATTATTTTTATCTAGTTTGGGAAGTTTTATGTTCTTTTGTTAAAATTAGCATTACTTAAAAATAAGAAAAAGTATGAAAAAATGTATACATTTGTGTATCAATATCTACTTTAAGCTAATGGCTAGATTAGTTCTCTTCATATTATATAAGTGTACTATGTATTTGTATATGTTTGTGGCAATCATAGTGTTCTTAAATATTTTGGTAAATAGCACTAGAGCATACGCTCGTTTAACAAGAATCCTCATAGATATTTTATGTAATCTATGTTTGTATTTTTTGAGATGCTATAAATATAAATTTATAGAATATATATATAGATCTATAAAGTGTCCTTATATTGTTGGCATTACTTGTTTCTTGGTTCTTTCACCAAAAAAAAGATGTCCACGTTCCTAGGATTCAAACCTCTGGTTGGCAACGCTTGTGTGCTGTAACACCCTCAGAATCGGACCTATGCAAGTTTGAGCAAAATTCGCCAAACCCGCATAGAAACGATTCAAAGGTGCCCACCAGGCACTTTCGTGCGGGTGGAAAACGAAGTAATAACATTACACAACAGTCCTCGATGGGACCCACAGAACAGATATATATACAGCAGCGACTCAATGAGTCAAGAATACAGATATAATATACAAAGATCCAAATCACCTTGAAAACGATAGAGCGTCCAGCTACGGACAAGATGCAAATGGGGCTAAGAGCCCTGAAGAATAACCAATGGCGTCCATAACCCTGCCTAGGCCAAGCCGGAAGGGTAACCCTGCTAACGACGTCGATCTCAAAACCTGCTTAAACAAAACGGGTGCCGACAAAGGGCAAAGGAAAAAGAGGAGCGTCAGTACTGAGGCCAGTACACGGCGAGGCTAGAATTCGGAGGTCCTCGCCTACATAGGTATGGTGGACTGAAACGGCAGCGGCAGCAAACACTAGACAACCTATAGAGACTCGATGCAACTGGCGGTTATCGAGAGGGTAAGAATGACCTATCCGGATCCAACACAAACTAACACCAAACAAACCCATCCTAGTGTTTCCCTCGAGACCAAACGAGAAGTCAACCGAGAACTCACACGTTGGCGGTTTATTTATTCAGTTAGTTGCGACAATTACTAGTCAGGTTTAGATAATCATCCTGATAAAATAAGCAGTGGGTCATTTTAGTTAACCATTCCGTTATAGTTGCAGCAATTACTAATCAGATACGGATGGCATGATATAATCCCAAAACCCAGTGATTGTTGGTACTTTTATTGATCATTCCGTTGTAGTTGCAATACTTACTAGTCAGTACAATGGTCGCATGGCGACACGCCAAACAAGCGATTGTGGGCGTATTAATTAGCCATTCCATTATAGTGAAGCTGATTACTAGTCATTATAAAGTCAAATTTATAGCAATAAACTTTAGTTATGCTTGTCTATGATCGAGATCTTGTGCTCCAAGTCGTCCATATCCGCGGACACGGCTTTGAAAAGTTTTACCGGCGAGGGTGCACCAATAACACACACTCGATCAACCTCGGAAAAACCAACTCAAAACCCAACGAGGCTTTCACGGTGAACAATCACGATTGAAATATTTGAGGCACCCTTGGAGTACACCATAGAAGTAAGCAAGCTTAGAGCGGACTCAAGGTTTGCGTCAATGGTCAGATTTGGGAACCGAAACTCGGGGTGTCGATAGCGTAATCACTCCGCTTACCTAAACGATGCATTGTGCTATCGTCGCACAATTTAAATACATAAGTAGCATGGCATAAGTACAGGATAGTAAATAAAACCTCAAACTAGTTTGTGGCCCCGAAATAAAATGAATCAAGCTCGGCTCGGGGGTCCCATATACCTCCGGATGTGGATAGCGCGATAAATCAAGAGCAGGTATCAAGTACTCGGGGTTTTACGGGACACAAGTGGGCGTTCGGAAACCAAATATTATCTATCACCCACCGATGCCTCTGCTTACTTCAATTTTAGTTGTTAAACAGGAATTAAAGTGAACGGTAAGTAAAGCTATGATCATCTTCAACAACAACATGCGGCAATACATCAACAAGTGGCCTTTGAGCGGTAGCAACATCACTTGAGCAAGCGACTACGACGCGCAAGTCCAACTATCTACCAAACAACAGGTAATAGGATGTGTCCAAGGCAATATAGGGCTGCACGGTATATCACAGGTACGGAAAACTAAGCATCGCAACACAGATAGCAATAGATCAACAGGAGGGAGTAAAGACTATAAAAGTAAGATAGGTAGAAAGGGAGATGCTGCTTTGAAAACATTGTCGAGGTTCAACGAAGATCGGTGACTCACATCAACTCAACGGCCTTATCCGCGAAGAAGCAAAACACTAGAATAAACACCGGGTGCAATATTTAATACAACGGCAGAAGATCGGCATGATGCATGTATGATGTATGGCATGGCAAAGGTGCGATGCAATTAGGTCATATTAAGCGGAACCGGGGTCCCGACAGTTAATTAGGTGGTTCATGTTATTTAGGTACCCCGCAAATTAAATGTTGTTTTAACATGGCAAAAGATAGCACCGGTTCGCTACACAAGTTTAAATGAGGCCGATATGAGACTAGATTTGCCCGCATATGGGCCCCATATTTAATCATTTAGGTGAATCGGCATAAGGCCCCCAAACCACATGAATGTCTGCATGCAAGACAATTATTATGCGACAAGTTGTTATTATATTATAAAATAGGGTGTCGGGAAGGGGTTCACACATTAGGGGTCTCGACGGACTTGGGGTTCCGGGGGTTCGGGGTTCGGCCTCGGGGTTCGGGGTTCGACGTATGCGTTCTCGGACTCCGGGGTCGTTCTCGGTTTACTGGGGTAGATCTTGTCGAGCTCACTGCAACGGCCTTGTGGTTCCGATGACGACCTTGGCGGTTATCTAGGAGAAGCTCTTGAGGTTCCGCGAGGAAGTACTTGATGCAGCGTCGGGCTTGGACTCATACAGTTCTTTGTCGCTCTTGTCGTGGTGAAGCTCTTGTCGGGTCCGCGACGTCGAGTCGTTCTTGGCGTCCGGGGGTCGTCGGGGTTCGATGTTCGTGTCGAAGGCCTTGGCGTTCGCCTCCTCGTGGTGGTCTCGGGCGTCGAATCCGGGAAGTAAATCTTGGCGTTCGGATCGGTCTCGGATCCATGAAGCGACCTTGGCGCCCGGGTTTCTTGTCGGTGTTCTTGGGGTTTTCGAGGCAGCGTGCTTGAGGTAACGACTCCCATATCGGTGGCGAACTTGAGCAGCTGGTGTTCGTGCACTTGTTGGTAGCGTGACCACTGGCGGAGAGGGTGCAGGGTTGCTCCTGCCTGGGCCGGAGTTGTCCATGCGAAGGGCGAAGCGACCACGAGCGCAGAGGCGGTGATCGGCAGGAACTGCTCGAGGCGAGCTTGGCGGAGGCGGCCGGTGCGCTGAGGAGAGGGCGGTGCTTGGGGCCACGCGGGGCGACGAGGAGCTCGACACGGAGGGACCGGAAGGCGCGGGCTCGGCGGAGGAGGAGGAGCAGCGGCGCTGGTGGAAGCAGGCTTCGGCTCAGCGAGCAAACGGAGGCGGCAGGCTTCGGCCGCTTGGCCAGTGAAGCGGCGGTGATGGTGGGCCCGCGGTGCGAGCTCATGATCGCTGCGGCGCTTCAGGCCGGCCGAGCGGGGAAAGAGCAGGAAAGGCGGAGGCGGGCTTCGCCGGAGGCTGAGGTGGGCAGTTGTGGCAGCGGCTGAGGAAAAGCAGCCAGGACAGGCGAGGCGGCGTAGCCGGCCGCAGAGGAAGGCGGCAATGGATCACAGTGGAGGCTATCTGTGCCAAGGCGGGCGGCCAGCGAAGCGGCCAGGCGAGCGGCAGGCGAAAGCGGTGAGCGGGCGGTGGGGCGGGGCGAAGGGAGGAAGCTCTGTGGAGGGGGCAGGTTCGCCCGTGAGCTGCCAGGGAAAAGCCGTGAAGGCTGGGCGGCAGCAGGCGAGGCCGTGTGGCAGCGTGGCGGCGTGGCCGGGAGGCGCTGGGCAAGCCGGCAGGGCGATGTGAGGCTTGAGCCAGGAGGAAGAAGGTGGAGGAGGCAGGGGCAGAAGGCTATGGTGGGGCCATGGGTGGGTCCCAGGCTGACAGGTGGTTAGGCCTTGTGGTGGTCTTCGTGTGTGCGTCTTTGGGTCCGGGGTGGCGTGTGGTGTCCGAGAGGTTTGAGAGGAGAGAGAGGAGGGAGGGGTGGGACAAGTGGCGGTTACGGTTGGTTGGGGAGAGAAGAGGTGAGGTGGCACATGGCTATTGGAGGAGTGATGTGGCGGCCAGGTTGGGTAGGTTTTCAGGTAGTGTAGGATTTAGAAGGCGGGTGTAGGTGGAGCGTTTAGTTTTAGGGGTGGTCGTTGAATTCGGTCGATTGCCCGCTAAATAATTAATTAAATTATTATTTCAATCAGCGTTTTTGCAAAGACGGACAAAACAAAATAATCCGGGGACCCGGTTTTGATGTTTGAATAAAGAGGGGGCGTTTAGAAAACAAAACGGGCTTTGCGAACATAATTTTATGCAAACAATGTATGATGATGACGATGCAATGCACAAAATCAACGCGATTTTCTGGTAGTGGTTTTGCGGGATGCCACATGTGCTCATATTATTGAATTACATTTTACTCATGTCTTGGTTTCCTATGTTGTAGGCAGGTCGCCTCCCAACACTTGAGCACGTGCCGTAGTTGCAGGTCATCGAAACAGTGACTCTCACGGAAAAGCTGAAACTCCTGTAGCAGCGAGAAGGACTTGGTGTTCACTCCGACGCTCATTGAAGTTCCTGGTGGAGAGCACGAGGAGATTTAATGTGTATAAAATTAATTAGAAGTAAACTAGTTGACTGGCAAGCGGCCTAGCTAGGCAGTGTCATACTCCCTTTGTCCTGGTTTAAACGATACAATTTACAAATCATACAATCTCAAAATATTTAGACACAAAAACATTTAATATCTATAATTACTTTTGTGTGAAAAGAACAAAATGCTTGCATGCATATATATGAACAAATATGAACGCTTTAATGACTTTTTTTCTCTCCTCACGCATGTTCTTCTCTACACTATAAAATGGATCAATTAGAGAACACCTAGGTCCTAGAGAATTGCAAATTGTGTCTTTTAAACCGGGATGGAGGGAGTATTATCAATGAACTCTTTCCTGCCGATGGATGTCGTGTTATTCTTATTAGATGTATATATTTATATATTGTAGTTTCCCCATATGTTAGGGGGCTTCCTGCATATTTGCACATGTACCTGTACTATATATTGTGGTCTTTGGCCCCCAGAGGAATACAACTAGTCTATTCCTAACATGGTATCAGAGCTGGTTTTAGGGTTCCCGTGCCCACCGGTCCTCTGCTTGTGATCGCCGCCGCCGTCAGCTCGCCCCGACCACTGCCGGTTCCCGTTCTGTCCGCTTGCGCTCGTTCTTTGCCAGGCCGTGGTCCTCTACTTCCCAGATTCCTGTCCCGATCGAATCTGCCAACCCTTGTGGTCCTCTGCTTCCTAGATTCTGTCTGCGTCGGATCGCAACCCTCCCCGCCTCCGCTACTCGACGGGCCACCCTCCTGCACCGCCGCGTTTGCACGCCACCTCCTGACGAGACCGATCGGATCGGCCCCGCCACCTGCTACCGATTGGCCCCGCCACCTCCTGTTACTCGACGGGCCCTCCTGCACCGCCGCGTCTGCACACGCCCACAGGAGCGTCTATCCCGCCACAGGAGTCTCTGCACGCGCCCGCCACTCTCCAGATTTCCTCCAGGTCACCGGATCTCCGCCGCCGGCCGTCATAACTGCCGGGAATTGATCCCCGACGGCTTGAATTGCTCTTCCCCGCCCCTTAGGCACCGCCTTTCCTCCCGGTTGGCCGGAATTTGGTTAGCGTCTGCCTGCAGCTGTCGTTGACCAGATTTCCTTCAAAAGAGAGAGAAAGAGAGAGAGAGATGTCTTCTGCATCGGGTTATGTTGCGATTCCTCGCTGTCCGGTGATCTTCGATGGCGCGAATTACCCTGATTTCGCTGCCTTTATACGCGTTCACATGCACTATCTCCGTCTTTGGGCTGTGCTCTCCGGCGAGGTGTCTTGTCCGCCGTGCCCCTTGCTCCTGTGGCTCCTCTTTCGCCGACGCTGATTGTTCTCAGCGCTGATGCTTCTCAGGAGGCCAAGGATGCTGCTCAGAGTGCCGATGATAGTGTTGTTGCTGATTATGACCTGAAGTTCAAGCAGTACTCTTCTGATCTTGATGCCTATCGTCACGCTCTGACTGCCTACACTCAGTGGGTCGATGAGGATGCTCGTTCTGCTGCTGTTCTCACCTCGATGTTACGCCCAAGATGTCTGCTGAGTTCATGAGCCTCCCTACTGTTGCTGCTCAGTGGGCACATCTTCGTCAGCGTTATCAGCCGTCTGGGGATGCTCTTTACCTGTCTGTGGTTCGCCAGGAGCATGCTCTTTCAGCAGGGTGATTCCACTATTGATGAGTTCTATACTCAGAGTGCTGCTATCTGGCGTCAGCTTGATTCTCTCCGTACTGCTGTTTGTGGCACATGCTCGTGCTGCCAGATTGTGCGCTCAGATTTGAAGTTTCACCGCATCTATGAGTTTCTGTCTCGGCTCCGTCAGGAGTTTGAGCCCCGGCGTGCTCAGCTGAATGCTCGTGGTCGTGTTCCGCTCTCTGAGGTGTTGTTTGAGCTTCGGGCTAAGGAGACCCGTCTCCGTGGTGCTGGTCTTCTTGCGGTTCCATTTGTGCTTGCTACTTGTGGTCCTCCTATGCCGTATGCTCCCTCGACTCAGCTGCGGTCCTCTGTGTCACCGCTGATACTACCCACTCCTCCAGGTCAGGGTCAGAGTTAGCACCAACAGTCTCAGGGTCCGAGTCAGCACCAGCATGCTCGTGGTCAGGGTCGTTGTGGTTCTCATCGTCACTGCTCTTACTGTAACAAGGATGGCCACACTTGGGCCACCTGTTATACAGGATCCCGATTTCGTCGAACACCAGGCTCGTGGGCGATCGGCTCCTTAGGATCTTGATGGTTGCTCTCTCCGATCAGGACATTATCATGAGTCTTCGTAGTGCGCTTCGTCTGAGCTCTTCTTCGATAAACCTTGTTGGTTCTGTGGTGATTCTTGAGCGCTTCGACCACCACCTTCTACGATCAGTGCGTCCCGTGGTATCTGGATTCTGGAGCTTCCTTTCATATGACCTCTGAGTCTTCTTTTCGGTCCTCTCTTCGTTCTCTCCCTTCTCATGTCCGTATTTTTACGGCTGATGGTACCTCTCTTCCTGTTTCTAGTCGGGGCACCCTTTCTACTTCTTCTTTTTCTGTTCCTGATATTTCTCATGTCCCTCTTATTAAGATGAATCTGTTTCTCGCTAGCCGACTTCGACTCTGGTTGTCGCGTCATTCTTGATGCTGATTCTTGTGTTGTTCAGGACCGTCGCACACAGGCCCTGGTTGGAGCTGGCCCTCGCAGTCGTGACTCTTCAGGACTTTGGGAGTTAGACTGGCTTCGTGTTCCTTCCGCTGCCACTTCATCTGACAGTTCTTCTCCGATCGTTGCCTCTGTTACTAGCTCCTTTCAGCAGTGGCATCATCGTCTTGGTCACCTTTGTGACTCTCTCCTATCGTCATTAGTTCATCGTGGTCTTCTGGGGTCTGTCTCAGGAGATGGGTCTTTACATTGTCAGCGATGTAGGTTGGGTAAACATGATTCCCTATCCTACTAAGCGTACGTATCTCAGCGACCATTTGATTTAGTTCATTCGATGTTTGGGGTCGGCTCCTTTAAGCGAAGGGGCCATCGCTACTATATTTTATTCATCGATGATTTTTCTTGGTACACTTGGTTGTATTTTATGCGCTCTCGCAGTGAAGTGCTCTCCATATATCAGCGTTTTGCAGCCATGGTCCGTACTCAATATTCTACCCCCATTCGTGTGTTTCGTGTTGATACTGCTGGTGAGTATATCTCCTAGATGTTGCGAGGTGTTCTTGCTGAGCAGGGCACCCTTGCTCAGTTCTCCTGTCCTGGCGCACATGCCCAAAATGGCGTTGCTGAGCGTAAGCATCGCCATCTTCTTGAGACCACTCGTGCCATGATGATTGCTTCTTCTCTTCCGCCGCATTTCGGGGCTGAGGCTATCGCTACGTCGGCTTACCTCATCAATATTCAGCCTTCTGCCGCTCTGCAGGGTGGTATCCCTCTTGAGCGCCTATCTGGACAGTCTCCAGACTACTCCATGCTTCGCTTGTTTGGTTGTGTTTGTTATGTTCTCCTTGCTCCTCGCGAACGCACCAAACTAACCGCTCAGTCTGTTGAGTGTGTCTTCCTTGGATACAGTGACGAGCATAAGGGCTATCATTATTGGAACCCCGTTGGTCGTCGGATGCGTATCTCTCGTGATGTTATTTTTGATGAGACGTGTCCTTTCTATCCTCGTCCCCACGTTGGTACCTACCCGGTGGAAGATATCTCTTTTCTTCTTTTTCCTGACACACCTCCTTCTACTCCTATTGTGTCTTCTTCAGGATCTCCTCCCCCTGATGTCTCTTTTTCGACCCCGTCCTCCTCTGCTCCGTCTAGTTCTCCTAGTTCTCCTCGTTCTCCAGAGTCTTCCTCTGCTATTCCTTCTTCTTCATCGCCGTCTCCTGAGTCGTCTTCCTCTGATGAGCTTCCCTCTACTCATCATGTTCGTCAGCGTCGTGCCCCCAACCGTTACTCTCCTAGTCAGTATGGTCTTTCAGTTGCCTCCGAGCCGACTTCTTATCGGGAGCTGAGCATCATCCTGAATGGCAGCTGGCCATGGCTGAGGAGATTGCTGCGCTTGAGCGCACTAGCTCCTGGGATCTTGTTTTCCCCCTCCCGGTGTTCGTCCTATCACGTGTAAGTGGGTCTATAAGATTAAGACCCGCTCTGATGGATCTCTTGAGCACTAAAAAGCGCGTCTTATGGCTCGTGGTTTTTAGCAGGAGCATGGTCATGACTATGATGAGACCTTTGCTCCTGTGGCTCATATGACCACTGTGCGTATTCTTCTTGCTGTTGCTTCTGTTCGTCACTGGTCTATGTCCCATCTTGATGTTCAGAACGCCTTTCTCAATGGTGAGTTGAGTGAGGAGGTTTATATGCAGCCACCTCCTGGGTATTCTGTTCCTGAGGGGATGGTTTGTCGTCTTCGACGTTCTCTTTATGGCCTCAAATAGTCCCCTCGTGCCTGGTTTGAGCGCTTTGCTTCTGTAGTGACTATTGCTGGTTTCTCCCTAGTGCTCATGATCCAGCGCTGTTTGTTCACACTTCTCCTCGTGGACGCACTCTTCTTCTTCTCTATGTTGATGATATGATCATTATTGGTGATGATTCTGAGTATATCGCCTTTGTTAAGGCTCGTCTTCGTGATCAGTTTCTTATGACTGATCTTAGTCTTCTTCGATACTTTCTTGGGATTGAGGTTTCCTCCACTTCTGATGGCTTTTACATCTCTCAGGAAAAGTATATTCAGGATCTTCTTGCACGTGCTGCTCTTGGGGATGAGCGCACTGTTGATACCCCTATGGAGCTTAATGTTAAGCTTCAACCTACTGATGGTGATCCTCTTCCTAATCCGACGCGTTATCGTCATCTCGTTCGGAGTCTTGTTTATCCTGCGGTCACTCGTCCTGACATCTCTTATCCTGTTCATATTCCGAGTCAGTTTGTTTCTGTTCCTACCACTGTTCACCATAGTCATCTTCTCCGCGTTCTTTGTTATCTTCGTGGTACGATCACTCGTCACCTTTTCTTTCCTCGTTCCAGCTCCCTCCAGCTCCAGTGCTATTCGGACGCTATGTGGGCGAGTGATCCTTCGGATCGCCGTTCACTTTCTGCTTACTGTGTGTTTCTTGGTGGTTAGCTCATTGCTTGGAAGATGAAGAAACAGACAGCGGTTTCCCGTTCGAGTGTTGAGGCTGAGTTGCGTACTATGGCCTTGTAGACTGCTGAGGTGACCTGGTTATGGTGGTTACTTGCGGATTTATAGGTCTCTATTACCATACCCACTCTGATTTTGTCTAACAGTACATGTGCTATTAGTGTTGCACGTGATCCGGTCAAGCATGAGCTTACCAAGCATATTGGTGTCGATGCTTTCTATACACGTGCTCAGGTGCAGGCTCAGGTTGTTGCGCTTCAGTATGTGCCTTCAGATTTACAGTTGGCGGATTTCTTTACGAAGGCATAGACCAGAGTGCAGCATGATTTCTTACTCTCCAAACTCAGTGTTGTGGATCCACCATGAGTTTGAGGGGGGGGGGGGGTGTTAGATATATATATTTGTATATTGTAGTTTCCACATATGTTAGGGGGCTTCCTGCATATTTGCACCTGTACCTGTACTATATATTGTGGCCTTTGGCCCCCAGAGGAATACAACTAGTCTATTCCTAACAATTCTCGGTATACCGCTAAGAGAGAAAGGGGTGGATGCCATTGCAGTGTGCCGCGGTAGACATGGCTCCCAAAATGTTTGATCTTCCTAAAAGGAGCTGGTTCGCCCTAAGCTCAACCCTGATATGTTTTGGGGAACAATATTGTAGAGTCCTTGATTTGAGTGTTCGGACGATCGGGTTTGGAGAACGGTACTAGTGATTCCAAAGTAAGCGTGTGTTAGTGGTGATTGATTGATTGGCGAAGTTCTGTCACTCGATGATATTCGTTGATGGATCAGATTCGGCGATACCAGGCATGCCTACAAACACATCTGCTACATGCCCTCACATCGTTATGTTTCTCATGTCATAAGAAAAACATAACATGTGCCCACAGTTGTCGAAAGAATAGATTTGAAATCAGAAAGCAAATATTCGAACCAACTTATTTATTTTGTATGTTTTTTTGACACCTATATATTTTGTATGTTGATAACCGTTTGTAGAAGAAGTGGAAGGCTAATATAGGAAGGAGGTCTTTCTTCTTGACCACCGTACATTGTCCTGGTTTTTCATTACCATGGACGAAGATAAAGTTATTCCATATGTGTATATATGCATACACTACAGGAGACCGTCGGGGCCATCGGCGTAGCCATCGTCTTGGCCAGCTCCCATCCACGTCCCTCGGCGTAGAATTGTTCTCGGCATATCCTATGCTACGCCGACGGCTGTCCTCGGCGTAGCTATTTTTCCTTTTACCTTATTAAACTTTGAAAAATCATAATTAAATCATTTTAATTAGAAAAAATACAAATAATATATCAAAATTTGCAGAAAAATAAGATCTATCTATCTACACCAAATATTACATATTTATATAAAAAATTAGGTGAAACATAAAACATTATAGATAGTTTAAAACAGACATAAAAATTCAAAAACTATCGAAACAATGCGAAACCTTCGCGTGGTGTCATATTATGTGACATATTTACAAGAAAAAATATCAAACCTAGTATATTGATTATGTCTGAAAAAACCTTCACAAAATGACCTATCTCATTCGAGGTTTCTTGATTTTCGGGTCAAATGATCAATGTTATGGCTAGAATCAAGGCATAGTTCGTGATAATATGCCCATATTGTGCATACATGTGCATCATGTGACGGCGAACAATGTTGCAGGAGGAAGTTTTTCTTTTTGTCGCACCAAAAAGCCAGTTTTCATTTTCCGAGCATAAAAAACGGACGGTTTTGTGAAGCAACCATCAAATGGCTAATTCAAAATGCTACGACCACATTTTACAAAAATACTATATCACCTTATATGGACAATATCCCAACAGGGGGATCCGAAACCTTTCCGTCTATCCTTGGTGAAAAGGATAAAAATCCCGCTAAATCGGTAGGAAGTGGGTCAAATATGAACTACAGGTACATGATCCGATGCTCATGTTTTTTTACAAAAATCATTTTTAGGTTTGCAATATGCTATTTTATCAAAGATCCAATGCAAGTTTAGCGAGGCTCGACCCCGAGCTAAGAATCTTTATGCCCGACGTCCGACAAAGTTTGATGATAGTTTAAAATGGGCATAAAAATTCAAAAACGATCGAAACAATGCGAAACCTTCGCGTGGTGTCATATGTAACATAGTTACAAGGAAAAATATCAAACCTGGTATATTGATTATGTCTGAAAAAACTTCACAAAATGACCTATCTCATTCGAGATTTCTTGGCTTTCGGGTCAAATGACCAATGTTATGGCTAGAATCAAGGCATAGTTTGTGATAATGTGTCCATATTGTGCATACATGTGCATTATGGGATGGCGAACAATGTTGCAGGATGATGTTTTCCTTTTCGTCGCACCAAAAAGACATTTTTCATTTTTCGAGAACAAAAAACGTACGGTTTTGCGAAGCAACATTCAAAATGCTACCACCATATTTTACAAAAATAGTAGACCATCTTATATGGACAATGTCCCAACAGAGGGATCTGAAACCTTTCCATCCATCCTTGGTGAAAAAAAGATAAATTCCTACCAAATCGACAGGAAGTGGATCAGATATGAACTACAGGTACATGATTCGATGCTCATGTTTTTTTACAAAAATCATTTTTAGGTTCACAATATGCTATTTTATCAAATATCCAATGCAAGTTTAGCGAGGCTTGGCCCCGAGCTAAGAATCTCTCATGCCCGCCGTTCGACAAAGTTTGATGATAGTTTAAAATGGGCATAAATTTTTCAAAAACGATTGAAACAATGTGAAATCTTCGCGTGATGTCATATTATGTGACATAGTTATAAGGAAAAATATCAAATCTGGTATATTGATTATGTCTGAAAAAACCCTTCACAAAATGACCTATCTCATTCAAAGTTTCTTGGCTTTCAGGTCAAATGTCCAATATTATGGCTAGAATCAAGGCATATTTTGTGATAATATGATTATAATGTGCATACATGTGCATCATGGGATGTAAAATAATGTTGCAGGAGGAAATTTTCTTTTTCGTCGCACCAAAAAGCCATTTTTCATTTTCCGAGCATAAAAAATGAACGGTTTTGTGAAGCAACCACCAAATGGATAATTTAAAATGCTACTACCACATTTTACAAAAATACTATACCACCTTATATGGACAATATCCCAACAAGGGAATCTGAACTCTTTCCGTCCACCCCTGGTGAAAAGATAAATTCCTGCCGAATTGGCATGGAGTGAGTCAGATATGACTACATGTACATGATACGATGTTCATGTTTTTTACAAAAATCATTTTTAGTTAACAATATGCTATTTTATCAAAGATCCAATGCAAGTTTTCCTTTTCGTCGCACCAAAAAGCCAATTTTCATTTTCCGAGCGCAAAAAAGAGGATTTTCTAAAGCAACCACCAAATAGCTAATTCAAAAACGGGGGTTTGTGATTAGTTGATATGGATATCATATTTAGATTCCTTTCATTTTTATGATCAATTTAGACATATTATTTATCAAATTCCGATTTACAAATTTAAAGATATTAATTATTCCATATTAAATAGAAAAATACAAAAAAGTAAAATTATTATATTTTTATTTGAATTCAATAGTATTTTTATTTGAATCAGTAATATTTTTACTTATTCATTGTTGTTTACTTAAATAAGTGTTTGTAGTTTCAAAAATAAAAATACGTGACATAATAATATAAAAGTTAATAGGATTGATATCATACTATTGACAACTAGATAAAAATTGCTTCGCGAAAACTGATTCAGAAGAAATTGAGAAGTTAAGCGTGCTGGCACTGGAGTAGTGCTAGAATGGGTGACCGAATGAGAAGTTTGTTAAAGACTGCAATTTAATTAAAGATTAAATGTAATTAGTGTTAAAATGTTTTAGGTGAGAGATTAACTATTCAAACAATTCAAAGATTTAAAGAAGCTGAGAAATTTTTTAAAAAAAAATTCAAAAAAAAATCATTTTTTTTTGGATTTTTTACAAGGCAAAAATGCCTCCGTCGAGGAAAACCTTCGCCGAGAATATTTTGACCTACGTCGACGACTTTTTGCTTTCGGCGTAGTGTGTCGTTCCTGCAGTGCTAAGCTCCAAGGTGTGCCAAGTCTTATTACAGCCCAAAGTCGTGACACGACGAAGCAAACTTGTGCATGTGTTACATGCTGTTTGGGTAGGCAGAAACACGTTTTGATTGGACCATCGAGAAACAAACCATGGGAACCTGAATATTGGAGCCAAAACCGACGCCCACACTGACAAGTGACAGCACACAAAGAAGCATCCTCGACACGTATGAGGAATCAGGCCCTCTGTCCATCGTTTTCCCATAACATATACCATGGGAATCTAAGCAGGAGTGATAAGATACCGCCTACTCTACCCAAACCATCGTCCTATCCAGCACGAACACGGATTGCGCAAAGAAATGCATGATCATCATTACCTTCCACTTCCGAAGCAAAGGTTATTTTTCTTGGGATGATTCTGATTTTCAAAATACAGGTCGCAACTGTCGACTCGCTAGCCAAAATACAGGTTTTGAACATCTCTAGCAGATACCGCATCACGCGATACTGCAAAATACAGATACAGTATATTGCAAACTGTTTTTTCTCTACTATCTAAAAAGAATTTGGTGGTTCTGTTTTCTGCCACTACGTCGTCGCTTTCGTCCGACTCCCCTCGGCCGTGCAGTTTTCTCCGCCTCCGCTAATCCCGCCCATTACCACGTCTCCGCTAATCCCGTCCATACACCATTCCTACCTGCCCCTTTCTCCACCTATGCCCATGCTACCACCAACCCTGCACCACCGTCCACCGCGCCGCCCCGGCCCTCACCGTATGCACCGGCCGTCAGCTCAGCACTCCGCGAGGCAACCTTGGGCTCCTTGCACTAGCGGAACCCGCCCGACGCATAGGGGATACCGGAGGCCGGCACATGGACGAGCAGCTCTACGGGGAAGAACTCGTCATCCATCTGCCGCTTCCGCGGCCGCTCACCGGCGTCATGCCCGCCCCCGCCACTGCAGCGCTTCAAGGAGAGGATCTCCGACCGCTGGAGGTGCTTGAAGATCATCCATCGCCACCCGAGTCGGACCGCTTCCGTCGCCACCGGAGATGGATCTCAACCTTCTCCTCAACCCGGACACCACAACCTAGGTAAACAAGCCATATGTTTCCGATGGATGAGATCTCATATGAATTGATCTTTCGATTTTTGCAGCTAGAATTGATCGTTGATTGGTGGCATCTTTAAGAGTTGTAAATAGTTGGGTATCTGATGGACTTCTGCAGGGTCTCACTTGGGCTGCCCCCCATATTTTGAAACAAGGTATACAATACAATGTAAGTGTGAGACAGAGAGCTATTATGTGATTTTTTCTATCACCTACCCCTTGTCAACAGCCATTGATACTTGGGGAACTGAGATGGATTAGTGTTCTTGCAGGTAGAGTTATGTTTCTATACAAAAAGAAAAATTAAGAATGATGGAGACAAAAAATGGAAGCTCAAAGATGATTACTGTTCAGGTGAAGATACAATAATCAAATTGCAGTAGATAGTCTCAAACGTTACCAACTGAATCAGAAACTCGGATAATAATTCATGTTTTCGACAGCATTCTAGGTAAGGTTGTACGGACATCAAACTGATTTAAATATATATAATGCACTTTTCCTCTAATATTGCATTTTATATCCCTTGAGTAAAATAGATGCAAGAGCTAGAGATTCTCCTTTTAACAGTCTTGATTTTTTAGATTGATTCTTTACTAGAGCAGCACTGTAAATCATATACCACTGCAATGATGATCAAGAATTAGTATTTCTTGTAGGCGTTCAAACATAATCAATGAGGACGTGGTGCGTGCATGAGTATGACAGGGAGGTAAATACCGCAGGCAAGGCTACAGCCGACGTTTTATTCTATACAAGTTCCATGACCTCTAGACTCTTTTTCTCAAGGTGATACATTCACTAGATGGGCATCAGTCATAAGTTGATTATGGCTTCTTGATGCTCATTTAACCGTTTGTTGCATATAGAAAGTTACATATTGCAACTTTTTGATGCCAGCTAGCTGTTGTTCTTAAAATGCGAAAACTCCTTGGGAGCTTTAATGTTACCTCTGAAATTATTTACCTTTTGAAAGCCTTAAATTACACATGTTGTTCCTTGAGCATGAAGATAGATCATGTTTTTCCTTCACAGTAATTATTTATGAGGTTGTTTTCCTTCTTTTTTTGACCCTGGACTGTGAGGCAACAGCCCCACAACAATTTTTATTACTATTACAAAAGTACTACAAGAAATTGTACCTACAAGACAGGGAGAAGGGCCTACCTATTTACCCGCCCAAGCAAACCAAATAAAAGAAAACTAAGGCTAAGAAGCTATCCAAGCAGCTAGACTCTCTCTCTATGTTTCTTTTTAATTCTATGGCCTAGCAGGGTGATGTGGGAAAAGATATATTTTTCATGGTTTTTTCCTACAATATGTTTATCTGTAGGGAAGATCAGGTTAATGTTGTCCTTGCCGTCACCTCTGAGAATATCACGTTCTTATGATTGTTCATGACTTCTATGATGACAGCTGTTTTTGTTCTAAAAATGCGAAAATACCTTGGCATCTTCAATGTTAACTCTCAAATTATTTACCTTTTGAAAGACTTAAATTACATATGCCTTTCCTTGAGCATGAAGATAGGTCATGTTTTTTCCTTCACACTATTTACTTACGAGGTTGTTTGCCTTTGGGGAAAAGATATATTTGATGATGTTTTCTGGCCGCATGTTTACAGTTTAAAACAAAGGGTATATATGAGTCATACTTTGATTTGAATCAGATATGATTTCTCTGTTTGCATAGCAGGCCAACTGCCAAATTATCATGACAAGGATGTCTCTGTTTTCTCGTGTGCCGCTTCTTCGGATGATGATTATCCTTGATTGTTTAAACTGTACGGTTGAACCAGAGAAGAAGTTGATCTTTCAGCTGATATGCAAGCAAGATAAGGAAACTCTATGGCTGTTGAGGTTTGAGAGCAGAGCATACCCCTGTCAAAAATTTGGAAACTCATATTTTGGTAGTCAAAATCATGTTGTAATTTTTTTGCCGATAACTCGGTTGTCAAAATCATTATGTTTGTAACCTTGTTAATTTCCATACAGAATAGAGATTTTTCCTGTAACCTTGTTCATATGTGTGTACTTGTTTAGGCCCATGTCACTTGTGTGCTCCACTCAAAAGATTCAATTAGTTTCAGTTGTACTCCCTCCGTTCCGAAATATAAGACATTCTAACTTTGTGAAACGAATGTATCTAGACACCTTTTAGGGTATAGGTTCACTCCAAACCTCTACGAACCTATACACTAAAAGACGTCTAGATACATTTGATTCACAAAGCTAAAACGTCTTATATTTCCAAACAGAGGGAGTAGGAGATATGCACTAAATATTTTGAAGCTTGCTATGGGTTTCTAAAGCTTGGTAGTTTCGGTGGGTTTCAGCTACACAATCTGTTCGTCTTGAATGTTTGTGTGGGTTTCTGAACAAGGTTATAGATATACTGAATATTTGTTCCAGTTTGATGGGCTAACAAATGCATTTATTTTGAAATGTAGGTCAAAATCCTGATTTGTTCACCGTCGAACTTGAGCATAATGGATTTTTGTGTGGACTAGGTAGCAATTTGACATACATAAGCACAATTTGTGATTTCTTGGAAAATTGCCATGTTGACACATGATCACGACTATGGATAGAAGAATTTGTGCAAACATTTGGCCACCCAATTGATCACAGACTACATGTCTATTGGTCTATGCCAGGCACACAAATTTCCTTTTTGTTATCTATCTTTTGTTGTCTGTAGTAATTCCCAGAAATTCACTTTTGATATCTTACAATTACCAGGTGCATATTATCCAGCTGAACTTTATTCCCCTTCTTGACATGCACTACATGAAACCAAATCACTTTAAACATGATTGACAAGAAAATACATGTCTTGCTGAACTTTATTTCTAGCTCAACTTTATTTCACTGGAAATACTATATACAATAAAATATACTCATGTCTTGCTGAACTTTATTTCTAGCTCAACTTTATTTCATTGGAAATACAATATACAATAAATTGTAGTCATGTCTTGCTGAACATCATTTCACATACTCAAAGATACGTTTTTCAACTATTACATCAACTACGTCAGCTAGAATATCACTCTATTTTGATCTACCAACTCTAGCTTCAAATTATTTTCTGCAAGGTATCGAGCAAAACCTTCTTGTCATCCAACTGCAATGAAGTTTGATCTAAGTGCAATGCAGATTGATTCCCATCAATTCTCTGCAATCAAAAAAGAACAGTTAGTACATAGACGGCTGGGCTGGTTCACTGAATTTATAGATTGAATGACGACTGGACTACTTTATCAGAACTTATCCGCTTCAAGCTGAAATAAACATCTCATAAAACAACACCGCCCTGTTTGAAAAAACTTGATTAATCTGGAGCAAGCTAACTACCGTATGCACAACTGAAAATTACTCTTTTAACCAGCTCTATCGATTCCACTCTAACGCATCAATCTCGATCAGTAAGTTGGTCGCTATGAAAAAGAGAAAAGAGAAGATGAAGAAAGAGATCGATCTAGCTCAGGCTGTGTAGGTGGCTATCTTTGTAAATGTAGAGACGCAGAGATATTCAGAAAAAAATGGTCACGGGCGGCCAATGGCTCACCATTGTTGATTGCCCCTCCCCGTAAGCAACTCTGGTAACCTGAGCACATCAGCAAAGCTGCTGCCACCACTGCCATCGACAAAGTTGTCAACACCGCCGCCACAACCACTGCCCTTTCCAGCAGTCACTAACCGAGGCTCGCGAGTTAACACCATGCCCTGCCCTTGCACCTACACTCCACACGCTTGTGAGTCGACACCATCATTGTGCCTCTCTTCACGCATAGTACTGTCGACGCCTTTACCTTCGCCACACAGGCAGTACCTATAGGGTTTGGAAATTGGGAACTGACATATCCTACTAATTAAGAGGCCCACGAGTGCTTATGATTTATGAACCTATTATGAAAATCCATCAAAAACAAATTTCAAAATGTCAAAAAATCTGATTTTTTTATGTGGACATCTAGACATTCTATATTTACACACAAATTTTAGAGAGAAAAGAATATTTTATATGGCTTGTGTAAATAAGACAAAAAAATGTCTATAAATAGTCATGTTAGCACTAAAATTTGTCTTTTTATATGGGACACACCAAATGCTTTGTTCCGAAAACTTGTTTGCGGAGATAGAATAATCCGATAATTTTTCTAATGATTTGATGGGTTCCCGTTGTAACGCACGGGCATTCGTCATAGTCTAGTAAAAAAGACAGTACAGAACAGATACCGTATAAATCGTATCGCAAAACCAAATATTTCTGAAATATTCGATGGCTTCCTCATTTCCCCAATCCAACAGCCGCATGGACAACACAATCTCCAAAAGTGAATATATATGGTACACGAGGACCGAGATGGAGGGAGCTATAATTTTTTTTTTACAGTTTTGACCACTTTTACTGTATCTGTTTAAACTATTTATTAGTCATTTTTAGACCGGTGATACTGTTAGACGTGTACGTATAGGACACGTCTACCGTCCGTATAGTTTCCAAATTGTAATCTCTAGCTAGCTTGGCAACCAAGTCTCCCTGTACTATTTATAATCCCAGCCGTGGGACAAATCAATTAAGTGCAACAATTATATTTGTCTTGAGATACAAATTTTTACAAATTTAACCAGATATATGGTATCTGCTAGGGATGTTCTAAGAGCATTATTTTAGATGTAATGGAACACAGGATTCTGTTGCGGAAAACTAGTTTTGAGGACTCGTGCATGACCGTTTCTACATGTGGTATTTGCCCGGCCGCAGCCTGCGAGCCCTCAAACCAAGAGAAATACGATAATTCAGCAAGGTTTAACCAAAGTTCCGATAGCTTAAATAAGTTTTAAAAATCCAAACACGATAATTAAAGCAAGTTTCTCGCATCGACATCGCACAACCAAATGTTAACAAATCCCTTTTTGTTGCCCTTTGCGATACACCGACAAACTAACAAACATATCGGACAGCTGTGTGGGGCATAGGCTGGTGACTGAAATCGTGCGTGTGCTCTGCACAACCACCAAGCAATATATTAGACTAACTAAGTGCACGTTGGGCCTAACTTGCACATCTGGAGAAGGAAAGATGTATGACCAGCTACCGATATTGCTTACCAGAATTTTTATTTTTTAATAACGATTTCGTGTAAGCAAAACTTTGTGTTTAGTTAGAATAGATCAACATCTAACACAAAAGAAAGGAAATGAAAGACAATAATAAAGAAAACATGGTGCGCTCAACTCTAGCTTTATTTGACAATGTTTTAAAACCTACTTTACTTGGTGAACATGTTTCTGTTACGATGTCATAAAACACAGATGATAGCGGTCCAGCTGTTTCTCCGGCATCACATGGTTGTTTGTACTAAATTTTTGGAAAATAATGAAAACTCAAAGCATGAACACAAACGATTTATAGATTAGCCGGCGGAAAGCATGGTAGTTCATTCATTTCCACAAGAAGGAAGGATCTGTCCCGATTCAAAATGACAAGACAAAGAGTGTTGCAGAGGAAAATGGTGAAATTTGCTTACTTTTCACAGGCGTGAATTCGTACTTCGATTAGATAGTTTTAATGCTTTTGATAAAAATATGGTGAATCTGTTTCCTTTACCATGTCATAAGACACAAATGATAACACTCGACCGGTTTCTCTAGCATCACAAAATTGATTGTAGTTCCCTATAGGAAAAAGAAAAGTCAATTACATTTATGGGGTACATGCGATGCGACCCTTATAAAAGCTCAATTTAATGGTGATTGTTTCTTTGGCAACACATTCTCAATTGCACATGCCTCCCCTTTAGCCCGATCACACAATTAGTTATGAATGCGAGTGTCCATAGATAAACCTGCCTACGTGGATTAGGCATCCAAATATGATGTGTCCCCA
Source organism: Avena longiglumis (assembly GCA_030063025.1). Classification (NCBI taxonomy): domain Eukaryota; kingdom Viridiplantae; phylum Streptophyta; class Magnoliopsida; order Poales; family Poaceae; genus Avena; species Avena longiglumis. Next base: position 14,660,539 of record CP125975.1, on the reverse strand, counting down.
AAACGATGTGGTCCCCTACCTCCAACCTGACCTCCACATGTCTAACACCGTGAACCACATGAATCACATTGCACCATGCCGCGGTGGAGACCACAATGTCCTATAAGAGAACACCGCCCATATCATTTCGTTCTCTCAGAGCCTCATTTCGTCCTCTCGACAGGAGATCTCAGATGAAGGGAGAAGTATGAGCAAGCTCATAAGTGCACACTTCTCCTTTCCTGAGTATCTCCTCTCGTCTGGTCGAAGCCCCCCAACAGGGTCAGATCCATATGGTAGTCGCTGCCACCACAAAGGCCGAGAAGATCCATGTCGCCATCGCTAAGCTCAACGAGATCAAGTGACTAATTCCCCTCGCTTCTGCATCGTCCAGATCTATCTAGGATGGTGTTTGTTCGTTCTAGTCAATCAATTAACTGGTATAGTATCCAAATAAGTACCCTAGTGGGTGGAAAAGAGGCACATGGCCCCAAGATCTGGGATTTCTATTTTTTTCTTTTCATTTCTTATCCTGGATTTGTGTCATCCGGTCCGATGCAAAAGAGGAGTAAGGCTGCAAGATCTAGGATTTCTATTTATTCTTATCATTTCTTACTTCGGATGTAGGGCCTCCTGGATAACGCAGAAGGGGAGAAAAGCCATAAGATCCAAGATTTCTTTATTTTGTTTTCATTTTTTACCTTGGATGCGAGGGCTCTTGACAGATGCAAAAAGAGGCTTAAGGCCTCGAGATCTAAGATTTATAAGTTTACTTTTCATTTCTTTCCTCGAATGCGAGGCGTCCTAACTAACGCAAAAGAGGTGCAAGATCACAAGATCTAAGATTTATATTTCGTGTCATCATTTCTTATCCCGGATGCGGGGCTTCCTGGTTGCGCAAAAGGGGAGCAAGACCACAAGATCTAAGATTTCTATTCATTTTCTTTTCATTTCTTACTGCAAATATGGGGCCATTTTCCGTTGCAAGAGGAGTAAGGCCTCAAGATCTGCTATTTCCAATTTTTTCTTGTCATTTTGTACTCAGGATGTCGAGCCTCATGGAGGAGCAAGGTAGCAAGATCTGGGATTTTTTTCCTTTCTTATCCCGGATGGGGGGACTCTTGGCTGGCACATTAGAGGAGCAACATCGCAAGATCTGAGATTTCTATTTTTTTTCTCATTTTTTACCCTGCATTTTCATGGTCTATTCGATATTTGATATATTTTGGTCAGGAAAATATGATTACATTTAAGATCTATATTGGTTGCTGACAACTCGATATTTTCTAGATTGCAAGCATGCTAAATATTTGAAGGTTCATCCAAAATTGTCTAGACTTCATATTTTTATTTTTAAAACTCCACTTATCTTTTTTCAGGAAAGAAAAATCATATTGTCTCTCTGCCAGCACATTTCATCTACCGTTCACGTTTTGCCACCCATGAAAAATACGCTTTTGTATAACAAACAGAGCGCACGCCGGCGTATCGTGTCGTGCGTCCATTTCCCGGATCCCGACGCTAAAGGCCATGGAGCCTGCACGCTTTACGTCCCACTGCCGTCACCCGAGGCCGTGAATTGGCCGACCTGCCTGCATCTGGCACCGTGCGTTTGACGGCGTCAGACCGCCAGCACATTCCGTTGCACATACTGTCCGCCAGCGAAGGTTATAAGGGAACCGAGCTGGGCGCTCCCATCTCGCACACCACCACCACCTCACTACCTTCGGTCATGTGAAATTTGCGTCCATCCTCTCCTCTTCTTCTCGAAGTGTCATCCTCTCGGATCGCGATGGCCGCATCCGAATACCATTTGTCACCATAACAATGTGGTCCCTACCTCCTACCCGACCCACGGGCTTGAAATACGGGGATCTATACCTTGAACTCCACGAACTCCACGTGTCTAACAACGTGAACCACGAGGGGGGCACATTGCATTGTGTCTTGGTGGAGTGGAGACCACAAAGCCCTATAAGAGAACATTACCCATCTCCTTTCATTCTCTCAGATGCTCATTTTGTCCTCTCGATGGAAGATCTCGTATGATCGGAGAAGTGCGAGTGGTATGTGAACATGTGAACATTCCTCCTTTCATTAGAGATTTCATCTCGTTCAGTCGAATCCTTCCAACATGCTCAAATCCATATGGTAGCGTCCACCACCACAAATAGTTGCATCAACCAATTAACCGGTAAAATTTCCAAACAAGTGTTCTTAATAGTGCAAAAGAGGCATAGGGCCGCAAGATCTGAGATTTCTATTTATCTTTCTTCCAAAGGTATGCATTTATTCATTATTGTGATTGTGAATATTCCTTTCTATATATTTTCTTGTAATTTTTAAATTTTGCATAAATTTATATGTGACACAAAACGGGAGGAGGTGGGGGAGAAGATCGATGAGGTACAACCAAGGTGAGATAGAGTGGAGTAGCGGGTAGTCGCTGAATAACACTAATATTTGTGTGCGGCTTGCATTTAGCTATTTTCGAATAGGACGAGACACTATACTTTCTAGAACACTGACTTTTTTTATTTTTCTTGTTTACATTTATATTTTCGCCTATATTGCCGTGTGCCTATACAAACCCTAAAATGTATAAACATACTACCTACAAATTACAAACACTAATACAATTTAGTACTACACAATATACACGACAAGGTCATGCATAAACTTCATACACACACTACCATGTGGGAAACACTAACACGAGAAGTATGCACGCTGAACACAAAAGTCATACATAAACTAACATCGAGAATGCGCACACTAATACCAAAATTATAGACAAACATTAAAAGTACACAAACCTTGACACAGAAACTTTTCTGTTTTTTCTCTTTCATGGAAATTTTTAGTTTTTTTTCAAAATATGGCCCGTTGTGGGAGTGGATAATCTTAGCCCCGGGCCCCATCCTATCCGTAGTGGCAGCCTGGTGGAAAATCGACAAAGTCAAAGCAAGTCATAAAGTCCAAACAACTAGTTATGATCAACGAGTCAAAAGCAGATGAAATATGAAATAAAAATGTCAAGGCATGAAGGCCAAAACAAAGGAACTCACCGTGCGGATATATTTGTGGGCTAGTCCAAGTGTCCAACGTGTACCATACACCACATCCTTGTCTAATAATAGAGTAAATAGTTATGAAATTAAATCGGAACCATGTTTTGCTTTTAATATTTGTAAAGACTATATCGTCTCTCATAACGTATCTCCTAACAAAACTTAAATGTGATAAGCATATATATATACATGTAAATTATTTATCTGTAAATGAAGTGGGTGAGTAATGTGATTTCTTCTGCATAACATGGTCTTGGTTTGTGGTTACCGCCGACAATGTAATAGTTTGTAAAGTGGTTAATACATGGCATGAGCTCTAAGTTGTGCCATTTTTATAAATTTAAAACCAAGTCGTGACGGGAGGAAACAATCTTGAACATATATATGCTACTACATGTTGTAAGACCTGTTGATTGCACCATCAAGAAACCACGGGAATCTGAATCTTCAAACTCCAAAATCACCCACAGGCTAACGGTACACAAGGAAACATCCCCATCACACGTATGAGGAATCATGCATCTTGTTTGTCCATTGTCCCTCCACCCCCACCCGATACCATGGGGAATCACTATAGGAATGGGAAGCTACGCCGACGGCCGGTCGCTATGCCGACGGCCAAAGTCGGGGCCGTCGGCGTAGTCATCGTCCAGGCCAGCCCCGCCAAGCAGCCGTCGGCGTAAAATTGTCCTCGACATATTCTATGCTACGCCGACGGCTGCTCTCGGCGTAGCATAAGCCGACGGCTGCCCTCGGCGTAGCTATTTTTTATTTTATCTCATTAAATTTTGAAAAATCATAACTAAATCATTCTAATTCGGAAAAATACAAATAATATATCAAAATTTGCAGAAAAATAAGACCTATCTATCTACACTCAAATATTACACATTTATAAATAAAAATTAAGTAAAACATAAAACATTATATATAGTTTAAAACGGGCATAAAAAATTCAAAAACGATCGAAACAATGCGAAACCTTTGCGTGGTGTTATATTATGTGACATAGTTATAAGGAAAAATATCAAACTTGGTATATTGATTATGTCTCAAAGAAATCTTCACAAAATGACCTATGTCATTCGAGGTTTCTTGGCTTTCAGGTCAAATGACCAATGTTATGGCTAGAATCAATGCATAGTTTGTGATAATGTGCCCATATCGTGCATACACATGCATCATGGGATGGCGAACAATGTTGCAGGAGGAAGTTTTCCTTTTCGTCGAACCAAAAAACCATTTTCCATTTTCCAAGAATAAAAAACGGACGGTTTTGTGAAGCAACCACCAAATGGCTAATTCAAAATACTACCACCACATTTTATAAAAATACTATACCACCTTATACGTATAATGTACCAACAGGGGGATCCGAAACCTTTCCGTCCACCTTTGGTGAAAAAGACAAATTCCTACCAAATCGGTAGGAAGTGGGTCAGATATGAACTATAAGTACATGATCCGATGTTCATGTTTTTTGACAAAAAATATTTTTAGGTTCACAATATGCTATTTTATCAAAGATCCTATGCAAGTTTAGCGAGGCTCGGCCCCGAGCTAAGAATCTTTATGTCCGCCGTTCGACAAAGTTTGACGATAGTTTAAAACGGACATAAAAAATTCAAAAACGATCGAAACAATACGAAACCTTCGCGTGGTGTCATATTATGTGACATAGTTATAAGGAAAAATAGAAATCTTGATATATTGATTATGTCTCAAAAAAACCTTCACAAAATGACCTATCTCATTCGAGGTTTCTGGCTTCCTCGTCAAATGACCAATGTTATGGCTATAATCAAGGCATAGTTTGTGATAATATGCCCATATTATGCATACACATGCATCATGGGATGGCGAACAATGTTGCAGGAGGGAGTTTTCCTTTTCGTCGCACCAAAAAGCCATTTTCTATTTTCCGAGCATAAAAAACGAACGATTTTGTGAAGCAACCACCAAATGCCTAATTCAAAATACTACCACCATATTTAAAAAAAATACCATACCACCTTATATGGACAATGTCCCAACAGGGGGATCTGAAACCTTTCCGTCCACCTTTGGTGAAAAAGATAAATTTCTGCTAAATCGGTAGGAAGTGGGTCAGATATGAACTACAAGTACATGATCCGATGCTCGTGTTTTTTTACAAAAATCATTTTTAGGTTCACAATATGCTATTTTATCAAAGATCCTATGCAAGTTTAGCGAGGCTCGGCCCCGAGCTAAGAATCTTTATGTCCGCCGTTCGACAAAGTTTGACGATAGTTTAAAACAGGCATAACAAATTCAAAAACGATCGAAACAATACGAAACCTTCGCATGGTGTCATATTATGTGACATAGTTATAAGGAAAAATAGAAATCTTGATATATTGATTATGTCTCAAAAAAAACTTCACAAAATGACCTATCTCATTCGAGGTTTCTTGGCTTCCTCGTCAAATGACCAATGTTATGGCTATAATCAAGGCATAATTTGTGATAATGTGCCCATATTATGCATACACATGCATCATGGGATGGCGAACAATGTTGCAGGAGGGAGTTTTCCTTTTCGTCGCACCAAAAAGCCATTTTCTATTTTCCGAGCATAAAAAACGAACGGTTTTGTGAAGCAACCACCAAATGCCTAATTCAAAATACTACCACCATATTTAAAAAAAAATACCATACCACCTTATATGGACAATGTCCCAACAGGGGTATCCGAAACCTTTCCATCCACCTTTGGTGAAAAAGACAAATTTCTGCCGAATCGGTAGGAAGTGGGTCAGATATGAACTACAAGTACATGATCCGATGCTCGTGTTTTTTTACAAAAATCATTTTTAGGTTCACAATATGCTATTTTATCAAAGATCAAATGAAATTTTAGCGAGGCTCGGCCCCGAGCTAAGAATCTTTATGTCCGCCGTTCGACAAAGTTTGATGATAGTTTAAAACGGGCATAAAAAATTCAAAAACGATCGAAACAATGCGAAACCTTCGCATGGTGTCATATTATGTGACATAGTTATAAGGAAAAATAGAAATCTTGATATATTGATTATGTCTCAAAAAAACCTTCACAAAATGACCTATCTCATTCGAGGTCTCTTGGCTTCCTCGTCAAATGACCAATGTTATGGCTATAATCAAGGCATAGTTTGTGATAATATGCCCATATTATGCATACACATGCATCATGGGATGGCGAACAATGTTGCAGGAGGGAGTTTTCCTTTTCGTCGCACCAAAAAGCCATTTTCTATTTTCCGAGCATAAAAAACGAACGGTTTTGTGAAGCAACCACCAAATGCCTAATTCAAAATACTACCACCATATTTAAAAAAATATACCATACCACCTTATATGGACAATGTCCCAACAGGGGGATCTGAAACCTTTCCGTCCACCTTTGGTAAAAAGACAAATTTCTGCCGAATCGGTAGGAAGTGGGTCAGATATGAACTACAAGTTCATGATCCGCTGCTCGTGTTTTTTTACAAAAATCATTTTTAGGTTCACAATATGCTATTTTATCAAAGATCTAATGAAATTTTAGCGAGGCTCGGCCCCGAGCTAAGAATCTTTATGTCCGCCGTTCGACAAAGTTTGACGATAGTTTAAAACGGGCATAAAAAATTCAAAAACGATCGAAACAATGCGAAACCTTCGCGTGGTGTCATATTATGTGACATAGTTATAAGGAAAAATAGAAATCTTGATATATTGATTATGTCTCAAAAAAACCTTCACAAAATGACCTATCTCATTCGAGGTTTCTTGGCTTCCTCGTCAAATGACCAATGTTATGGCTATAATAAAGGCATAGTTTGTGATAATGTGCCCATATTATGCATACACATGCATCATGGGATGGCGAACAATGTTGCAGGAGGGAGTTTTCCTTTTCGTCGCACCAAAAAGTCATTTTCTATTTTCCGAGCATAAAAAACGAACGGTTTTGTGAAGCAACCACCAAATGCCTAATCCAAAATACTACCACCATATTTAAAAAAATATACTATACCATCTTATATGGACAATGTCCCAACAGGGGGATCCGAAACCTTTCCGTCCACCTTTGGTGAAAAAGACAAATTTCTGCCGAATCGGTAGGAAGTGGGTCAGATATGAACTACAAGTACATGATCCGATGCTCGTGTTTTTTTTACAAAAATCATTTTTAGGTTCACAATATGCTATTTTATCAAAGATCTAATGAAATTTTAGCGAGGCTCGACCCCGAGCTAAGAATCTTTATGTCCGCCGTTCGACAAAGTTTGACGATAGTTTAAAACGGGCATAAAAAATTCAAAAACGATCGAAACAATGCGAAACCTTCGCGTGGTGTCATATTATGTGACATATTTATAAGTAAAAATATCAAACTTGATATATTGATTATGTCTCAAAAAACCCTTCACAAAATGACCTATCTCATTTGAGGTTTCTTGGCTTTCGGGTCAAATGATCAATGTTATAGCTAGAATCAAGTCATAGTTTATGATAATATGCCCATATTATGCATACACATGCATCATGGGATGGCGAACAATGTTGTAGGAGGAAGTTTTACTTTTCGACGCACCAAAAAGCCATTTTCTATTTTCCGAGCATAAAAAACGAACGGTTTTGTGAAGCAACCACCAAATGACTAATTCAAAATACTACCACCACATTTAAAAAAAATACTATACCACCTTATATGGACAATGTCCTAACAGGGGGATCCGAAACCTTTCCGTCCACCTTTGGTGAAAAAGACAAATTTCTGCCGAATCGGTAGGAAGTGGGTTAGATATTAACTACAGGTACATGATCTGATGCTCGTGTTTTTTTACAAAAATCATTTTTAGTTTCACAATATGCTATTTTATCAAATATCCAATGCAAGTTTTCCTTTTCATCGCACCAAAAAGGCATTTTTCATTATCCGAGCGCAAAAAGGGGATTTTGTAAAGCAACCACCAAATAGCTAATTCAAAAACGGAGGGTTTATGATTAGTTGATATGGATATCATATTTGGATTCCTCTCATTTTTATGATCAATTTAAACATATTATTTGTTGAATTTCGATTTACAGATTTAAAGATATTAATTATTCTATATTAAATAGAAAAATACAAAAAAATAAAATTATTATATTTTTATTTGAATTTAATAATTTTTTTACTTATTCATTAATATTTACTTAAATAATTGTTTGTAATTTCAAAAAATACAAACATGTGACATGATGATATAAGAGTTAATAGGATTGATATCATAATATTGACACCAATGTATGAATTACTTTGCGGAAACGGATTCTGAATGAACGAGAAAGTTAAGCGTGCTAAAGCTGGAGTAGTATTAGGATGAGTGACCTGGTTGGAAGTTTGACTAAGATTGGAATTTAATCAAATAGTAAGTATAATTAGTGTTAAAAATGTTTAAAGTAGGAGATTAACAAATGAAACAATTCAAAGAATAAAAAAATTGAGAAAAAAAAATAAAATTATTATTTTTCAAAAAAAAAATACTTTTTTTCAATAAAAAAATGTTTTTGCAACCGGTCGACAGGCTATGCCGATGGCCGCTACGCCGACGGCATTTCGATACGCCGACGGCTTGAGTGTGCTTCGCCGAGGGAGATCTTTGCCGAGGAGGCTACGCAACCCTCGGCGTACCATACGCCGAGGGCATTTTGGCCTACGCCGACGGCCTTTTGCCCTCGGCGTAGCGCGCGCGTCCCGTAGTGAATCTAATATCTCAAAAGCACAAACGATAAGATGCCGCCTACTCTACTCGATCAAACCATCTACCAATACCAATCCAACACGAACAAGGCTTTCTTCGGATCTTCAACGCATATAGCTCAGTGCACAGAGAAGTGCATAATCATTACCTTCCTCTTCTGAAGTAGTAAGCCTTTTTTATGGACAATCATCCATGAACCGATGAGATGAGATCCTAAATTTGCAGTTAACTCTCGACATTGATGTTCACACGACACTAAAATAATAATCGTTGGTGATCTCAGAATGGAGAGCTTAAAGGAGGCTGTAGGCGTGATGCCGACAACTAGACACGTGCATATAAGTTTATATATACATGTAAAATATCTATAAATGAAGTGGATGGTTAATGAAAATTCTTCTACATAACACGGTCCTGGTTTGTGCTTACCGCCGACGATGCAATAGTTTGTAAAGTGGTTAAGACATGGCATGAGCTCCAAGTCGTGACATGATGAAGCAAACTTGCACATGCACATCTTACTACATGTTGTAAGGCCTATTGATTGCACACACAAAGAAACGTCCTCATCACACGTATAAGGAATCATGCACCTTGTTTGTCCATTGTTTTCCTCCCGTGATACCATGGGGAATCTAATCTCTCAAAAGCACAGGCGATAATATGCCGCCTACTCTACTCGATCAAACCATCTGGTACCAATCCAACACGAACACGGCTTTCCTGGGATCTTCTTCAGCGCATATAGCTCAGTGCGCACAGAAAATGCATAATCATTGCCTTCCACTTCTGAAGTAAGCCTTCTTTTTATGTGCGATTATTCTGAAATAAGCCTTCCACTCCATGCACCGATGAGATGAGATCCTGAAAGTTGCAGTTAATTCTCGATGTTGACGTTCACACGACACCTAAAAAATAATCGACGGTGATCTCAGAATGGAGAGCTTAAGGAGGCTGTAGGCATGATGTCGACAACTGGACAGAAAAGGATGAACAGGTCACCTTCTCTGAACCTTGGGGTTTTGGCAGTAAGGAGTAACGGATCACTTTCAGATGTGATTTGGCCAGGCTTTGGAACCAGACATTTTTCACGGTAGAGGCCAACTGAGCGTACACCGTTTGCTTAATTGCTCGAGAGAATATTCCATCTCGCTTCATGGCTAGAGAGATTCAGAGGTTGACTCACTAACCAAAATTCAGGTTTTGAATAATGCTGGCCTAAATGTTAACAAAGCCCTTTAGTTGCCCTTTGCAACGCACCGACAAACTAACAAACGTATACAACTATATGCTGGTGACTGAAACGTGCGTGTGCTCTGCACAACCACCAGGCAATATATTAGGCTAACTAAGTGCACGTAGGTTGGGCCTAACTAAGCTTGCACTGCTGGAGAACGAGAGATGTACGACGAGCTACCAATATTGCTTACTAAATACTAGAATTTTTATTTTCTTGATAACGACTGCGTGTAAGCAAAACTTTATATTCAGTTAGCGATATATCAACTTCTAACATAAAAAAGGGAAGAAAAGGACAATAATAATGTTGCCAGTTGATATGCAAACACGGTATTTTTTTTTTTTTGCTTCATATAGCAATTTTTAAAACTTATTTTACTTGGTGAATATGTTTCCGTTACTATTCCATAAGACACAAATGATAGTCCTATAGCAGCTTCTTTAGCATCATATACTGTAGTTGATTGTACTTCCTTTTTAGAAATAAAAGAAAAGTCAAAAGCATGAACGCAAATAATTTATACATGCGTACCTTACATTTACAAACGGTGGTGCGACAGTGAACCTTACAAAAGCTCAGCTTAATGCCTTTTTTCCCCATGGAAACACATACCCGATTTCACATGTCCATAAGATAAATATGCCTACACGGATCATGCATCCAAATACCATTTTTCACCATAACAATGTGGTCCCTACCCGACCCACGAGCTTGATTTACATGGGGACTGTCTACCCTGACCTCCACATGTCTAACACCGTGAACCACGGGAGGCACATTGCACCTTGCCGTGGCGGAGACCACAAAGCCCTATAAGAGAACACCACACATCTCCTTGTTCTCTCGGAGCCTCATCTTGTCCTCTCGACAGGAGATCTCAGATGAAGGGAGAAGTGCGAGCAAGGTGTGTATGTTCACACTCCCCCCTTCATCAGAAATATCCTCTCGTCCGGTCGAATCCTCCCAACATGCCTAGATCCATATGGTAGCCGTCGCCACCACAAACTTTGGGAAGATCCACGTCGCCATCGCCAACCTCGATGAGATTAGGTCACTGATCCCCATTGCTCCTGCCTCCTCTAGATCTAGCTAGGTGGATGGTGTATGTTCGTTTCAGTTGCACCAACCAATTAACCAATGCAATTTCCAAATAAGTATCCTGACAGGTGTAAAAGAGGCACATGGCCGCAAGATCTAAGATTTCTATTTATCGTTTCATTTCCTACCTCGGATGCGTTGTCCATCCGACGCAAAAGTGGAGCAAGGCCGCAAGGTCTAGGATTTCTATTTCTACCTTTTCATTTTTTTACCCTGAACACGGGGCTTCCTGGCCGCGCAAAAGGGTAAGAAGACCCCAAGATATGGGATTTCTATTCATTTCTTACTTCGGATGCATGGCCTATTGTCCGACGCAAAAGAGGAGTAGGGCCTCGAGATCCGAGATTTCTAATTTTACTAAGCATCTCTTACCCCGGATGGCTGACACAAAAGAGGAGCAGCGCCCCAAGATCTAGGATTTATATTTTTTTCTTTTCATCTCTTACCCCGAATTCTCACGATATGTCGTATATTTTTTGGTAAAAGAAATACGATACTTCGTTAGACCGGAAGCATGGAAAATATGGAAAGCTTGATCTAAAATTTGCTGGATTGTTTGCATCCTTATTATTAGTACTCCTTTCGTCTAAAAATAGTTGTCTTAGATTTATTAAAATTTAAATAAATTTAGTCACTATTTAGTATATAGATTTATTCAAATTTTAGAAAACTTGACACATCTATTTTGGGATGAAGAAAGTATTACTAGTATTTTTTTTCCAACGATCGTCTCTGTGCCAGCACATTTCACCTGCCATTCACGTTTTGCCAGCGACGGAAAAGACGCTTTTCCCGTAACTGACTCGCCCACACGGAGCACGCGCCCGCACGCCGCGCCGTCCGTCCATTTCCCCGGATCCCGCCGCCGACGGTCGCGGCTCCCACACACTTCGCGTCCAACCGCCGTCGCCCGAAGTCGTGAACCGGACCGGACCTGACTGGGACTCACGGCCGACTGGCCTCGGATCTCCAACGCCACGCGTCCGACGCCGTGAGACCGGCAGCACATTCCGTCGCGCATTCCGTCCGTCGGCCGCGGTTATAAGGGAGCCGAACCGCGCGCTCCCGTCCCTCACAAGTCACACACCACCACCTCACCACCTCCTCCAGTCATCTGAAATCTCCTCCCGTCCTCTCCTCCTCTTCTCGAAGCCTCGGATCGCGATGGCCGCCGCCGCCGTCGCCGCCCCCGACACGAAGATCGAGCAGTTCCGCGACGCCGTCGCCAAGCTCGACGAGATCAGGTCCCCGATCCCCGCTCCCCTCCTCCGGATCTAGCTCCACGCTCGCTCTACTTCCGCTCACCTTTTTTTTCCCCATGTTTTGAATTTGTCGGTGCTTGCAGCGAGAACGAGAAGGCCGGGTGCATCAGCCTCGTGTCCCGCTACCTCAGGTAAATCCGCTCGCGAGTCCCGCCGTGCATTCGTTAACACGACCGATCTGCCCTTCCTCTGCTCGCGGGGGTTTCTCATGGCTGTGCTGTGTGCAGCGGCGAGGCGGAGCAGATCGAGTGGAGCAAGATCCAGACCCCGACCGATGAGGTGGTGGTGCCCTATGACACCCTCGCGCCCGCTCCCCAAGGTACTCTGCTGCTGCTGCTGCTGCTGCTGGCCTCGTCCCAGTTCGCCAGTCGATCTGAGATGGATTTGATTCGGATCATGCTCACTTGTCTGACCGCTGCTGGATCGTTGTGGTCTTGATGCAGATCTCGACGCGATGAAGAGCCTGCTCGACAAGCTCGTCGTGCTCAAGCTCAACGGCGGGCTCGGCACCACCATGGGCTGCACCGGCCCCAAGTGAGCACTACTCACATTTACTCTTAACAACCCCTGTATATGTGTGGATCGTGCAGTTTGTAGCTAGATTTCGTATGTAGACGTGCAGATCATCGTAGCTTCTTCACAGCAGACTACATGTCATGTTTGTTATACTTTTCTGGTTGTGCCGTGGTTTTGTCACACCTTTTGGCGCCTAGAAATGTTTTGTCAAATTGATATTTGGAACTTAAACCAACAGTCAGTTATGGGCTTATATCCTGTAGTATGGTAGCTTAGCTGCCTTTCTGTTTACTTTATTGCCACTTGCCACTTTTGGATCCACCTGCTAAGATATATGGTATTGTTCTTGTCACTTTCAAGGCTCCGTACAAGTATGTTACTTCTCTTGATATGCTGTGGCTCCGATACATATATATAGATCAAATTAGTCATCAAATTTCTATCGACTACTCTTGTGCTCCGCATGATGTGTACACGTCAAATTAGTCATCAGATTGATGTTGACTAGGCATGTTCATTCTTGTTGTGGTATCTTATACAATTCTGACATAATTCAATTAAACTCGTTCCCTGATCAATAATGACAAGGCTATGAATGCTCTGCTTGTTTTCATGCCCCAGTTTGTCCCTAGTGAACTGCCACGAGCTTGCACTGCATGATCATACACTTACTTTCTCAACTGTGTTCTAACATGGCCAATGAAATATTGAGCATTTCCAAATTGTGTTGTGATTGATTCTGTACAATACATGGTTTCCTTCACTATATGTTTGATGAACGTGTCAATATTAGGCAGACTAGATATAATATGTATAGCTGCTCCATTTTTTTTGAAATACTTTCTGAAGCAAGTAATAAATTAGCTCCCTGTGCCCTGCAGGTCTGTTATTGAAGTTCGCAATGGGTTTACATTTCTTGACCTTATTGTGATTCAGATTGAGGTATTCTTTACTTGTACAAATACTTTTATGACTGGATATAATGTGCAATGGCTTATGTCTGACAAGTTTCACCTCTCTGTAGTCCCTGAACAAGAAGTATGGATGTGATGTCCCTTTGCTTCTAATGAACTCTTTCAACACTCATGACGATACTCAAAAGGTTGATACCTCCCTTTATCAATTTTTCTTTAAAGATAATTCTGAAGATTTGGCTAACATACCTGCATACTGGCTTCTTTTTTGAAGATTGTTGAGAAGTACTCCAACTCCAACATCAGCATTCATACTTTCAACCAGGTATGAAGTTGGGACTCCATTTGTTTGTTCAGTTATGTCGCACTTTACATCACTACTGGTTTCATCAACTAATAGATATTTCTTCTCAGAGTCAATATCCCAGGATTGTTACTGAAGACTTCTTGCCACTTCCGAGCAAAGGGCAGACAGGAAAGGATGGCTGGTTAGTTGTCTCTAACCATTCTAAAATTGTCATAACTTGAAATGCTGATGAATAATCTTTTCTGTTTATGAGATTTCAAATGCTAACTTTGCCTCGTATAGTCGTATATAAAATATGAACTAATTGAAGTTAAAGATTTGACCATTCAGATTCTGTGTTTTCAGGCTAACACTGTTTTTTTATTATGAAGGTATCCCCCAGGCCACGGTGATGTTTTCCCCTCTTTGAATAACAGTGGGAAACTTGACACCTTATTGTCGCAGGTGAGCACAAGTGCCTTAATTTTCTATTTTGGCAGAAGGAATTTCTTTACCGCTGTAGGCAGAAGGATTAGTATGACTGGCTTATTTGTTGCATGCAGCATTTGGTTTCCATAATGTTTTGACACAGGGTTTAGATCTTAGATGATATTCTGCTATATGCTTTTCATACGCTCTCCTGATTCTTTTCGCATCTCCCCAACATTCTTGTCCGTAAGACTAAATAGTCTTCATTATAGAATCTATAGTTAAATGTACCAATATTTTTACCTGTAGAATCATGTATTAAGCTTATTTACCAGCACACGAATTGTCTGCAACATGTCTGAATCCATATCATTAAATGAAATAATTTGCTCCTCTTAGAAAACTTTGATTAATGATACAAGTAAGTGCGTTGGACAACCAGTCTCTCATTGTTCCATTGGCGTGAATCTTGATGCCATATGAAGGGTAAAGATAGTGTGAACCAACCAGTAAATTTGCAGCCCCATTTCGTGCAAGTTTTGTCGCTACTTTTATTCTTGTGCTTAGAATTTCTGCCAATCTTCTCTCAGGGAAAGGAGTATGTCTTCGTTGCAAACTCAGACAACTTGGGTGCTATAGTTGACATCAGTATCCTAATATGAAGATCCAGCTTTGTTCATTTTCAACCTAGTTCCTTTTAGTGTCTTGTACCTTCTGTCATGAATTGAATCCTTAACCATCACAGAGATATTGAACCACCTGATCACCAACCAGAATGAATACTGCATGGAGGTATGCAACAATAGCTACTCTTGCAATTTTCTTTGGAATTATATAACTCAATTTTTTGCATCTATGCTAGGTTACTCCGAAAACATTGGCTGATGTTAAAGGTGGTACCCTCATCTCGTATGAAGGAAGGGTCCAGGTACACTAATTGTCCATTACCAACTTGGTTTTCAGCCTGACAGTACTTAATTACCTTTTGTGGCTTGCTGTCTATGTTGTACTTTTCAACTTGCAATTTCAATTTGGACCAGTCTATGGTGTACTTTTCAAGTTGCAATTTTCAATTTGGACCAGTTAAACGTGACATGCAGCTTTAAATAATTTTCTCTACTATCGTTTGCAGCTTTTGGAGATTGCCCAAGTCCCTGATGAGCATGTTAGTACCCTCTGTTGAACTGTGCTTTTCTAATCAATGAGTCTTGTAAGAGGCAAATAGCTGATGGATACTATAATTTTGTGTATTTGGTCAGGTGAATGAATTCAAGTCAATTGAGAAGTTCAAGATATTCAATACCAATAACCTGTAAGAAACTTGAGCTGTTTCTTCCTTTAACTAGTAAGTATGTTCATTGCTAACAGCTTCTGGCATCAGGTGGGTGAACTTGAAGGCGATCAAGAGGCTTGTTGAAGCTGAAGCACTTAAGATGGAAATCATTCCCAACCCTAAGGTACATCCTTGCCATGCATTTTCAGTATGTTTCTGCTCACATTTGCATTTGTCTAAGCAGTTTGTTCTTACAGGAAGTTGATGGCGTGAAAGTCCTACAGCTAGAAACTGCAGCTGGGGCAGCGATCCGGGTATAAACAACTTGTCTTAGAATGATGTGTTGCTGCTCCATCTTTTGTTCTTTTTTTTAATGGCATGCACTGATGTTTTTTCCTTGTTCTAGTTCTTCGAAAAAGCAATCGGCATCAACGTTCCCCGCTCAAGGTTTCTGCCTGTGAAGGCTACATCAGATTTGTTGCTCGTGCAGGTATATCCGAAATCCTCTCCATGTTTTCTGGTTTGGCATCATGACGAGACAACTGCTGACCTCACTGTTTGTCCCACAGTCTGACCTTTACACCTTGGTGGATGGCTATGTCATCCGCAACCCAGCTAGAGTGAAGCCATCAAACCCTTCAATTGAGCTTGGTCCTGAGTTCAAGAAGGTGAGGCACATTTTTCATTTTTATTTTGGAAATTCCATCAATAGTGGTGATACTGGGGTGTGGTCTTGACTGCAATTGTATTGATGAATTGCAGGTTGCCAGTTTCCTGGCCCGATTCAAATCAATCCCCAGCATCGTTGAGCTTGACAGCTTGAAGGTCTCTGGTGATGTCTCGTTTGGCTCTGGCATCGTACTCAAGGTAACCTTCCACTCACTGCTCTCCTTTAGTACTGTGTCAATGGTGAATGGATGTAGAACTGCTTGCTGGTTTTCTCCGTTTCATCTCCCTGCACACCTTGCACAATAACTGAATCCTCATGTCTGTCGGTAGTTGACACGCACCAGTGTTTTTGACAAGTGCCCTGACCTATTGCCGCAATCTGCAGGGTAACGTGACCATTGCTGCCAAGTCTGGAGTCAAGTTGGAGATCCCAGACGGAGCTGTGCTCGAGAACAAGGTGAGCCCTTTGCATCCCAAATTATCATCCTGAACTTCATGTTACTGCTGCGCATTGCCATGGTTTGTGCACGCTTTGACACATTACCGCCTTTTTTTTCATCTCCAGGACATCAACGGCCCAGAGGATATTTGAGCGGCGCTCACTTACCACCTCCCAACGCTTCCCGGAAACCTTCCCTGAGTTAACCAGTCTTGTAATTTTCGTGTGCATTCCGCCAGGGGTTTGTCCTGTGAGAGCCCTGTTACAGAATAATTGTAATCCCTCTCTGTCCATCTGCACTTCTGTTCTTCCTGGTTCTCTTACCAGGGGCGTAAAGTTCTTTTGATTAAGTGATGATATATGCCATAGTTTGCTTTTAAAATGTCTGCTTGGCTGCTCCTTTTGTATGGCGTGTATTTCCTCTATTTAGAAATATAAGATGTTTTAGTTTTGTGAATCGAATGTATCTGGATGTCTTCATGGAATGCACGAACCATAGAGTTAAAGCAAAGCATAGGGAGGGTCTTATGACCTGGTTGAACTCCTTGTTGTGTAATTTGTACATTTTTTTTAGTGTGTAATTAGGTAGGTAGCTCCGTCTCTCTTATCCTCTTTCCTCCACATGTACATAAGACTTTTTGGTTTTTATTAAATTTTGCTGTGGGGCTGTTGCCTACAGTTCCGGGTCAAAAAAAAAAAATGCACGAACCGGACCTGACTGGGACTCACGGCCGACTGGCCTCGGATCTCCAACGCCACGCGTCCGATGCCGTGAGACCGCCAGCACATTCCGTTGCGCATTCTGTCCGTTGGCCGAGGTTATCATCCGAAGCACTAAAAAAGACATCTCACACTTACTTTCTAGTTCTTAGACTACACAATTTTAATTAGATTATAAATTCGACAAAAGTATGAAAATTAATTTATGCAAATTCGGTAAAATTATATGCCTATATTTTTTTAGAATATAAATATATGCCTGTATTCGAACTATTAAATGACTGAAAAATTGTTTTTATTGTCTAGTGTCTAGAAAAGGTTATACATACTAGTTGAAAACTGGGGCGTAAGTGTCAGATGTTATTTTTCTATGTTGCTTTGGATCACTTTTGTCCGTCGGATGAAGATTGGATGGCAGATAAGGGTGCATGTTACAGCTGCTCCCGTCCTCTCCTCGTCTTCTCGGAGAGTACTCCGCCCGGATCGCGATGGCCGCCGCCGCCGTCGCCGCCCCCGACACGAAGATCGAGCAGTTCCGCGACGCCGTCGCCAAGCTCGACGAGATCAGGTCCCCGATCCCCGCTCCCCCCTCCGGATCTAGCTCCACGCTCTCTGTACTTCCGCTCACCTTTTTTTTCCATGTTTTGAATTTGTCGGTGCTTGCAGCGAGAATGAGAAGGCCGGGTGCATCAGCCTCGTGTCCCGCTACCTCAGGTAAATCTGCTCGCGAGTTCCGCCGTGCATTCGTTAACACGAGCGATCTGCCCTGCCCTTCCTATGCTCGCGGGGGTTTCTCATGGCTGTGCTGTTGGTGGTGCTGTGTGCAGCGGCGAGGCGGAGCAGATCGAGTGGAGCAAGATCCAGACCCCGACCGATGAGGTGGTGGTGCCCTACGACACCCTCGCGCCCGCTCCCCAAGGTACGCTGCCGCTGACGGATTTGATTTTTGGATGATGCTCAGTGGGTGCGTGCGTGCTTGTTGTCTGAACTGAGCGCTGCTGGATCGTTGTGGGTTGGATGCAGATCTCGACGCGATGAAGAGCCTGCTTGACAAGCTCGTCGTGCTCAAGCTCAACGGCGGGCTCGGCACCACCATGGGCTGCACCGGTCCCAAGTGAGCACCACTCCCATACTCTCAACAACTCCTGTATATGTGTGGATCGTGCAATTTGTAGTTAGATTTCGTATGTACAGGTGCAGATCACCGTAGCTCCTCCACCAAAATATTGGGCTGACTAGATATAAAATATATTTCTGCTCACAGTTTTTGATCTAATCTCTGAAGCAAGCAATAAAATAGCTCACTGTGCCCTGCAGGTCTGTCATTGAAGTTCGCAATGGGTTTACATTTCTTGACCTTATTGTGATTCAGATTGAGGTATTCTTTATTTGTACAAATCCTTTTATGACTGGATATGATGTGCAATGGCTTGTGTTTGACAAGTTTCACCTCTCTGTAGTCCCTGAACAAGAAGTACGGATGTGATGTCCCTTTGCTTCTAATGAACTCTTTCAACACTCATGATGATACTCAAAAGGTTGATACCTCCCTTTATCAATTTTTCTTTAAAGATAACTCTGAAGATTTGGACTAACATGCCTGCATAATGACTTCTTTTTTGAAGATTGTTGAGAAGTACTCCAACTCCAACATCAGCATTCATACTTTCAACCAGGTATGAAGTTGGGACTCCATTTGTTTGTTCAGTTATGTCGCACTTTACATCACTACTGGTTTCAACTAATAGATATTTCTTCTCAGAGTCAATATCCCCGGATTGTTACTGAAGACTTCTTGCCACTTCCTAGCAAAGGGCAGACAGGAAAGGATGGCTGGTTAGTTGTCTCTAACCATTCTAATATTCATCATAACTTGAAATGCTGATGAATTGTCTTTTTTGTTTATGAGATTTCAAATGCTAACTTTGCCTTGTATAGTCGTATATAAAATATGAACTAATTGAAGTTAAAGATTTGACCATTCAGATTCTGTGTTTTTAGGCTAACACTCTATTTTTTTTATTATGAAGGTATCCCCCAGGCCACGGTGATGTTTTCCCCTCTTTGAATAACAGTGGGAAACTTGATATCTTATTGTCGCAGGTGAGCACAAGTGCCTTAATTTTCTATGTTGACAGAAGGAATTTCTTTACCGCTGTAGGCAGAAGGATTAGTATGACTGGCTTATTTGTTGCATGCAGCATTTGGTTTACATATAACGTTTTGACACAGGGTTTAGATCTTACTTAGATGATACTCTGATATATGCTTTTCATATGCTCTCCTGATTCTTTTCGCATCTCCCCAACATTCTTGTTGGTAAGACTAAATAGTCTTCATTACAGAATGTATAGTTAAATGTACCAATATTTGTACCTGTAAAATCATTTGTTAAGCTTATTTACCGGCAAACGAATGGTCTGCATCATGTCTGTAATCCATATCATTAAATGAAATAATTTGCTCCTCCTAGAAAACTTTGATTAATGATACAAGTAAGTGCATTGGACAACCAGTCTCGCATTGTTCCATTGGCGTGAATCTTGATGCCATATGAAGGGTAAAGATAGTGTGAACCAACCAGTAAATTTGCAGCCCCATTTCGTGCAAGTTTTGTCGCTACTTGTATTCTTGTGCTTAGAATTTCTGCCAATCTTCTCTCAGGGAAAGGAGTATGTCTTCGTTGCAAACTCAGACAACTTGGGTGATATAGTTGACATCAGTATCCTAATATGAAGATCCAGCTTTGTTCATTTTCAACCTAGTTCCTTTTAGTGTCTTGTACCTTCTGTCATGAATTGAATCCTTAACCATCACAGAGATATTGAACCACCTGATCAGCAACCAGAATGAATACTGCATGGAGGTATGCAACAATAGCTACTCTTGCAATTTTCTTTGGAATTACAGAACTCAATTTTTGCATCTTTGCTAGGTTACTCCGAAAACATTGGCTGATGTTAAAGGTGGTACCCTCGTCTCGTATGAAGGAAGGGTCCAGGTACACTATTGTCTGTTACCAGCTTGGCTGACAGCCTGAACTGCTTAATTACCTTTTGCGGCTTGTTGTCTATGGTGTACTTCTCAAGTTGCAAATTTCAATTTGGATCAGTTAAACATGAAATGCAGCTTTAAATAATATTCTCTATTATTGTTTGCAGCTTTTGGAGATTGCCCAAGTCCCTGATGAGCATGTAAGTACCATCTGCCGTATAGTGCTTTTCTAAGCCAAGAGTCTTGTAGGAGGCTAAGAGCTGATGGATACTATAATTTTGTGTATTTGGTCAGGTGAATGAATTCAAGTCAATTGAGAAGTTCAAGATATTCAATACCAACAACCTGTAAGAAACTTGAGCTGTTTCTTCCTTTAACTAGTAATTATGTTCATTGCTAACAGCTTCTGGCATCAGGTGGGTGAACTTGAAGGCGATCAAGAGGCTTGTTGAAGCTGAAGCACTTAAGATGGAAATCATTCCCAACCCTAAGGTACATCCTTGCCATGCATTTTCAGTTTGTTTCTGCTCATTTGCATTTGTCTAAGCAGTTAGCTCTTACAGGAAGTTGATGGCGTGAAAGTCCTACAGCTAGAAACTGCAGCTGGGGCAGCGATCCGGGTATGAACAACTTGTCTTAAAATGATGTCTGCTCCATCTTTTGTTCTTTTCTTTAATGGCACTGATGGTTTTCCTTGTTCTAGTTCTTCGAAAAAGCAATCGGCATCAACGTTCCACGCTCTAGGTTTCTGCCCGTGAAGGCTACATCAGACTTGTTGCTTGTGCAGGTATATCTGAAATCCTCTCCATGTTTTCTGGTTTGGCATCATGATGAGACAACTGCTGACCTCACTATTTGTCCCACAGTCTGACCTTTACACCTTGGTGGATGGCTATGTCATCCGCAACCCAGCTAGAGTGAAGCCATCAAACCCTTCAATTGAGCTTGGTCCTGAGTTCAAGAAGGTGAGGCAGCTATATTCGAAACATTTTTCATTTTTTTTTGGAAATTCCATCAATAGTGGTGAAACTGGGGTGTGGTCGTGACTGCCATTGCATTGATGAATTGCAGGTTGCCAGCTTCCTGGCCAGATTCAAATCAATCCCCAGCATCGTTGAGCTTGACAGCTTGAAGGTCTCTGGTGATGTCTCGTTTGGTTCTGGCATCGTACTCAAGGTAACCTTCCAGTCACTGTTACTCTGCTAGCGGCGAATGGATGTAGAACTGTCTGTTTTTTTTCCCTGTTTCATCTCCCTGCACACCTCACACAATATAACTGAATCCTTGTGTTGGTAGTTGAGAACCACCACTGTGGTTGACAATTGCCCTGACCCAATTGCGGTGCAATCTGCAGGGTAACGTGACCATTGCTGCCAAGTCTGGAGTCAAGTTGGAGATCCCAGACGGAGCTGTGCTCGAGAACAAGGTGAGCCCCAAATTATCACCCTGAAACTTCATGTTCTCCTGTGTATAGCCATGGCTCGGGCGCACATGTTTCTGACCCTTAGGGGCCGGAGCCAGCGAGCGAGGAGACGACGAGCCCCTCTTTGCCGCCAGAGTACGTGGCCGCCGCGGATCCTGCGACGGCGGAGGAGGACGAGGAGGCCTTCGAGGACGCGCTCACCGACGACCAATTGCGGGAGGTAGCCCCTCGAGCACCCCATTGACCCATTCCGCTGCCTTTTCTTCTGTTGCCTTCGCGAATTTTTGAGTCTGAGTGGAGCGACGGAGGATTCCGCTTCTAGCCTGATCTCTTAGGGTTAGTTTCTTCTCTAGATAGTCATGAACCAAACTAGAACATTCAGTTCGCCCTTTTAGCTTTTGAAAGTACGAAACAGATTTTGGACGATTGGTGATTAGTGCATGATAATTGATGACCAAGTACTTGCTGAGCGAATAAACTTTGGTTCGCTAATTTGGGGGTCTTCAGATTTCCTTGCAAAGCTAGTGTACTTTCTGCCTTCCTAGGTTAGTACCACGATTTGCTGTTCTTTACTCCTCGGGCCTTATCAGGCATAACTGGCTCCCTAGCCCTCTGGCTAAGCAAAGTTGAAGGGAGGTTTAACTGAATGAAACACATGCTTGGTGTCTACAAGAAAATTAAGAGCATCTCTAGCAGATAGCGCATATTGCCTCGTACCGCAAAATAACCCGACAGTTTGCGGTACGAGGCCGAAAATGTGGCCATTCCAGATACCCTAAACCATACCGCATCCGAAATGTTTTTGCGATTCCCCGCAAATAGGCGCGTCCGTGCCGCATATATACTGTTTGGAGGGGTAGGTTTGCGGTTCACCGCAAAACACGTCCGTTGGCGGGAGGGAAATTTCCCCTCCCCTTCTTCCCGCTCAGCCGCCTCCGCCGTGGATCCCGCCGCTGGTTATTTATCCTGCCACTCTCTCTCTCCCTCTCACCCACTGCCATGGCGAGACCCAGTCTCAACGAGTACGAGGTCGCGAGGTTCGCGCATTACAACATCCTCGCGCCGCCTCGCGCTACGCTTCCGGCTCGCTGGGAATTGAGCTATGCCGGGGTGCCGGTGAGGCCGATTCCGTGTGGCTACAGGTTGGCTTGCCGGATCGAGGAGCGCCGCCGCGAACTGCCAGAGTGGAAGAGGGCTTTACGCCGATACGCGCCGGTGAGCTCGTACTGGCTCAAGCGTTTTGAGAAGGAGCGGAGGCGGAGCTTGGCCTCCGCATCGTTCACGGGCGGGAGGTCCATCCGATCTCCGTAACGCCGAAGGGAGGGCGCGCTTCTGGACAGTTCGTGGCCGCATTGTAGACTCCGTCATCGCGGAGGCGCACCGAGAAGAATTCCAGAGACAGGCGAACGTCGCCGGAATCGTTGAGATTCATGACAGCGGAAGCGACACGGAGGACGCGGGGTATGGTGGCGCGGCGGCGGACAGCGGAAGCGATGCGTAAGACGGTGGGGCGGAGGCGGATGGCGGCTCGGAGGCGGACAGCGGAAGCGACATCATCGACTAGGTTTTCATATTTAGTCGTCCGTTTTTAGTAATATCTATGATTAAACAGTTCGTCGTTGAATTGTGTATGTCGAATTTTTGTTCTATTTCAACTAATCTGTGATTCGAGGTGAAAGTTGTGTGATTTGGGGTGAAATGTGTTTTGGGGTACAGGCGACGGGGCGGAACAGATACTGCATACCTGACCCGTAAAAACGAATATTCGGTTTTACAGTTTACTATGCGGTATCTATTCCGCCCCATGGTTTTCCATACCGGAAACGCGTTTTGCGGTTCACTGCATCCGCGTTTTGTGGTACTGCGGGATGCGGTATCTGCTAGAGATGCTCTAAGATATGCATGTTGTGTATGAAGAAGTGACATTTATGGATTGCTCAAGCGGTAGGTGCTAGGTGCTTGCCAGGACATTTTACATTCTGTTCTTACTTTTGTACCGTGTTTCCTTTTGCAAGGTAGTATGAACTACTCTGATCTAGTGATCTGTAACAATGCAATTATGGGTAGCAACGATTAACTAAATGTATTGTTTTGATAGATTATTGAACTGAGAGTCGGACACAAAGAGCTTGCACATAGTAAACAGCAATTGGGTTTACCAGGTTTTAGCAGCCTTGTAGAAGCTGTTATTCGGAACTTCAGATTTTATGCCGTTTGATTTCTTGCTAGTGTCAGGCTGGGTATCGCAAGCGCCATGTTGAATTCAAGAGATTTATTGCCTTGTTGAAATCTATTTCCCCTCTCTACTTGCTGCAGAAAGCTAGAAGCCAAGCAAATGATGCAAAAGCAGACGGGAACAAACATTTTGGAGCTGGAGAATATGAGGAGGCATTATCCCAATATCAAATTGCATTGCAAATTGCTTCTCAGCTGGAATCTGCTGAAGATATATGCTCTGCATGCCATTCTAATCGTGCTGTATGTTTCTTGAAATTGGTAAGACATTTTTCTGATTGGTTCACAACTTAGGAGGACATAGAAGAATAGTATCCATGTTTGCTTGCCATTATTGTCCATTTCATTGTGTGAGCATGCCGTAGTAGTTCTGCAATAGTATATACAATTGCATTATCTTAATGTAAAGTACCGTTAAGAACTTTAAACTTTGCTGCGTAAACTTGCTAACCTTGTCAATCTGGTAAAAATGTTCTGCAGGACTATTATGCTCCCTCCGATCCAAATTAATGGACTCGGATTTCTCTAGATTCGGATGTATCTAGCACTAAAACATGACTAGATACATCTGACTCTAGACAAATCTGAGTCCATTAATTTGGAATCGGAGGGAGTAATTTCAAATGTGTGTCATGTAATCTTGGACCAACGCTTCCTATCAAATAAGTTTTTATTTTGGTGAAATCTAATTACATGAAAACCACAGTGCTGACTTTATGTAATCTAGGGGAAATATGATGAAACAATTAAGGAGTGCAGCAGAGCACTTGAGCTCAATCCTTCATACGTGAAAGCCCTGCTTCGGAGGTGAGAAGCACATGAAAAGCTCGAACACTATGACGAGGCTATAGCTGGTTGGATTCTTTTTTCATTATGTGCATGATATTGTCAATTGCACAATGCCATTTTTTGAAGTTCACCAGTGCTGAGTTTTGTCTATTTGTTCCTCTTCACAGACATGGAAAAAATCATTGAGCTAGATCCTTCAAATGCACAAGCTAAGAGATCACTGTTCCGACTTGAGCCACTGGCAGCAGAGAAAAAGGAAAAGTTGAAGGAAGAAATGCTTGGTATTTTTTTTTCCGCAACTACTTAAAATTTAGAGTAGTCTTATCTGCATAAACTGGTAGACCATTTCACAATTGTTGAGACATATTTTTTTTTGTTGAGAAAACGCAAAGGGAATCTTTGCGTTTCATTATATTGAAAAGGTAGAGTTTTTGGTACAGTCTCCTAGGAGGCACACACACACACAATTACATCAGCGGGCTAACTAGTGTACATCCCATGTCGTCGGTAGGATGTCCCCTAGTCCTTTTGCCCCGGCAAGCACCCACTGCCCTACTTCGCCCTTGATGCGCGCGAGAAGCGAGCTCACTGAGGGTCGAGCCCTGTCGAAGACGCAGTCGTTGCGGTGCTTCCAGATCATCCATGGTGTGAGGAGAGTCACGGAGGCAAGTCCCTTGCGCATCGGCTTCACGGTGTTCCGCTTGGCGGCGCACCACCAGTCATAGAGTGAGGCTTCATCCGACGGAGGTCCATACGTCATCCGCAACCATGATAGGACTTCGTACTAGATCTGTCTGGAGAAGGAGCAACCGATGACTAGGTGATGCATCGTCTCTGGCTCTTGGTCGCACAGCAAACACCTGGGGTGGTGCTGCAATCTGCGGCGCGCCAACCTGTCAGCGGTCCAACATCTGTCCAAGTTGGCAATCCAGTGGAAAAACTTGACACGTGGGGGTGCCCAGGTCTTCCAAATGAGCTTCCAAGCCCTGGGTTCAGTGGAACCCTTGAATGCAGCGTCGTAGGCGGATTTTGCCGTGTAAGTGCCACTGGATGTCCACTTTCATACGAGCTTATCTTCCTCCGCTGATAGCACTGTGTGCTCAATCATTGTCCAGAGCAGTAGGTATTGGCCTACCTCATGGAGGCCGATCACACCCTGAATGTCGCGAGCCCAAGAATTCCCCATTAACCCATCAGCCACAGTCCTTGTCTTGCGGCGACGCTTGGGTATGCAGGAGTATAGTTGTGGCGCAATCTCGCTCACAGAACGCCCAGCGATCCACCGGTCTTTCCAAAACTGGGCTCTCAGACCATTGCCTAGTTCCATTGTGGTGGATGCAAAAAAGAAGCTCCGCTACTCGTCAGCGAAATTAAGGTCAAGGTCGAGGCCACCCCATCAGCCACAGTCCTTGTCTTGCGGCGACGCTTGGGTATGCAGGAGTATAGTTGTGGCGCAATCTCGCTCACAGAACGCCCAGCGATCCACCGGTCTTTCCAAAACTGGGCTCTCAGACCATTGCCTAGTTCCATTGTGGTGGATGCAAAAAAGAAGCTCCGCTACTCGTCAGCGAAATTAAGGTCAAGGTCGAGGCCACCCCATCAGCCACAGTCCTTGTCTTGCGGCGACGCTTGGGTATGCAGGAGTATAGTTGTGGCGCAATCTCGCTCACAGAACGCCCAGCGATCCACCGGTCTTTCCAAAACTGTTCTCTCAGACCATTGCCTAGTTCCATTGTGGTGGATGCAAAAAAGAAGCTCCGCTACTCGTCAGCGAAATTAAGGTCAAGGTCGAGGCCACCCCATCAGCCACAGTCCTTGTCTTGCGGCGACGCTTGGGTATGCAGGAGTATAGTTGTGGCGCAATCTCGCTCACAGAACGCCCAGTGATCCACCGGTCTTCCCAAAACTGGGCTCTCAGACCATTGCCTAGTTCCATTGTGGTGGATGCAAAAAAGAAGCTCCGCTACTCGTCAGTGAAATTAAGGTCAAGGTCGAGGCCACTCCATGCTCTGTGCTCGTCAGTGTGGCTCAGCCAAAGCCATCGTGTGCGTAGTGACATGCCCGTGAGCTGCAGATCGCGGATGCCCAGGCCGCCAAGGGTGTTGAGACATAATCATATAGCATTATCTGCATTTATGGTTTCACTATGGTACACATTCTAGACATTTGTTATATGTGAAGTGGTGCCCCAAGTCTGAGTGGCACTATCTGGTTGCAGGACATGCAGAACTGTGTTAGCACAAATATTTTTAGTGATTAAAAGTGCATCAGAATGTGTGCAGGGAATATACCAACGCTTTACATTGCTCTTACAAATTGTTCCTAAACATATATAGACTGTATCGTGGTTTTGTTAAACGGAATGCCCCCATTTTATGTGGATTATGCCCTGATCTTGTGATGTTTGGCTCATCTTTTCCTTATATCTGTTGCAGCAAAGCTGAAAGATCTGGGCAACTCAGTGCTGGGGCGCTTTGGAATGAGCGTGGACAATTTCAAAGCTGTTAAAGATCCAAACACGGGCTCGTACTCCCTTTCTTTTGAGAAGTAGCATAATCTATCTAATGGCATATACGAACATGTGAACCATGGCTAGGTGCCCCGCTGAGTCACTGGTATCGTTTGGATCATGGTGGATTATTTCGAAGTGGTTTATAGATCCAAAGATGAACCTAGCCAAATCCTTGTTTATTACTCTCTCTTTCTCTTGGTGTGTACTCGTTGCACTCGAGGGATGATTTTCCGTGAATCCATGTTGATCCAAAGATCCGCAAGGATTACCCTCTGTGCTGTAGTATTTTACACTTGCAGGTGTTGAACTTGAATTTCATGCTTTTGATTACAAGGTACTCCGTAGTAGTTTCTGTTGTATGTGTGCAAACTGAAGTAAAACAAATGTGACAGCCTTATTTTTACTCCATCAACGAATCCCAGCCATGAGAAAGCCTTTTTTTTTTTTTAACTCAGTCCGATATCAGTGTCTCTCATAAAGACAACACGGTAACACATCCTCATGGCTGGGACCAAAATGGCACTTCGCCGACCGCGACGCCGCGCCATTAGCGTCGGCGGGCCAGCTGCCCACGCCGGCATCGGCAAGCAATATACAATCCCAAAGACAAACGACCACACTACTACTACTACGTACTTCGCTCGTCGGCGGTGACCTCCAGCCTCTGCTACTGCGCCGGTGCAGCCGTCGTAGTGGTCCGGCGCCACCTGCTGGAGGACCTTGATGCTCGTCGCCGGAACCGCGAAGCGCACAGAGAACAGAGCCCTCTCAGCCACCTGAAGACCATCAAAACCATTGTCTTTTTTTTTGTTGGTTTCACTTGTTGCTCTTTCAGATGCTTCCATTTGTCCTCCTAGACAGGACGAGGAAACTTGCTTGTTTTGTTTGGAGCCTGCCTGTAAATCATGATGCGGACTTCAGTTTTGAACCCTGCACATAATTTGATCCCGCTTGCAAATGCTCGCAACAAAATTTCAAGCTTTTGAGATGTCGAGACTCGATGTAGTTTCTTCTGTATTTATTTTTCAAGGCCGTTTCGTGCAAACTGAAGGAAAAAAATGTGACAGGTTTTTGCGTATCAACGAGTCCAGTTATCTCGGTCCGAAATTAGTGCCTGGAAAAAACAACACACACGCACACAACACAACAATTACAGAATTTAGCTTCAAACTGCCACTGCTGTTGTCACTCACGACACAAAATCTTTTGGTGAGATATAACAAAAATAAAAAAAAGCACACAATCTGCTAACTGCTCAAGACACATGCTTTGGAAGGAGAAGGAAAAGGACTAAGTAGGGTGTCAGGTGGGATCATCCCACTTGACACCTTACTAAGCAGGGGCTTCAAGTAACAGAAGCATTTACAATTCCAGGTGCGGCGCTACAATCTACCACAATCTGTGGATTTAATTTCAAGGCCCCTGACCAGTTGAATCGACGATCAATGTGATTGCTGTGCCGGTGTCTTATGGCTGCTGTGTGACACAAGTAATCACATTATCTATCACAAAATGGGTCTCCCAACTTTCACAAGCTCACACAGCTAAATGGTTGTCGATATCAAAACTGCGAAGATCTGAAGGGCCAGCTCCGATCCTGCAAACAGGAGTATCCCAGGTTTGCTATAAGTTGGTTTAAATAATCTCATCTTGCCATAAGTAGCTAAGGACTTGCAACAGTAACTGCAAGAATATGTTATCAGCTGATTACAGGACACAAGTTCAGTGAACTTGTAATTAAGAGGTTCAGAGCTATTTCATGAGTGACCACAGCCTACAAAGAAGCGAGGGTACCTCTTGTTTATAGTGCAATAGTGGAATTTGATGTTTCCAGACTTGACATCTTCGATATACTGCAACACAGTAACAGTGTGCATACATGTCAGATGGTTATCATGTTAAAGGACTACAACCTAGAACTTGCTCGAGGATATGATGATTGAACAGGGAGGAGGTGTTACCATTCTCAAGGTGACGATGATTGAAGAAAATGCTAGAGAATCGAATGGTATATCATCCAGAGCAAAAAGTGCACATTCTAGCGACTCGGCTCCAGGTGAGAAATTGGGGGACTTCATTTTTGCTCGGAAAATAATGTAACTCTACTGCATGTCATCACAATACACAAGAAGAAACAACTTAGTAGTGTATGGAAGTAAACATGAATTCTTCGAGCAGGATAGTTTTCACTCACTTGGCCAATCAGCGGAATGTCCAACTGAGCAAAAGGCGAGACTATCTCTACATCTGCACAAGCTTCTTCCAATGTTTCCCTGGAGGCTCCTTCTGCTGCGGACTCTCCGACTTCCAAATAACCAGCAGGAAGAGTCCTGTTGATGCAAGTTTGTTTAGAATCGACCAGCCCTGAAGTTACAATGTCTTCCAGAAACAGGATTTTTTTAGTTTTCAAATAAAAATCGAATAACACGACAGGAAGTAATTGGAAACATGGTACTAATGAGTATGGCATTAGGGAAATAAAAAGATGTTCTATTAAACAGAAAAGGAGCATTCCCAAAACTGAAGAAGAAGACCAAGAAAGACAACCAATGACATGACATATAAAGAAGTCTAAGCAGCTTACCAAAGGCCATAAGCCGGTTCAATCTTTCTTCTGCAAAGGAGGACCTTGTTATCATGCTCCACAAGGCAACCGACAACCTACAGAGAAGCCACGGACTAATGACAAAATGAACGGCATAAGCTAATACACGTACACATTATTTTCTATATGCATTATCATAGTTGAACAATGATTGATGTAACAAAGATATGAAAATGATCAGGTCTGTACTATACTACTACTACAACGGAACTCAGAAGCAGTTGCCATTTGAATCAAGCGAATTACGGTTCTAAATCCAAAACTGCATATGCACATATTATCCAAACTCTGAACATGACACATATTCCTATCCTGTTCTCCGGTCCATAGTCCATACCATTTTGGGGTTCTCGTAGTGAACTCTTCCACAAGAAGAGCAGACAGCCCTCATCTTCTCATCCCCATCCGGCACAGCCAATTTCGTCGGGCTTCCGCAAGCTGGGCAGAAAGGGATCCTCGATTTGGGCACCTGCGTAAGGAAAGAAACCGTTAGCGATTCCACCGTGGTGTCGCTGAGCAGAGGGTGCCCAGAGGAGAGTTGGTAAGACGCTGGGTTGAGGTCAACGCAGCAATTCCACGACACGGCCTGGGCATCTTTTATCTCGCTCGCTGCCTATGGATCGATACTGGCGGACGATGGAGGATGGAGGGGCGAACTCACCGTGGCGACGGGCGTTGGCGACGGGGCGGCGGGGGAGCTGGCGCTGGCGCTGGAGTTGGAGGTCGACATGCGGAGCGGGCGGAGCCGTGGGGCGGCGGCGGCGGCGCGGGGCAGGGGAGAGGCGCGGCGGGCGAGGAGGCGGGCGGCGTGGGGGAGGAGCAGGTGGTTGGATCTGAGGAGGAGCATGGCGGTTTAGTAGGGGGCTGGGAGAGGTTGGTGGCTGGGCGAATGCCGAGGGAGGAGGAGGACGGCGACCTGGACCTGGAGACGGAACGGGAGGGTGCGCGGTGAGGTCGGCCGCGGAACACGTCGGCTTGGTCGGCGGGCTCTCCGTGTCGATGTGGCTGGCTGGGTGGCTACTGGCTATTGGGCGCCGCGGCGGGGCGGGTCGGGTCGGGTCGTCACCGGTGAGATGGTCGATGGGGCCGATGCAGTGGATAAACAATTCAGGATCGCGTGGCAGGTTTATCTTCGGTGGCCTAGCGGAAAGTGTCTTTGAAAAGTATCTTTGGCAATTAAAAAAGAGTATCTTTGGCTTCCAAGATCCAATAATCTCTGCATTTCAAAAATTCAATTTTTTTATTTTACAAGTTTTAAAAAATTAGAAAATAATTTTGGGCATAGTCAATGATGTATCCTATGAGCATGTAAAACTCTGACGAGATTTTTTTATTGTGGAATATACAAGATGATAAAATCAGATAAAATTTGGACATTTGAGAATATATGCATACTCAGACAACACTTCTCAAGTTTTTGTGTGGACTAAATGCACTTTTGGCCCCTCAAGTGTGTCAAAAGTCTAACTTCGGTCCCTCATCTCTATTTTATAAGTTTATTATGGTCATTACATTTGATGGTGCTTATTATGTTTAAAAAAACTATGCTTAAAGTGAGGATATTATGGTTAAAAAATTAACGACACACGACGATCAAGCATTTCCATTGCTTATGAAAATTCTATGATATATCTTACAAAACTTGCACGAACACAACTTGATTGCAATTGATGTATAGGCGCCTATTCACCTGCTCCCAATGACGGTTGACATACCTATCTTCAGAAAGATTTTTCGAAGGTATGTATTATGATTTACCTATTCTAGATTTTCCGGTGTATCTGATGTCCTTTCACCCAAAATCTATACTTAGTTGCAAATTTAAATTTCCCTCACTCGTGATGCCTTTGTTGCTTATCATCCTACTGTTTGCTATTTTATACTTTCGAAACTGGATAATATTTTACATATTCATCCAATTGCTTGGCGCATGTGTCTTAACTAGGTATTAGTGGCTTTGAAAGCGCCGAGTACCTGGGTCCCTTTATTCACTCCCTACTCCGGCTCTTCGCCTCCGACACAGACGTGTGCATCTCCCCCATAAATTGTCGGGTGACTGGCTGCTACACGCCTGCACCTGGGCATGAACGCTATATTTTCTCTATATATTTACAAAGTGAGCTGATATAGATGTCGAATAAGTCTATAAACAGAGGTAAATAAATATCCCTTTAAGGCATCATTTACTTCATTTCCTCGTACCAATTTGTAGACATATGTATTCAAGTATGCATATAGTCTGTACTTTTTACATTGATTGTTTGTATTCATATGGTTTCAAAGAGTGGTGCATTCTTTCCTCTTAGAATATGGCTTATATTGTCTGCAAGGTGTATTATAGTAATATTGTGGCTCAGGTCAGCAGGAAGTATCATTTTCACATATATGGCTTATATATTTTAACCATGTGTTTTAGCTCTGGTATTGAAACTTTTTTGCGCTATGCTTTCCTTTAGTTTTTTAGGTGTTTTCAAATGTTCCATTTCAAATGCATTGGCTTTCATAATCCATACCCTGTTTGTCAAAGTTTTGGTGTGTGCTACATTGAATATGGAATTCTTGGCGTGTCCAAAATTATAGTGATTTTTTTGGGTATATGAGCCAACTTTTTATGTCATCTCCTTGCCTGGCATACTCATGACAGGGCATCATTGCTCACTTCCTCACAACTTCTTCACACAAAACATTTTCAATTAATTGGAGCTTGAATATTAGTGACTAGTGAGCTGAGCTGATATGAGCTTTGGGAAACCGCACACATATAGGAAGGGTGCAAAAGCTGGATCTAGAGGCTCTTCCACTTCCAGCGAGGATGGGACAGACCACCAGAGGGTCGCCTTTACAATGCAGTGTGCTGGCATCTTTTGTTGGTGTTCTCGGGCTGACAAGGAGCACAAACAACTCAATAGATGTGAATCTCATTTTGCAGAATTCAGTATGTGTTTCTGAAAGTGTAGTCAGTGTGACAGATTTAGCATTTATTTTAGATATGTATTTACAAATGAAACTCGTGATTAACTAACTTATGTTTTAACTTTAATTGAATATGAAGACCACTATCCGGTCCCTTATAGCTACAACAAGATAGTTATGGGCAGAATCAAAAAGATTCAGGACATCGTCTCCTTATGTTCCTTCGTAAAGGATATGTGCATGTTATCGGAGAAGAGTTTTATATTCTTAAGTGGACCGATGTGGTATTTTGATCCTTATCATTTTTTTGAAAGATATATTAGTTGCAATTGGAGGAGGAGGTACCATGCAACTGTAGGTAAAGATAGAAGTAGATAGCAACTACCAGACCCGCAAAACTAGTTTAGCTAAAATTTCACATTGATTTTTAATTTGTCATCATAATAGCTAAAATTGACCTATTATAGATTTATTTGCACTGTTTTTGTTGTATTTTCTATGTAAAACAATCTCACGAGTTAACATTTTGTGCATCAACATATTTCTACTTATACACATCACGACTTAATAGCACTATATTATGATTCACAGGCGCGTCGTGCCGCCACTGAATCTTCCTAGTTTATACTAATTCATTTTACCTCTTAATGCTTATTAACTCAATGCAATTGTAACACATATATTTTATTCTTAGCATACTTGACCTGAGAATTGCCGCAAATACTTAGATATTGTTTTTGGTGTTGGCACTCCTGCGTTCAAAATTTTAAATACTCTTCTATTGAACGTGAAATGTATTTACATCGAAAGTTATGTTTCTAATCTTAATTTAGTTTTATACATTGGTAAGAAAACTTATTGTTCAATTGAACCTCCTTTAAATATAAGAAAACTATAGTAAAAAAATCCCTATTCTTCACATTTTCATATCAACCTCTAATATTAGCTCTGTTTGTATGTCATTTTTTGTTGGTAGTTCTCAATATGTCATTAGATGTGTGTTATTTTTATTTGTATATGTGTTTGCCAATCTCAGTGTTCTTAAATATCTTGGTAGATACCAATAGAGCGCATATGCCCAACAAAAATCTTGATAAAGTTTCATAGAAGGTTTTGACAAGGTCGCATTCTGTGGCACATTTTATAAAAGACAAATAGGAGGATATTGCACTTGTTCCTGCAAGTTTTAGTGTTCTTAGATATTTTGTTAGGTA
This sequence comes from Avena longiglumis, assembly GCA_030063025.1. NCBI lineage: Eukaryota > Viridiplantae > Streptophyta > Magnoliopsida > Poales > Poaceae > Avena > Avena longiglumis. Next base: position 14,626,226 of record CP125975.1, on the reverse strand, counting down.
ACACTAGAGCATAGGTGTCGAACATAAATCTTGACATCATAGAGCATTTAGCCAAGGACGCATCATGTGAATTTTTGATAAAGAGATAAATAGGAGGATATTTGAGTCCAAACGTGTGCGTTCTGGTAATTGGTAAGCTTGGTGACATTGGCCTCTTGGATAAGATAGATGAGAGATAGGCAGGCCTTGCTTTGTGCAGCTGAATGCACTTTTTTTCCTCCGCTACAATCCCATGTGCAAGACTAGAGAGAGAACCCACTGCGAGGTAAAAACATATTTAGCACTACAAGGCCAAAGACCCAAGTCTTGTCACATTATGGAACAATACATGGAACAATACATGCAACAATAAATGATATACTTTGGTAATCGATGTGTACATACTAGCAAATATCGTTTCTTAGATGATATGTATGTCGCAAACCCGTGAAATATCTGGTTCGCTGCTTTGACACATGGATAATTTGCATGGTGAAACTTGGCCGGACATAGCCATTGATGGTTACTAAGAAGTATTCACATGTACTTGGGAGAAATAGATCCTGTTGTAGTATACTTAAATACCTCGCTAATCTCCAAAGCCATGAATAACGAATATTGTGTCCTCTCCTAGAACCATATTCACCGTCGTATTTTTGAATGTGCATAAAGTTTTCTTAACCGCGGTGTGCACACACATTGGTTGGAGGCACAAAATTGAATTTTTAGGTTCATGTGTTTAGATTCAACGAGGAGAAAGAAGATTTTTTCTAAGGTTAATTATTAAGAAGGAGAAGAAGGAATCTAAAAAAAGCAAGGAGAAGAAACAAAACTTAATATTGCCTGGGACGTCCGGAGAAGGCCCATTTCTCGCGGCCCACTTAATTAATTAGGCTAGCACGGGTTCCGCCGTTACTTCCGCATACTCCTTTTGTCTCGTCTCGCGTGCTCCCAGTCCCCAAATCGTTGCCGAAATCCTCACCCGCCACCTTGCTCCCTCCGAGCGGTTGCCGATACCTCTCGTTGCCGTCGGAGCAGGTATTTCGAGGCTGGCCAGGTAGCTGAGCGACAGAGGTCGAGGGTGCCGACGACCGGAGACGAAGGAGAGTCAAAGGCCAGGCGCTTCTTCAGATGACAAGTTTCTTTAGCTGCTTGTTGATCTGCTTCAACTCCTTCAACTGAGCAGCCCCCTTCACTTCCGCCTCATTCCCAACAGTACGAGCAAGCACGCCGGGGTGGCAGATCCTGATTGCTCAACCGCCGACGGTAAATTGGGCTCGAGGGATGCGCCTTCACTTCCAATCCTCTCGACGATCCAACCACTCAAAATTCTTGCACTTGCGCAGATTCTGAAACCAATTTCATAATTGAAAAGGGTATGAACGATGAACCCTAATTTCCAAATCGACACAAAAATCTGAAATTGGAGAGGGAACAACAAATTGGCAGAGGGATAACTCATATCTCACCTTTCCCAGCTCGGGCTTGCTCTCGCACTTGACAAACTCGCGCCCCAGATTGCCGTTCTGGTCGGTCAATGTCACGAGCCGCTTCAGGGGCGCCATACGCGGGCAATCAGGGCACTTAGTCATCGGGACTGGACCGTATTGTGGCCATCGGGAGTGGGCGTTTGAAGTGGAGCGCGACATTACGCGCTGCCTCGTCGTCGCCGGAGAAGAGGGAGGATGGAACGACCAGAATAGTCGCGGGGATGGCTCCATCACGGAGGGCACGGCTCTGTATCATGCCGGGAGTTGTGGTTCCCATGCCGTGAGGTGGCAAGTGGTGGGTCCAACGTCAGAGGTGGACTGTCATGAATATGCAACATATATTCATCTGGGGCGAAAGGCCACAATATATAGTACAGGTACAGGGCAAATATGCAGGAAGCCCCCTAACATATGGGGGAAATACAATATACAGATATATACATCTAACACCCCCGCAAACTCATGGTGGATCCACAACACTGAGTTTGGAGAGTAAGAAATCATGATGCGCTCTGGTCTGTGCCTTCGTGAAGAAATCCGCCAATCAGAATCAAGGCATCTTGAAGCGCAACAACCTGAGCCTGCACCTGAGCACGTGTATAGAAAGCATCAACACCAATATGCTTGGTAAGCTCATGCTTGACCGGATCACGTGCAACACTAATAGCACCTGTACTGTCAGATAAAACCAGACTGGGTGTGGTAATGGAGACCCCAAAATCCTCAAGTAACCATCGTAACCAGGTCACCTCAGCAGTCAACAAGTCCATAGCACGCAACTCAGCCTCAACACTCGAACGGGAAACCGCTGTCTGTTTCTTCGTCTTCCAAGCAATGAGCGAACCACCAAGAAACACACAGTAAGCAGAAAGGGAACGACGATCCGAAGGATCACTCGCCCATGTAGCGTCCGAATAGCACTGGAGCTGGAGGGAGCTGGAGCGAGAAAAGGCGACGAGTGATCGTACCACGAAGATAACGAAGAACACGGAGAAGATGACTATAGTGAGCAGAGGGAGCGAAACAAACGACTCGAATATGAATGTAATAAGAGATGTCAGGACGAGTGACAGCAAGATAAACAAGACTCCCAACAAGATGACGATAACGCGTCGGATCATAAAGAGGATCACCATCAGTGAGTTGAAGCTTAACATTAAGCTCCATAGGGGTCTCAACAGTGCGCTCATCCCCAAGAGTAGCACGAGCAAGAAGATCCTGAATATACTTTTCCTGAGAGATGTAAAAGCCATCAGAAGTGGAGGAGACCTCAATCCCAAGAAAGTATCGAAGAGGACCAAGATCAGTCATAAGAAACTGATAACGAAGACGAGCCTTAACAAAGGCGATATACTCAGGATCATCACTAGTAATGATCATATCATCAACATAGAGAAGAAGGAGAGTGCGTCCACGAGGAGAAGTGTGAACAAACAGCGCTGGATCATGAGCACTAGGGAGAAAACCAGCAGATCCTACTGAGCAAAGCGCTCAAACCAAGCACGAGGCCTGTTTGAGACCATAAAGAGAACGGCGAAGACGACAAACCATCCCTCGAACAGAATACCTGGAGGAGGCATATAAACCTCCTCACTCAACTCACCATTGAGAAAAGCATTCGAACATCAAGCCGGGACACGAGACGTGTGACGAAGCAACCGCAAGAAGAATGCATACGGTGGTCATATGAGCCACAGAGCAAAGGTCTCATCATAGTCACGACCATGCTCCTGCTGAAAACCACGAGCCACAAGACGCGCTTTATAGCGCTCAAGAGATCCATCAGAGCGAGTCTTAATCTTATAGACCCACTTACATGTGATAGGACGAACACCGGGGGGGGGAGAAACAATTTCCCAGTGCCAAGGCGCTCAAGCGCAGCAATCTCCTCACCATGGCCTGCCATTCAGATGATGCTCGGCATACCGATAAGAAGTCGGCTCAGAGGCAACAGAAGACCATACCGACTAGGAGAGTAACGGTCGAGGCACGCAATGACAGACGAGTAGATGGAAGATCATCGAGAGGAGGACGACGCAGAGACGACGATGAAGAAGAGGGAAGAGTAGAGGAAGACTGGAGAACGAGGAGAACTAGGAGAACTAGGCGGAGCGGAGCATAGGAGGGCGTCAAGAAGAGAAATCGGGGAGGAGATCCCAAGAAGACACAATAGGTGTAGAAGGAGGTGTGTCGGAAAGAGAAGAAAAGAGATATCTTCCACGGGTAAGTGCGGTGATGGGGACGAGGATAGAAAGGACGCGTCTCATCAAAAGTAACATCACGAGAGATACGCATCCGATGACCAACAGGGTCCCAACAACGATAGCCCTTATGCTCATCACTATATCCAAGGAAGGCACACTCAACAGACTGAGCGGTCAGTTTGGTGCGTTCGCGAGGAGCAAGGAGAACATAGCAAACACAACCAAACAAGCGAAGCATGGAGTAGTCTGGAGACTGTCCAGATAGGCGCTCATGAGGGATACCACCCTGCAAGGCAGCAGAAGGCTGAATATTGATGAGATAAGCCGACGTAGCGACAGCCTCGGCCCAGAAATGCGGCGGGAAAGAAGAAGCAATCATCATAGCGCGAGTGGTCTCAAGAATATGGCGATGCTTACGCTCGGCAACACCATTCTGGGCATGTGCACCAGGACAAGAGAACTGAGCAAGGGTGCCCTGCTCAGCAAGAACACCTCGCAACATCTGGGAGATATACTCACCAAAGAATCGACGAAAAACACGAATGGGGGTAGAATCTGAGTACGGACCATGGCCGCAAAACGCTGATATATGGAGAGCACTTCACTCACGAGGCGCATAAAATACAACCAAGTGTACCGAGAAAATCATCGATGAATAAAATATAGTAGCGATGGCCCCTTCGAGCGAAAGGAGCGGACCCCAAACATCGGAATGAACTAAATCAAAAGGTCGCTGAGATACGACGCTAGTAGGATAGGGAAGCTGAATCTGTTTACCCAACCTACGTACGACAATGTAAAGACCCATCTCCGAGGCAGACCCGAGACCACGATGAACTAATGACGACAGCGGAGTCACAAAGGTGACCAAGACGATGATGCCACGCTGAAATGAGCTGGTAGCGAGCGGCGACCGGAGAAGAACTGCGGATGAAGTGGCAGCGGAAGGAACACGAAGCCGCCTAACTCCCAAAGTCCTGAAGAGTCACGCGAGGCTGCGAGGGCTCAACCAGGGCCTGTGTGCGACGGTCCTGGACAACACAAGAATCAACATCAAGAATGGCGCGACAACCAGAGTCAGTAAGCTGGCTAGCAGAGTACAGATTCATCTTAAGAAGAGGGACATGAGAAATATCAGGAACATAAAAAGAAGTAGAAAGGGTGCCCCGACTAGAAACGGGAAGAGAGGTACCATCAGCCGTAAAAACACGGACAGGAGAAGGGGGAGAACGAAGAGTAGACAGAAAAGAAGACTCAGAGGTCATATGAAAGGAAGCTCCAGAATCCAGATACCACGGGGACGTACCTGACTGTGTAGAAGGTGGTGGTCGCGCAATGCCTGGAGAACCAGTCACAGAACCAGCAGGGCCCGTCGAAGAAGAGCCTGTAGCAGCAGCAGACCGCGAAGACTCCTGATAATGTCCTGATCAGAGAGAGCAACTGCTGAAGACCCGGAAGGAGCCGGCTGCCCACGAGCCTGATCTTCTTGGCGAGACTAGGGTCCGTGTATAACGGTGGCCCAAGTGTGGCCATCCTGTTGCAATAAGAGCGTTGAAGAGAACCACGACGACCGAGGACGAGCCTGCGGTCGACTCGACCGAGGCTGCTGGGCCGACCGACGACACGGAGGAGTGGGTAGTACGCGGTGGCGGCCGAGGGACCGCTTGAGTCGAGGGACCAGACGGCATAGGAGGACCACGAGTAGCAAGCACGGATGGAACCGCAAGAAGACCAAAGACCACGAGACGGGTCTCCTCAGCCGGCTCGACAACACCTCGGAGCGGAACACGACCACGGGCATTCAGTTGAGCACGCCGGGGCTCAAACTCCTGGCGGAGCCGAGACAGAAACTCATAGATGCGGTGAAACTCCAAATTCGAGCGCACAATCTGACAACACGAGCATGTGCCACAAACAGCGGTACGAAGAGAGTCAAGCTGACGCCAGATAGCAGCACTCTGAGTATAGAACTCATCAATAGTAGAATCACCCTGCTGGAGAGCATGCTCTGTCGAACCACGACGGGTAAAGGGCATCCCAGACGGCGGTGATAGCGAAGATGAGCCCACCGAGCGGCAACATGAGGGAGACTCATGAACTCAGCGACATCGAGGCGAGAACCTGGAGGTGAGAACAGCGGAAGACGAGCATCCTCATCAACCCACCGAGTGTAAGCGGTCGAGCATGTCGGTAGGCCTCGAGATCGGAAAATCGCTTGAACTTCAGGTCATAAGCAACAACATTATCATCAAGACTCGAAAGCATCCTTGGCCTCCTGAGAAGCATCAGCACCAAGAACAATCGGCGTCGGCGGAATAGGAGCCACAGGAGCAGGGGGGCACGGCGGACAGGAGACCTCGCCGGAGAGCACACCCCAAAGACGAAGACCGCGCATGTAAACACGCATAAAGGCAGCGAAATCAGGGTAATTCACGCCATCAAAGACCACCGGGCAGCGAGGAATCGCAACATAACCCGATGAAGAAGACATCCTCTTTTTTTTTTTAATCAGATCTAGATCTAATTGATACCGACGAAGACGAAACCAGCCGGCGGCACCGGTCAGCAGAGGGACTCCTCCCGTGCGTCGAGACGACAGCGGTCGCGTGGCGTGGGACGCGGGACGGTCGGAGTGCAGCGCCCGAGGCAGCGTGGGCAGCGGTGTCTGGCGGTGTCCTCGGCGGCAGGCTCCACATGCGCGTGGGCAGTGTCCTGAGTCGAGCCGGGGAGTGGCGCGTGGGCGGTGGGCGGCTCCCTGTGCGAGGACGCGTGGGCCTGAGCAGTCCCGTCACGTACAGGGGCGCGTCAGGGCGCCAGGAGCGCGTCACGCACAGTACCGCGCAGGGCGCCAGGGATGAGTACCGCGTCCCGTGAGAATCAATCTGCAGGGCTTCACCATCCGTGAGGATCGGTCCGATCTATATAGCAAGATCGAGCCAATCTGGAGACAAAACGAGGACGAAACGAGGACGGATTGGTGCAGATCGATCTCGAAACAAAAGAAAGCCGGCAACGACGGCCAGGAACAAGGCGGCAACCGGCGGCGGCGACGACGACAAGACCGGCGACGATAGGGACGGTCACGACTATGACGATGTTGCAGAAAATTTGTCTAACCTAGCTCTGATACCATGTCATAAATATGCAACATATATTCATCTGGGGCCAAAGGCCACAATATATAATACAGGTACAGGGCAAATATGCAGGAAGCCCCCTAACATATGGAGGAAATACAATATACAGATATATACATCTAACATGGACAAGGGGTGGGTCCTCAGCTGGGGCCGCCTGTTGTTGACGTGGATGAGTAGTGAGCCCTGCTATGATCAAGTAATCCTACTGCTAACCTGCATCAGAGAGCCCGTCGCACTCGAGCTATTTGTTCTCCAAGAAACGTCGCACCTGGGCTATTTCCGCGAACAACGTCGCTTTCTAGACCATTTCCTTCAACGACATCACATGGGAGCTATTCGCGCGTCATGCACAGAGTGAAGGTCTTGGTTCTAAAATCTATCAGGCCCAATCTAGATGCAACTGTTGGATTTCTTACATGTTTTCCCTGCATAGAGAAGCTATATATCGAGGTGATATTGTTAACCACTCTAGCAAATAGGTGTAAAATTCATGGAGTTAAACCCGTTGAGAGCTGTTCTAACTTTGATCGATCGTATCTCTTCGGACGCCTAGCTTGGATAACTGAAATAATATCTGATAAAATTAACATCTAAAATGAAGATTTTTTGTTTAATCTTTTCCCAGGTTCACTATTACAAACCTAGCTAGTGGTAAAAACTGGATCCAGTAGACTTTCAAATTAATACAGGGTACGACCGTTAGGGAACTATATTTGTTCACAATGGTCAGTTCACACATCATGCAACAAGTCGTCCTGATTTTGATTAGATGCTAGCTATGAAGAAGTTAGTCTTTCTATTGTAGTCAGTATGTATATATCCTTAATCTGTTTTTGTTCTTGTGCAGTCGGAGTTGAGGAAAGATAGGGAAAATGTGCAGCAATATGACCCGCTGGATCCTATCGAATGCGTCGATCTCCATCTCAGAGAAATAGTATTAAGAAACTATGAAGGCATGGGAGCCGATGTTAACTTTGCCAAGTTCTTTGTTTTGAATGCAAAGGCGCTCAAGGTAATGAGATTTGGCGGCGGCGAGGAATGGATTGCTGATCAGCACAGGGAGCTAGAGCTGGATAGCAGAGCTTCTAGAGATGCTCGATCCAGTTTTGAAATAGTTAAGGGTATCCATACCAAGCATATATATGACATGTCCATGGCTGATCCATTTGATAGGTCAATATGTAAATGCTGTTTCTAGAGATTCCAAGAGATAGTGCCGTGTTTATGTTGCCATATGTTCCATTTCAAACGTTCTAGCCAGTGTCCTTTTAAATGATATGATTAGAAGCTTTTGTTTGCACAAGTCTCCTGATTATGAAAATGCTTGCTGCTATCTTTATGCTTGTAGAAGTGAAAGAGCAGATCCTGATCAAGATATAATGTGTTTATATCGTCGTATTCTCAATCCCAAACATTCTAGTGTCCTTTTTGTGTGAAATGAGTCATACGGTTTCGTTCACACAACTTTTCTGTTTAATTAAAATGGAACCCTTGATGCTACCTTGTAGCATATGCTCCGATTCAGATACTTCTATAGTTTGTGCCTGGCGGATTTTTACCGACTCAGGGTCCCTGTGTGGCTGTGTGTTAAAAGGCTAACGCCCCGCTTGTTCCAGCGTTTCATTTACGGAAAGATCCGTATATTACGGAGGATATGAACGGATTAGCCAGACCTCAGAACATCCGTAAGTTTTACGGACTAAAATCCAGCGAACCAATCAGGGCCTAAATATTTCCATGAGTTCATGTATACTTCGGAGGAGGATCATGAAAGGTGTGGAGCTGCTGTGGACATGAGTAATAGGTGATCTCTCGCCGGTGGAAGGGTTGTATGAAGCATCTTTCATTCTTTTGGGAGGAGGATGGCTTACACCTTTCCCTGATGGCTTTGAAGATCACCATTGTTGGAGCCCTAGGATTGGCCCTGGCCGTTAAAATTATGAACCAGCAGTACAGTATATACTATGTAGTGGTATTTTTTTGCCGTCGTGCTGGTAGCAGACAAAAAAATAGGGCGAATGTGGGTGAGCAGTGATTGCATGTGTAATATGTGGCGATTCGAGCTTTGCTGATGGTTGATCAGTTATACTCTCTCCATATCAAAACAGATGTCTCAGATTTATCAAAATTTTGACAAATCTACGCACTATTTATTATATATGTTCATTCAAATTTTGATAAATCTAAGATATATATATTTTGAGATAGAAGGAGTATGATAAAACATCGGAAGGCCTTGTTTGGTTTATAGGGATTGAAAAATCCACTAGCGGAATCAATCATGTTTGGAATTTTCAATCTTCTGTCCACTTACAATGCATTTGGTCAACCACGGGCATCAAGTCTACAACACTAAGTGCATCTATACACAGGGGCGGATTCAAGATTTGACCATAGGGGGAGGGCAAGATGATAGTGATGATAAAATATATATACAATAAAACTAAATAGAATCTTAAATCTATATAGTTTTGTTATCCAAACGGATGTTCTATAACTAAAAGCTCCATTTTATTTGCTTTACGACTAGAAAACCATCAAACAAGTCCATGATCTCATGAATGGTAAAATTACAAAAAAAATCTTTATAAATATGAATAACTATACAAGGTTGTATAAGAGTACAAAATAAATCAAGGGATGGATCTAGTATATGAGCATGTGGGGTAAAGAAGAAATTCACCATAAAAGAGATATACATAAAAATATATCAAGTCTTCTAGTGTATACTATGGATATCAAACTATAACGTTATATGTTGTGTGATAAAAAAAGCAAGCTACATTCTACTAGTTTGAGCTAGACCTATCAAATAACTCAATAACTCAAAAATTAGTTAATCACTAAATAATTCATAAAAAATGCTGGTGTCTATAATATGCAATTGATCTAACAAAATAATATCTATTAGATGGGATAATCAAACGAGCAATTCTAGTTGCCAACATGTAATATATTTGGGATCATACCTTAGGGCGATCAATTCACGAATTGGGCATGAATTATGGTGGTGGCATGCCGTATTTGATAGTTACTAGATGTATAGGAGTCGTGCTCTGTGCCTTTGCTAATCGGTAATCACGGACACGACAACGTCTGAATACAAAATCCCGATCTTGGTGGCGGCGCTCAACTAACGACAGCCTGACCCTGGGTAGGCACCGCCATGGTGGAGGCGGAGAAGGGAGAAATAAGACGACTAGATCGTCAAGGAAAACCGAGTAGAGCACGAATTCAGTTGCGTCCCATGGATATGTTGATCAATCTTTGGTCTTGATGATGCTTTAACAGGTATGTGTTATCCCCTCATGGCTAGTTTCTTGGGCTTGGCCAATAGAGTTTCAGCAATCAGCACATTGCACACATTGTTCTAGACTAGATAGAGTATTACAATTAGAAGTATAACATTAAAACTAATGATAGCCCCCGCTACATATCCTTGAGGGGGGCCGAGGAATAGGTGGGGCCTGGCCACCCCTCGCCCCTCTCTGGATCCGCCTCTGTCTATATAGACAAGCCAAGTTGAAATAGGCGTGTAAGCTGGAATTATCGATCGAGGTTGCAACAGCGTTGCAGATCGACATGTTTTGAACGTACATGCATGTGTTTCCACTGCTAGGATAAAGGTTGTTAAGCTTCATGTACGAATCAATTATTACAAAAGACCGATCTGATGGAAATAGTTAGACAATCTACTTATACAGTTCAACATACCTTTTACGTGTGACGAGAAGACAAATCAACACGTGTAAACAGAGAGATATGACTCAAGTAGCTAATACGTAGACAAGAGGGGGATACCAACAATTTATAGGATAAATTGTGAAAACCAAGACTCAAACTTGAGACCTTAGATTCTAATATCATGTTAAGCTTAATGTACTAACCAACTATTCCAAAAAAAAAACAATCTAATAAAAAGAGTTAGTCAATCCCATTTATATAGTTCAACAAAGATTCAGTCTGACACTACAGTCACTGCGCTTATTCCAAAATAAGAAAACAATAGTAAAAAAAAGGAAAATGATCTTTATCCCCGGACGATCATATCGTCCGGGTCAAGCGAGTCAACCCACGCGGTGTGTAGAGGAAGCGACAAGGCGGGCCCTACCTCATCCTTTGCTTCGTGTCTCTCCCCTCCATCTTCTTCGATTCCGTTCCTCTTCAAGGCAGTTGTTCCCAAATCCTCAAGAACCAGATCTTCGCCGGCGCCCCCCGAGTGGACAACGACGGCCATCCTCCGTGCCCCGCTCGCTCCTCCGGCGTCCTCCTCCCACTGCCGCGTGCTTCCCGCGCGCCTCCTCCACGACGCCCTCATCTGGCCGGCGCCGCCGCGCTTCGCCACCACCCGCGCCCGCCGCCGCCCTTGCCTCATCCGTGCCTGCGAGGCTCTGCCGACGGGGAGAGTCACAGGCAGTGGTGGAGCTCCTTGGCACAGACGCGATGGCCGCTGCCCCAAAGCTCCATGTCCACCTCAACGCCATGGTCCGGCCAAGCACCGCTGCCGGCTCCCTAGCTTGTCCTGCCAAGCACCGCTGCAAGGAACGACGCCCCTAGCCTGTCCTTGTTGGAGATGCCGGCCTCCCCGGTAGTCGTGGTGCTACCGATGGCCGACGGCGCTGCTGCAAGGGGTACGAGGGGCTGCTAGCAACGTCGGATGTTGTTGCTACTTGTATGCCGATGGATTTTTGCTACCGACTATCGGTGTCGTCGCTACCGATGGTCAATGAATTTGCTACAATAGTACAAATATTTTTCTACAATCGTTCTTTTAATTTCTTTGCTACACGACATCCCCGGTGAGGTCTCCGATGAGGTGTCTAGAAAAGTCTCCGGCGAAGTCAGTTTTTTGCTATATTAGAAGAACTTTGTTGCTACAACCGTTTTGGGTTTTGCTACAACAGTGTCAACTTTTTGCTACAAGGTCTCCGGCGAGAGTCACCAGCAAGTTTTTCCGACGATGTATCCGACGAAGTCGGTTTTGCTGCATTAGCACAATTTTTGTGATGAATGGTCTCCGTGAGGTCTCCGGCGAGACGTTCTATTTCTGAAACACCATTTTTTTTGTTTCGAAAACAAAAGCGGGAACATATATAGTAAATACGGGATGTTTTGCATCAAATGGACACGTGTCAGCACGAGAAGCAGAACGATGAAAGCTCCCATCGTCAGAAAGACGCCTAGCACTTGCCAAAAAAAAAAGCGCGTTTCCTATACTAGTTACGTGAGCTGTTGGACGGGCCTGACACGGAAGCCAAACAGTACCCGACACGGAGGGGGAGTCCGAGCCCGCACGATTTAGATTGAAAGTTCATATATAGCAATCCCACGTTGAATTTCACAGCTAGGTTACGTCTGATGCGAATTGCGCATCGCAAGAGATCGATGAAGGGTTCCAACACCGCCACTGCGTACCTGCCGCGAGACATCCTGGCCACCAGCATCCTGGTCCGCCTCCCGGGGAGCGACCTCCGGCGCCTCCGCCGCGTCTGCAAACAATGGAGGGACATCATCTCCGACCCCGCATTCATCCACGCTCACATGGTCCTGCAGGATCCACGGCTGCCCCCGACCCACACCATCGTCTTCTTTCCCGGAACCGCCTACGGCAGCCGTCGCAACGGCGGGGGCAGGGGCTTCCTCTTGGACGAGGACTGGCGGCTCACGGCCGAGCTCGCAGTCGGCAGGCGGGATGAGTTGGTAGGCGCTTGCAATGGCCTGCTCTGCTTCCTGGAAGCCGGTCGGGGCTCCCTCAAAATCGTGGAGCCGTTCACCGGCGAGTCGCTCGCGGTGCCACTGCCGCCAGAGGCATCGGGGGCGCCAAGGTGGACCGGCAACTCCGCGGCGTACTGCTTCGGCTTCGATTCCGCGTCCAGGCGATACAAGATCGTGCACCATGACTACCTCGAAGACATCGGCCCGCGAGAGGGAGAGTCCGTCGACGATGAAGTGGTGCACGTTTACACGGTCGGGGCAGCAGGCAAGGACCGCTGGACAAGGGTGCGCGTGGCCCGTAAGGTCTATGGAGAGGCATACGGCGATCCGTCGTACGTTGGCGGGGCGGTGTACTGGCCCGCGAGTGGTCACGGGAAGCATGGCCGAGACAAGAAGCTCGTGCGCTTCGATCTGGCAACGGAGAAGGTCACCTTGGAGGCGGCCGTGCGCCTGGGGCTGGATGCTCCGGGAAAAGAGATGGCGGACTTCTGCAGGCCGGTGGACTTGGCGCCATGCGTGATGACCTATGGCCGACACTGCGAGTGGGACGTGTGGTTTCCTGAAGCTGAAGCTGAAGGAGGAGGTGCGGGCTGCTTCCCAGGGGGCTGCGTGCTGCTGAGCGACTGGACCGACGGCGGACTGTACCTTCGCAACATGAAAAGAGGCCTGCTAGAACTTGACCAGTCGAGAAAGTTGCTGTTTGTGGTGAACAAGGACCAGCCGCCTGCGGTCTACAACTACAATGGTCGAGTGTCCTTTGTCCGGGCTCGTCGTCGCCGGAAGCTCCCAATAAAAGGGGGCCCGCCCAGGCCGAGCGATCAATATTTTGGAAGAACGTTTGGGTACACCCCGACAGTGTCCGCTGCTCCATTAGCGCTCTACTTAGGGATGCCTAGTCCTTAGCCATTTGCTCCGATCGACCATATATTCCTGTAATGTTGCACTGCAATGAACAACGTCAGCATCAAATAATGTATCGAAACGGCCTATTAGAGATTTTGTTTCGTGACAATGGAAGAATGTGCCCCACTAGAGGTACGCGTGGTCTAGCACTACAGGAAAGAAGTTGGGCCGTCGGCGTAGCTGCCTTTCCTGGCCAGCCGACCAGCCGTCGGCGTAGATGACCTCGGCGTAGTGTGGCCGTCGGCGTAGATACAGCCGTCGGCGTAGATACAGCCGTCGGCGTAGATGACTACGCCGAGGATAGCCCTCAGCGTAGTGTGGCCGTCGGCGTAGATACAGCCGTCGGCGTAGATGACTACGCCGAGGGTAGCCCTCCAGCGTGTGGCCGTCGAGTAATGGAGGTCTCAGGCGGTGGCCTCGGCGTAGCCTGATTCGATGACGGAAATGGCGTTAGGTGGCCGTCGGTACAGCTCTTTGAAATTTTTTATTTGGCCGTCGGCATAGGCCTCCAGATTTTTTCTTTTTTAATTATTTTTTGAAAAATCATAACTAAATCATTCTAATTCAGAAAAATACAAATAATATATCAAAATTTGCAGAAAAAAAAACTATCTATCTAAACTCAAATATTACACATTTATAAATAAAAATTAAGTAAAATATAAAACACTATATATAGTTTAAAACGGGCATTATAAATTCAAAAACGATCCAAACAACGTGAAACCTTCGCGTGGTGTCATATTATGTGACATAGTTAGAAGGAAAAATATCAAACTTGGTAGATTGATTATGTCTCAAAAAAACTTCACGAAATGACCTATCTCGTTCGAGGTTTGTTGGCTTTTGGGTCAAATGACCAATGTTATGTCTAGAATAAAGGCATAGTTTGTGATAATGTGTCCATATTATGCATAAGTATGCATCATGGAATGGCGAACAATGTTTCAGGAGGAAGTTTTCCTTTTCGTCGCACCAAAAAGCCGTTTTCCATTTACCGAGTGCAAAAAACGGACGGTTTTGTGAACTACAGGTACATGATCGGATGCTCATGATTTTTACAAAAATCATTTTTAGGTTCAAAATATGTTGTTTCATCATAGATCCACTTTAAGTTTAGCGAGTCTCAGCCCCGAGCTAAGAATCTTTATGTCTTAGTTTAAACGCAAATGAAATTATGATAAGAATCACGGCATAGTTTGTGATAAGTTTATATTGATATCATATTTGGACTCCTCTCATTTTTATAATCAATTTAGACATATTATTTGCCGAATTCCGATTTACAGATTTAAGGATATTAATTATTCCATATTAAATAAAAAATAAAAAAAGTAAAATCATTATATTTTTATTTGAATTCAATAATATTTTTAATTATTCATTGTTGTTAACTTAAATAATTGCTTGTAATTTCAAAAAATACAACCATATGACATGATGATATAAGAGTTAATAGGAATCCTACTATTGGCAACAATGAGTAAATTGCTTTGCGGAAAGAGATTCTGAAGAAACGAGGAAGTTAAGCGTGCTAGAGCTGGAGTAGTGCTAGGATGGGTGACCGAACGGGAACTTTGACTAAGTCTGCAATTTAATCAATTATTAACTATAAATAGTGTTAAAATGATTAAAGCGGGAGATTAAGGAGTCAAATAATTCAAAGATTTAAAAAAAATAAAAAAAAATAAAAGGCCGTCGGCGTAGCTCTATTCCTGTGCCGACGGCTTGGCGTAGCTTCAGGCTGAACCGTTAGCCAAAACGGCCGTTGACTGACACGCGGGGCCCGCTGGAAGACGCTGTGCCGAGGGAGAGGGGCTGTGCCGACGGCCACGGAGCTGTGCCGACGAGGACGTACGCCGACGGCCACCATCGGCACAGCCTGTGCCGACGACAATTTGTCGCTGTGCCGACGGCAGCCGGCCGTTGGCGTAGAATTTTTTTCCTTGTAGTGTAGTCTTGGAGTTGTTACGGTGCAATCATAGTGGTTAGTTCTCTATTTGAATTTCCATTTCATGTTTCCGTTGGGGATCTAATACTACATACAACACCTCTTGTTAAGAAATAATACTATACATGCATTGTAAAAATAACTGCACTCTATATTGAACATGTATATATTGACCACCCTTGAACACGCGCTTTTTTGACGGCTATTCCGACTCACCAAGAACTAGGTTTACTTCTTATTGGAAAACTTCATTACCAGTCTAGCACATGTGCACATGTGCCAAGGTGGACCAGCAACTCCGCGGTGTACTTTTTTGACTTCGATTGTGTCCAGTCGGATCATGCACCATGACTACCTCAAACTCAATAGCCTGCGAGATGGAGGGTCGGTCGGCGACAAAGAACTGAACATGCACACGGTCGGAGCAAGCAACAGCAAGGGCCGGACGAGGGTGCACGTGGCCCGCGAGGTCTATGGAAAGACGTACGGAGATCCTTTGTATGCTGATGGGGCAGTGTACTGGCCCACGGGTGGTCACGGGAAGCGTGGCCGGTACAAGAAGCTCATGCGATTCGATCTGGCAACAAAGAAGGTCTCCTTGGAGGCGGTCCTGCGCCTGCGGATGGATGTTCCGAGCCTAGAGGTGGTAAACTTCTGCAGGCTAGTGGACTTGACGCCCTGCGTGATGACCTATAGCCGAGAATGCGAGTGTGAAGCATGGTTTCCTGAAGAAGAAGAAGAAGAAGAAGAAGAAGAAGAAGAAGACCAACTGGTGGTGGTGGGGGGGGGGGGGGGGGCATGTTGCTGAGCGACTGGAGACTGACCATGCAATATACCTTCATTCACAGCATGAAAATGAGCCTAGCTAGAACTTGTCCCGAGGAAGTTGCTGCTTGAGAAGGATCAACCGGCCGGCTGCGTCAGTATGGTCGGGCGTCCTTCATCCCAGCTCGGCTGATCGTCACAGGGAGCCCCCAATAGTAGGAGGCCCGCCGATGGCGAGTGACCATTATTGTGTAAACACGTATGGGTACATCTCCACAGTGTCCGCGGCTCCATTAGCGCTCTACTTATTAGGGATGCCTAGTCCTTAGCCATTGCTCCGATCGACCATATATTGCCTCATGTTACACTGCAATGAACAACATCAGCATCAAATAATGTCTCGAAACGGTCGTCTATGATTATTAGGTTGAATCGCTACAATGTGCTCATGGGCATATATATTTTGTTTTGTGACAATTAATGGTAGAATGTGCCCCATTATTAGAGATAAAAGTGGTCTAGTCTGCGAGTGAGTTGTTACAGTGCAATCATATATAGTGGTTCTCTATTTCCGGTTGTTGATTGTTGAATTTCCCTTCCGTGTTTCGTTGGGGATCTATACTACTATGTACAACACCTTTTGTTGAGAAAAAATAATATAGTACTATACACACATTGTAAAAATAAGTGCACGCGGTATCAAACATGTAGTGAGCACCCTCGAACATTTGCTTATTCGATGGCTACTACTATGACACGGTAAGAATTAGGTCTATTTCTTGTTGCAAAACTTCATTACCCACTCTGGCACATGTGCATCAAAGTCCTCGTGGGAGTTAGTTGCAACGTACGTCGTGTAAGTATTTGAAGCGGGTGACAATTAAAATAGAGAATGTTGTACTCTATACCGAGGATCATGTATGTATGTGTACCGCAATCTAGTTCAAGGATCGATGATCTCACTTCCTGTGTTCCACTAAGTACAAGTAAGAGAGTATGTATACATCATGTTTTCAGAAACTTTCTTTCTAAGGTTAACAAGGAGAAAAATGAATCTAGAAACAAAACAAAGGGAAGAAACAAAGGGAGGAGGCCCATCTCGCGCGGCGCAGTTACTGGATCACGCGTGCACGGGCTCCGCCGTTACTGCTGCATGCCAGAGGCCCATCTCACACCTCTTTCTTCTCCTCTCGCACGGGCTCCCCATCTGGGCATCCCTAAATCGTCGCTGAAATCCTCGTCCGCCGCCTTTTGCTCCCTCCGAGCGGTCCGGCTACTTTTCTCCATCGCCGATACCTCTCGTCGCCGTCGGAGAAGCTAGTTCGAGGCTGGCCTGGTAGCTGAGCGACACAGGTCGAGGGCGCCGGCAACCGGAGAGGAGGAGGAAGGGGTGGGAGTCGGAGGCCAGGCGCGCATCAGCGACGGCGTTGCCGTACTCTCCGCGCGGAGGACGTGCGGGGGAGGCGCCGGCCGTCGGCTATTCTGGTAAGAGCTACTGTACCGTACCACAGCTGATGAGTCTTTAATCCTATATATGTAGATATAGATTAGAAAATTATAGAGAATAGGAAATCGTGATAGCACAAAATATTACAATGTTATACAGTAGCAGAAATCGTGACCCGCTAACCTTATCTCATTTGTTGGTGCATTCACATTCACAGTGAGATGTAATAGATTTCTCATATGTTTGTAACAGCAGAGTTCATTTTAAGCAGCTGAGTTCATTAGGTAATACTAGTGCCGAATTAATGTATTGATGAAGGAATTCTGCACTATTTTTTCTTATAATGGTGATCTTGATATGTCGTGATTGTCTACGTTTTTATGAAATTATTCAGCACACTATGTCACTGCTTCTCGATCTCACAATGAATTTCACAGCTATGTTCTTACTACTACATTGGAGGTTGATGCAAATCAGGATGCGTCCTCATCTGAAGGGTTCAGAGGAAAACACAAGGGAAACCACCACTGTGTTCTTGCCACAAGACATCCTGGCCAGCATCCTTGTCCGCCTCCCGGGGAGCGACCTCCGGCGCCTCCGCCGCGTTTGCAGACAATGGAGGGACATCATCTCTGACCCCACATTTATCCATGCTCACATGGTCCAGAAGCCACGGTTGCCCCCGACCCACACCATCGTCTTCTTTGCCGGATCCGCCTATGGAGGCCACAAAGACCCAGGCAACGGCAGGGGCTTCCTCTTCGACGAGCACTGGCGGCTCACAGCTGAGCTTGCAGTGGGCAGGTGGGATGAGCTGATAGGCGCTTGCAACGGCCTGCTCTGCTTCCTGGAATCTGGCCAGGGCTGTATCAAAATCGTAGAGCCGTTCACCGGCGAGTCGCTCGCGGTGCCACTGCCGCCAGAGGCATCTGTCCTAAGGTGGAATGTCAACTCTGCAGCGTACTGCTTTGGCTTCGATGCTGTGTCCAGGCGTTACAAGATCGTACACCATGGCTACCTCGAAGACAGCAGCCCGCCACGAGAGGGGGAGTCCGTTGATGACGAAGAGCTACACGTGTACACGGTCGGGGTAGGCGGCAAGTGCTGGACGAGGCTGCACTTGGGCCGCGAGGTCTACGGAGAGGCATACGGCGATCCTTCGTATGCTGACGGGGCAGTGTGGCAGTGTACTGGCCCACGGGTGGTCACGGGAAGCGTGGCCGAGGCAAGAAGCTCGTCCGCTTCGATCTGGCGACGGAGAAGGTCACGTTGGAGGCGGCGGTGCGCCTGCAGCTGGATGCTCCGGGGCAAGAGACAGCAGAATTCTGCAGGATGGTGGACTTGACGCCTTGCATGATGACCTACGGCCTGCATTGCGAGTGGGACGCGTGGTTTCCTGAGGATGAAGAAGGAGGTGCCAGCTGCTTCCCAGGAGGGTGTGTGTTGTTGAGCGACTCTACGACTACGGACTGTACCTTCGTAGCATGGAAAGGAGCCTAAAACTTGGCCCGAGGAAGTTGCTGTTTGAGGCGAGCGAGGATCAGCCTCCTGTCTACGACTACAATGGTCGAGCGTCCTTCGTCCCGGTTTGTCCTCACCAGCAGCTCCCAATAGCAGGAGGCCAGCCGGTGCCGAGCGAAGATTATTGTGTGAGCATGTTTGGGTACATCCCCACAGTTTCCGCTGCTCCACTGGCGCTCTACTTTGGCACACCAAGTCCTTAGCCATTGCTAGTTCCGACCATTGCCTCATGCATGTTCCACTGAATGAACAACAGCAACACCATATCATGTCTCGGAACAGGTTAAATTGCTAGAGCATGCTAATGGGCATGATTTTGTTTTCGTATAACGGAAGAATGTGCCCCATTAATTAGAGATGCACGGGTGGCCTAGCCTTCGTCTCACAATGCTCTCATAGAGGTTTTCTGTTTCCAATAGACTTGTTAAATTTTACTACTCCCTCCGTCATAAAATAGATGTCTCAAATTTATTAAAATTTTGATAAATCTAGATACTATTTAGTATATAGATTTATCTAAAATTTGAAAAACCCAAGACATCTATTCTTGGACGGAGGGAGTAGTACTTTCAAGTTCCATTGGAGATGATATAGTAGTACTACATAGAACACTTTTTTGTTGTTGAGAAATGATGATGCAGAAACATTGTAGAAATAACTGCACTCAGTATTGAAATACTAAGAACTATAGGTTCGTTACAAAACTTCATTACAAGTCTGACACATGTGCGTCAAAATCGCTGGAGTTGGCTGCAACGTCGTGTGAATATTTAGAGCGGGTGGCCAGAGAATGTTTTATCCAGGCGGAATGATGATTTCATTTCCTGTTTTCCACTAACTACAGGTCAGGGTATTGCCTAAAGTTCCATAACATGATGTTGAGGATGAAATGCATGTGCTGGTAATTCAACTCTTACTGTCAGCAAGACAGTAGCATGTGACATAGTAGTGGGGTTTCTCCTTACTGCGTTTATTGTTAGCTAGTGTCACCAAGCTAACAAAAATATATTTTTATTCCGTCTCCCTATCCGTTGACAGGGTAGAGGCTCTCTTATCCAATTATTATTCTAAATGGTTTTTTTAATTAGTTTTTTAAAAAGCAGACAGATCGCGAAGCACGAAAATGATATTATTCTAAATGATATTTTCGCTGCATGCAGACAGATCTTTCATTGCATGGATGCAGTGGAAGCACGAGAGCTGATTAAGGACCAGTCACCAAACACCTCTATGTATGCCACGAGAGTGAAAGCCATTAGGGAGTTAATCAAGGAAAGAGATGTTACTATAGCTAGGACTGACAAGGAAGCAAATTGTGTAAGTCGTGAACTAGCTAAGCTCGGTAGAGTAGGCCCTAGAACGGCAGTATGGCTGGGCAATTTATCCCAGGAAATTCGCCACCAAATCTTGGCCGACTATAACTCTATCAGTAATTAAATAAAAACATCGTTTTCAGGCAAAGAAAGAAGCCAGGTACAACCATATCCATTCTCAATTACGCGTGTCTTTCTTTTCCTAAGAGGAGAAGAGTGGGTTGAGGTTTGTTTGCCTTCTCTTGGCTAAGTGGTTGACCGCTAACATTAATTCATTATTCGTTCCGAGGTGGATTCAAACCACAGCGGGCGCAACAAGGATTTGGAGTCCAACATGCTCAACTAAAAAGGATTTTTAGTCCTCAGCTCTACCAGCCAGAACCTGAGACATTGAACACCTGATTTGACACAGCTAGACTAGAGATTGATAGATTGAACCTGAGACATTGAACACCTGAGGCAATATCCATGTGCAATCAGGGGATTTATTAATACACAAGTGTTCAACTGTTGCGTTACGTTTGGGGGAACCCATGTTCCCTTATGTCATGCACCCAAGAATTGGTCTATGGTTCCCGTCATCTTCCACCATCTTACATCCCTTCCACAATCCAGAGTGCAATTCTATTGTTTATGCAACTAGAACGACAATGAAGCTATGGGTCTACAAATATATCAATATATAATGTAACAACAATTGCATAGAATAAATCATCTCATAAATAAGGGTCCACAATCATAAACACGGGTATTCAATCTCAATCATGTAGTATAACTCATACAGGTATATACAGATCAAAGTAAACCAGGGGATCAGCAAATGGTCCATGCATCAAAATCGTGGGAGTTAGTTGCAACATCGTATAAGTATTCAAACTCAATCATGCTTGAACCTGGGAGACAAATGTAGAAATATAGTTACATCTTTCAACCACTGATACGTCCAAAACGTATATACTTTTCCGAACACTTTTGCTATTGTTTCTTCTCTAATTTGTGTGATTTGGATACAACTAACACGGACTGACGCTGTTTTCAGCAGTATTGCTTTGGTGTCTAGTTTTTTTTTTGCAGAAAATCAACTTTCAGAAAAATTCCGGAAAATATCACAAAACTCCTATTTTACCAGAAGACTCACGGTGCCAGAAGCCGAGACGGAGGAGGGCCACGGGGGGCCCACACCCCCTGGCCGCGCGGGCCAGGTCAGGCCGCGCCTGGGGGGGGGGGGGTGAGGACACCTCGGGCACCCATCGGTCTCCCCCTTCGCTTACATAAGCCCTCTGACCTAAAAACAGAGGGGGGTTCGGCGTTTTTTTAGATAGAGTTCCACTGTGCCGCCACCACCAGAAACCTCGATTCGGAACCAGAAACTCTGTTCTGGCACCCTGTCGGGACGGGGAATTGGAGATCATCGCCATCATCATCACCGACGCCTCTCCATCAACTATCCATGTTTCCCCCATCCATGAGTGAGTAATCCTCCGTTGTCGGCTATGGGGATGGTAGGGATTGGATGAGATCTATCATGTAATCGAATAAGATTGTTATGGCATGGTGCCTAGTATCTTTGTTAGTGCTTTTTAACATTGTTGCAACTTGTTATGCTTAATGCTTGTCACTAGGGCCCGAGTGTCATGATCTTAGATCTGAACATGTTATTGAATCATCATGATAGTATTGTTTGTGATCTTATCTGCAAGTTGTTTACACATATCATTGTTTGGAACCAAAGGCCCCGAAGTGATAGAAATTGGGATAACCAGAGGGAATGGCCGTGATATGAGGATCACATGTGTTCACGGAGTGTTAATGCTTTGCTCCAGTACTCCATTAAAAGGAGTACCTTAATTGCCAGTAGATTCCCTTGAGGCCCCGCTGCAACGGGCTGGCAGGACAAAAGATGTTGTGCAAGTTCTCATTACGAGCACGTATGACTATACATGGAACACATGCCTATGATTATTTAGTACTTGGATGCTTTATCTTATTTATCTGTAAATACCCTAGATCTTGATATTACATGAATAGTTTTGTCCATGCAACGTCCGTCCATCCATCCCGATGCCTACCGCACTCAAATCCTGCTGTTTGCTACTATTGTTACTAGTGCATTTGTTTTACGGCTGCTGTTACTTTGCTATTGCTACTACAAACTGTTGCTACTGATAAACTACTATGAGCAAGACTATTTCCAGGTGCAGCTGAATTGACAACTCAGTTGTTAGGACTTATAAATATTCTTTGCTCCCCATGTGTCGAATCAATAAATTGGGTTATACTACCCTCAAAGACTATTGCGATCCCCTATACTTGTGGGTCATCAAGACTATTTTCTGGCGCCGTTGCCGGGGAGCATAGCTTTATTTGTAAGTTCACTTGGATTTATTATTGTTTGTTGCTATCCTGTTCATCATGGGAAAGTCTCGTGATGGAAAATTTCCTATATTACCATCCACTACAAGAAGAAGTACATTCCTAAACACCTTTGCTGCTCTTGATTCACCATCTGTTATAAGTAAGTTTGTTACACCACCACCACATACACATGCTACACACACTACTACTACTGCTAAATCTGAAATTGCTTCTGATGCTCATGATGTTACTTCTACTGTGCTTGATGAGAGTGGTTCATTAGGTCCTTCCCTAAATGCTACAATTGGTAGAACTATATTGGGAAACACTGAAACTCCTAGTGAAGACACTATTACACCTGTTGGTCACCTGAGTCTAGAGAGAGTTATGATATCAATGATGGTTATATTGAAAAGACTGATGAATTTATTGAAGAATATCGAAACACACGTGGTGGTAGTGCTATTAAGAGTCTTTTTGAGAAACATACTATTATACCTAAACTATCTCCTGATGCTAAGTTTGCCATTTCTCCCATAAACATTAAAGATAAAGATAAAGATTATGATTTCTCTCTTGATTTATCCTATATAAACATTGTTGAGAAAGAACCTTTTTGTGGGACTGAGAATGAAAGAGCTATGGCACATATGACTGAGCTCTCTACTATGAGTGCTTTATTATCTGATGATGTTAAGATACGCAAATACTTTGTTGCTAAAATTTTCCCTTTTTCATTGAAAGGAGAGGCTAAAGCTTGGTTTAATAATTTACCTCCTGGATCCATTGATAGCCCTAATTGCTTGATTGCTACTTTCTTTCAGAAATATTTCCCTCCTAGTGCTCGACATGTTGTTTTGCAGAAACTTTTTGATTTTAAATAGGGAGAAGAGGAGAAATTGCCTGAGTCATGGACAAGGTTCTGTGCATTGATTCATGTACATTCTAGATGTCCATTACCTAAAAATGAGATCTTGATATATACTATAATAGACTAACTGATGAATCAATGGCATACCTGGATAGTTTTGCTGATTGTGTTTTCAGGAAAAGAACTCCTAAAATTATGATGATTGGACTACAACTGAGCCAATTACACCTGAGCCTACTACACCTGAACCAATTGTGCCTGAACCAACCCCAATACCAATACTAAATAAGAGGGGAGTGATTGAATTAAATGATGAAGTGATGAAAGAAGCTAAGAAATGTCTTAAGGATAAGGGTATTAAATCTGAAGATATGAAGAATTTACCTCCTATAGAAGAATTATGTAAGCCAATTTCCCATTCATCCACTATTGAGGTACACTCTCTCCAACACTTTGATAAAGGTGATATTTCTTATGGTAAACCCCCTGATTAATGCTTAGAGGAACTTGATACTTTTATTGTTAAGCAAGGTAATTTTAATAAACAAGTTCAGAATCATTTATTGGAAAACTCTTGAGCTATTAATGAGTTGAAAGATATTGTGGAAAGAACTTCTAATGATGTTAAAATGCTTGTTAAACATTTCCAAATGGTTCAAACTCAAATTGATCAACTTGCTAAAGTACAAAAACATATGCTAGTTAATGCTTCTGGAGATAAACATGCTTATGAAATTAGAACTAGGAGTGAAGCTGCCACTCAGGATCCTTTATATCCCGAGGGACATCCTAAAATAATTGAGCAGGATTCTCAACAATCTGAAAACAATGGTACTTCTTCTAAGAGAAAGAAAAAGAAACATAAAAAAGTTGTAGAACCTTTTGAACCTGCTAAAGATCCTAATAGTATATCTATTTCTGATGCTGAAAAAGAAAGTGGTAATTTTAAAAATGATGCTCCTGATAAAGAAGAAATTGAAGAACCTAAAAAGCACACTAAGAATACTAAGTACACTAAGGAAGATTTTATTGCTAATAAACATGGTAGTGAAAGAGAGCCTTGAGTGCAAAAACCAATGCCTTTTCCTAATAAGAAACACAAGGCAAAGAAAGAAGAACATTATAACAAGTTTTGTAAGTGGATGAAACCTTTGTTTTTGCAAATTCCTTTGACTGATGCTATTAAATTGCCTCCTTATTCAAAGTATATGAAGGATATTGTCTCTAATAAAAGGAAGATTCCTAATAAGGAAATTTCCACTTAGTTGCTAATTATTCCTTCATGGTAAGGTTCCAAAGAAACTTGGGGATCCAGGGATTCCAACTATTCCTTGCTCTATTAAAAATAATTATGTTAGAATTGCTTTGTGTGATTTGGGAGCAGGAGTTAATGTTATGCCTTTTTCTCTCTACAATAGACTTCAACTGGAAAAATTGATACCAACTGATATATCTTTGCAAATGGCTGATAAGTCAACTACTATTTCTGTTGGTATATGTGAGGATGTTCCTGTTCAAGTGGCTCATAACTGTTTGATATTAACTGACTTTGGTGTGCTTGAAATGCCTGAAGATGTTAATTTTTCTATTATTCTTGGGAGACCTTTTCTTAATACTGCAGGTGATGTCATCAATTGTAATCAAGAAAAAGTAACTTTTAATATTAATGACAAAGAGCATACTGTTTATTTACCCAAGAAGATTGATAAGAGTTATGGCTTGAATTCAAGTGAAAATATTTATGGCATCAAAGTTGGAGAAATATATTGTCTCATTCCACAAGAAAATTTTGAAACTGCTATGATTGGGACTATTGCTATCAAGATTGAGATAACATAATCATTTTGTGAAATGCGAAGTTTTGTTTCATATAGAATTGTTTTGGTAACAAGACTTGATCAACCTTGTAAACAAAGGGATTTTAATGGACAAAACAATGTTTTCACAATGATTATCATTGCTCAATTCTATCCTTTTCCTTTCCAATCTTTGCTCTTAGTCTTGTTAGTCTTAGTTTTGCTAGTTGCCTGTTTTTTAGTGTGTCTTAGAACTTCTGTAGTTTCAGTTTTTGTTTGCTTTTGTGTCTTTCAAAAATCGTTTTCTGCGATAAATCAATTTTCATAACCTAAAAATTGGCCAAAAATAAAGTTTCCAAAAAATTCCAGAAAAATCATATTAAATGTTTTCATGAAAAATGGGCAGAGGGGCACCTGGAGTGACCCAGGGGGACCCACCTGGCCAGCACACCCCCTGGTGGCACGACCAGTCCCGAGGCGCGCCTGGCCTAGGTGTGGGCCACCCCTGGCCCTCCACTTAGCCTCCTTCCAGCCACTTCTTTCTCTCTCCCAAAAATACCGGAAAACTTCTCAAAGCTTGAGTTCCTGCTATTTTTGCTCCCGATTTTCGATCTCCTTGCTCAGCCCATATTTGCTGCTGATTTTTTGAGGGATTGCTCTCCAGTATGTGCCTCCTCCGCTTGTCCAATTAGATTTTTGATTGGTGGATTGTATCTTGAGTATTTTGCTACTATAGGTGACAGGTTGTGTGAGCTTGCATGCTTGTTCTTTGCTTAGAGATTTCATTTTGTTGCATGTTTAGCCCTCTAGCAAGTTCCTATAGTAGTTCCCCATCACTTATTAGCTTGGAAAACACTTGGTTTAATGTTTGTCTAAAACTTTCAGAAAAAGGGCCATGGACAACCATACCTTTGGAGAAGTGTTTGAAAGTGATGCACCTAGGAGGACAAGGCCTTCGAGATCAGCCTCTCAAGCTAGGCCATCATACAATGATGATCTTATTGCGCCGCGCTTTGGCAATGAGGCAGATGTGCACCCTTCTACCTTCCCTTGTTTTGCCTTTTTGCAAGCTGCAGGGATCCTTGATGATTTACTAACACTTGTTCAGAGGGTTGGTCTAACCGATTACATACATGATGAGAGTGAGCAATATGATTTGCTCACCAAAACTTTTGTGGAGAGTTTCACTTTCACTAACACCTCTTACAGCTCAAAGATTTCATTGAAAATCTATGGTAGGCCTTTTAACATGATATTGGAAAGATTTTGCAGCATTATAGGTATTGGCATGGCTGGGATGATGAAGAAGATTCAAGGTCGACCCGTTGATTTGTTGGAGCTTTACCGTGGGATAACAAATGATGATGACCGCACATCCCAGCGCGGGAAGATAAAAAATATTCAACTCCCAGCTCTCAGATATTTTGCTTATTATCTTGCCACTAGCATTCTTGGTAGGGAGAACACTATCAATATTTCTAACTATCATTTGGATTTTCTCGCTGCTGCACTTAACAATGAAACCAGGTATAATCTTGGTTCTCTCATTGCTCGCCGCCTAGCTTCTAGAGGAACCATTTATTGGGGTATTATTGATGCACGTGTAGTTGCTACCTTAGACCTTTCTGTTGATCTGAATGATACAGTGCTGGTGCCATAGAGGCTCGATCTAGCTGCCATAAAAACACATCACTTTGTTACTGCTAGCTCTAGCCTTGAGAGTTTTGTTTACATGATGATGTTTACTGACAGGGACGAGAGGGAAATTTCTTTGCCATAGTCTACTTTGTTCAGTATTTATAGGGGGCCTTGGTCACGCTCCAAGGAGGAGATGGATGATCAGCTCCGCGTGCTTGGTTTCCACGGGCACTACCCGGGGAATGCACCCTCTTATGACTACTCAGCACACTACACAGGGGCTTCCTCGAGCACGTACCAGGACGAGGGGGCCTCTTCGTCACATTATGGAGTCACTCCTTCTTGGCCAGGCTCGTATTGATCTTCACTTAGACCAAAATCCTAAGATTGGGGGAGGTATACCGACACCACACTCATCTACAGACTACATATCATGTTCCGTCAATACTTTGTATATCCATGTTTCGCTTTCTTTTTACTTTTTGTTTCTGCTTTCCAAAACACAAAAAGACCAAAAATATTTTTGTTGTTTGTCTTTTTTTGTTTCTTCTCCTTTTAGTTTTGGTTTGCTATAAGAAAAATCCAAAAAGATTTTGCTTTGTTTGCTTTTGCTTTGAGTGCTTGCTTTTAAAAAATCGAAAACCCAAAAATATTTGTTGTTCTTCTTTGGTTTTGTGAAGTTCGTTTCAGGGTTTAGCGGTCCTCAGTGACTCCTTTGGAGTTTGGTTTCATGTTATTATTCAAGCCACACAAGTGAAAGGCAATAATGATGATTTATGACAACTCGAGGTGTGGTAAGAGGCTGGTAATAAACTCTATTTGTCTTCATTTTTGTACATATACTGATTATTATGGGCATGCTTAATCTGTTCATGTAAGGTGTATGTTATTTATTGGATGCTTAGTAGTTCTTGCTCTCTTATGATTAGCTCCAACTTGCTAATAGTTTGTAGCATGTCATATGAATGTTTGCTTGCATTGTTCTACTCATAACTTGGTATGACATTGTGGTATCCTCCTCTGAATGCTTCATTTGAATCGACTTGGCACATGCTCACGCATGCATATGACTGAACCAAAGTTAGTTAAGCCTCGATGATTTATTTTGCCTCAGAGTTCTTGCATCACTTTTATGTCATAATTAATTTTGTTTTGTTGCAAGCATGATTATGATAGTTACTGCTCTCTAGTTTGTCGCTCCCTTCCTATTGCTAGCCTTCACTTGCACTAAGTATGAGCTCTACTCGTGCTTCCAACTCCCCAAAACCAAAATTATCAAAAAGTGTCCACCATATCTACCTACTAGCATAATTGTTATTTTGTGCATATTTATTATGCCATGTTTTCTTCCAAATAAAAATATTTGCTTGTTATGAGAAATTTAGTTAGTAAAGCTCTCACGAACTTGATGGCGCGCTTTATTTTCTTGCACTTAATAAACCTGAACCATTGTGACTGTCCATGAAAGTTATATGCTTGCGAATTATAGGCTGGGAGTTAGTAGAACCGTGCTATCATGGGGAACGCTTTCAACACATGTAAACATTATCCAATTGATATCATGCTCTTTTGTTTACAGATGTCGGTGGTGTGAAATAAAGGGGGACCTTGTAAGTATATGGAGTTATGTATATGTGTTAGAGAAACGCCTGGGCCGCTAGCCTAAACCATGCCTAATCATGGTGGAAACTTGCAGCATAAGCATATTGAGCAATCTATGAAGCATCCTCCAGAAAAAATATATAGAAAAAAGATAAGAGAAAAAATATGCACCATTCTCATGGTAAATAAAGGATCGCTGAGATGATCATTGTCTTTTGCCTTGTCAGTTTGATATGAGATAGCTCCTGTATCATGGGGAAAGGGGTACCCCGTTGGCGGTTCTCTATGATACGCATGTACTTACAATGATAAGAACTTACCGGTAACTAAAGTTGAGTAGCATGAGGAACGTCCCTCGTACTCAAGGGACATGAGATTTTCAGTTTATGATCTGTCAAGCATATAACTTAAATTGGACCCCACTTTAAACTTAACCACTTAAAGATGTTTATGATAGGGGCAATGAGAGCTCAAAGCTAATGAGTACCATACTTTCAGCATTTGGAAGCTTTTCAAAAGCTTTTCACTTCCTTGTTGAGTCACCACTTATTCTATGAGCACTTTCTTGAGAGCATAGTTGTCATTCTTAGTGTAATGTGCTTGTCTCAAAATTTGGTTAATTATGACATAACTTTGATGCTTGTATCTTTGATATCTTTACTTCTAGTCTTCACTTGAACTTCAGAGGTGCCTTGGCATTCATGTTTTGCTCCACAATCAAAGGCAAGCGAGATACCACTCTATCATATCTTCTTATGAGCATTGCAATGTTGCTTATGTTTATGTTTCATGTTGCTTATAATTATTGTGTTGGAATCTCTTCATAGCTTGCATGACTATTGAGTAGACTTATTTGCATACTCCTTATTATGAATTGTCTAAGTATTGATCATATGCTGAGAATATATACATCACATAAAGCAAATATGTTCATGAAAGTTCTTTTTATCGCACTCAGTTTTCAACTGAATTGCTTGAGGACAAGCAATAAGCTAAGCTTGGGGGGAGTTGATACGTCCAAAACGTATATACTTTCCTGAACACTTTTGCTATTGTTTCTCCTCTAATTTGTGTGATTTGGATACAATTAACATGGACTGACGCTGTTTTCAGTAGAATTGCTTTGGTGTCTAGTTTTTGTGCAGAAAATCAACTTTCAGGAAAAAATCCGGAAAATATCGCAAATCTCCTATTTTACCAGAAGCATGGTGCCAGAAGACGAGACGGGGGAGGGCCACGAGGGGCCCACACCCCCTGGCTGCGCAGGCCAGGCCAAGCCGCTCCTGGGGGTGGTGAGGACACCTCGGGCACCCCATCGGTCTACCCCTTTGCCTACATAATCCCTCTAACCTAAAAACAGAGGGGGGTTCGACGTTTTTTCAGATAGAGTTCCACTGCGTCGCCACCACCAGAAATCACGATTCGGAACCAGAAACTCCGTTCTGGCACCCTGCCGGGACGAGGAATTGGAGATCATCGACATCATCATCACTGACGCCTCTCCATCAACCATCCATGTTTCCCCCATCCATGAGTGAGTAATCCTCCGCTGTCGGCTATGGGGATGGTAGGGATTGGATGAGATCTATCATGTAATCGAATAAGATTTTTATGGCATGGTGCCTAGTATCTTTGTTAGTGCTTTTTGACATTGTTGCAACTTGTTATACTTAATGCTTGTCACTAGGGCCCGAGTGCCATGATATTAGATCTGAACATGTTATTGAATCATGATAATAATATTGTTTGTGGTCTTATTTGCAAGTTGTTTAAACATATCATTGTCCGGAACCAAAGGCCCCGAAGTGATAGAAATTGGGATAACCGGAGGGAATGGTTGTGATATAAGGATCACATGTGTTCACGGAGTGTTAATGCTTTGCTCTGGTACTCTATTAAAAGGAGTACCTTAATTGCCAGTAGATTCCCTTGAGGCCCCGCTGCAATGGGCTGGCAGGACAAAAGATGTGCAAGTTCTCATTGCGAGCACGTATGACTATATATGGAACACATTCCTATGATTATTTAGTACTTGGATGCTTTATCTTATTTACCTGCAAATGCCCTAGATCTTTATTACATGAATAGTCTTGTCCATGCAACACCCTTCCATCCATCCCTATGCTTACCGCGCTCAAATCATGTTGTTTGCTACTATTGTTACTACTGCCTTTGTTTTACTGCTGCTGTTACTTTGCTATTGCTACTACAAACTGTTTCTACTAATAAACTACTGTGAGCAAGACTATTTTCAGGTGCAGCTGAATTGACAACTCAGTTGTTAAGGCTTATAAATATTCTTTGGCTTCCCTTGTGTCGAATCAATAAATTTGGTTATACTACCCTCGAAGACTATTGCGATCCCCTATACTTGTGGATCATCAACCACCACAACCTTGTCCATTGTAAGCTTCAAACACATTAACAAAGTCAGACTTCGATTCACTTGGATAATATCAGAACCATCATATTTATAAGGATTAGACAATCTCACATGGATATAGACGCTCTTCCCACGTTAAAAGGTGCTATAGCTTTCCCTTAATTTGGAGGGTCTACACTATGAACGGTAGTTTAATTTGACCAATCAACGCGCCTCTGAGCCCGAGTGAACTCCATCCAAGCAAAGACATTTCACTGCATTGCCTCCCATGATCATACGCTGGGCAGTCCAGGCTACCTTTGGCCCTTGTGTTTCTCGGTGTGCATCCCATACCGCCCCTAGTCCCAGCTGGTGAGATTTCCTTAACACTAGCACTTACCACCAAAGCCCCCTTGCCAAATCATGGGAGATTTCATTCGTGGCGATAAACGTTCAGTTTAACAAAATGAAGCGAATGATGCAGGTTAGTTTGGTTTTATTGGGAAATGGTTTAAAAGGTCAAAGCTCTACTGGATTATGTCAACGGTACTCTTCAAAATTCCAAGCTATTACATATTTATACTACTTTCTTTTACTTGCATGTTGCTTATTCCTTCAATGAAATCATAATTCATATGTTCTACATTATGTTTATCATTATCGCAGAATAATAAGTATAACATCCATGTTATGATTCTCACATTTATCATTTAAAATGCCTCCTTGTTACATCAAAATGTTTTTCACAACAAAGTAATATTAGTATTCTTAGTTAATTTTAGCAATTGTTAAGAAATTTTGTTTAACATTAATATTCATTAAATAAAATAGAAGTAATGAAAAAGGCAAACATTCACAAATTAATATCTACCATAGCCAATACCTTGATTATATAGTTCTTCATACATTATTATAAGTGCTACTTTGTATTTTTTTGTAGGGAAGAAGTGCTATTTTTAGTTGTATATCTTGGTGGTAGTTTTAGTGTTCTTAAATATCTTGGTATTTAATACTACAACACCTGTGTCTCAGAAAAATCTTGATAGATATTTATATAATTTAATTTTTTTCTATTTAGTTGTTATAAATACACATCTAGTTATAATTCATTCATAGCATCCTAAACACTAGGCGAAACTTTATTTAAAAATGATGGATCTGGTTCATCAACCTTAGTGGTAAAGTGACCAACAGGGTATTTAGAAATCATAGGACTAAGATAGGCCGAACCTTCCTGCCACCTGTCGTTCTCATCCTTTAAATGGTTAATTATATTCCTTAACCGCTGAACCAAGGCAAACTTGTGTAATAAACTCGTGTCCCTATGCCTATATTGTAACCATTTCACACGGCTACGCTAATCCCAATGCATTTCTTCCTGCAAAAGAAGATTCTCAACTTCCGTAGGTAGCTCCTTCTCTCTTGCAATATTTGTCCTTTGATAATTCACTTCTAGTCCCTCAAGTCAACAAATACCAAGCAAATAAAACTTTAGCACAAGTTGAAGCTAAACCAACCAATTCACCATTTTGGAAGGGACTAATGAGAGTGAAAGATGAGTTTTTTGTCCGAGGCTATTTCAAAACTGGTAATGGAAAAAATATCAGGTTCTGGGAGGATGTATGGCTTGGAGAGGTGTCTCTCGCTCAACAATACCCATCCATATACTACATTGTGCATAAGAAACATGGTTTGGTAAATTCCTAACACAATATCCCTTGCATATTACATTTAGGCGCAACTTAAATGGTAATAAATGGGTTGCATGGTTGCACTTTTGTGAGAGATTGATGGAAGTAAACCTCACAAATGAGCAAGACAATTTTATTCGGAAACTATTTGAGAATGGGACTTTTACTGTTAAATCTATGTACGAAGACCTTATGAATGATCATCCGAGTTTTCCATCCAAATATCTGTGGATGTTGAAATTACCTTTGGAAATAAATATTTTCATGTGGTTTCTTAATAAAAAAGTTCTATTGACAAAGGATAACCTGACTAAGCAAAACTGGAATGGGTGTAAAAAATGTTGCTTTTGTAATGATGGCAAAACAATTGAACATTTATTTCTCTCATGTCTGTTGGAAAAAATTATTTGGCGCATAGTCTTTTGTACTTATAATCTTCCTCCACCAACCAATATAACTAATATGTTTAGAAATTAGCTAAATGGAGTAGATAAAGTGAACAAAGGCAGAATTCGTATCGGTATCTCGGCCATTGTTTGGTCCATTTGGAAATGCCGCAACAACTGTATTTTTAACAAAACCGGAGTTCCTTCATTTTTGCAGGTTATCATTATGGGGGCGCATTGGATTTAGCTCTGGTCTTTCCTTCTCCCAGAGCATCAGCGGCAACCCATGGTTTCTGGTTGCACCCGTCTTGTGGCGGTTACATTGGAATTTTTCAGCCAGGCTTCATGGCATCATTCTAGTAGATTAACTGAGGTCTAGCATTTCTTTTCCATATCCTCTTGTGAGGCCCATTTGTTTTTAGATGGATGGTCTGCGTACCATCTTTTTCTGAGTCATGTTTTGTAATACTTTTGAGATGATTCTTGGTTACCTTTTAATAAAATGTCTATGTGCATCCTAAGATGCAGAGGCCGGGGCAAACCCCATTTAAAAAAAGTCACCTCCTCAAGCTCTTTCTTTACATTTTTTATTTTATCTTGAGGCCTCTTGAACACAATCCGATCCTAATGATGCAACCGATCGTGTACCAAAAAAAGCCTTCCCGCCAAGCCATTTGTTTCAATTTCATATCCCGAAGCCTCCCATGCACCACCAACCACAACTTGGAATTCAGCCTCTTTGACCCATCTGGCCTCAAAGGACACCACCACTGGGACTTGCTTCCTAGGCCGGTTCATTACCAAAAGTTAACATAACCGGCCTATGATCCGATCTACTATATTCTAAGTTATCAACAATAGCATAAGCAAATTTTATTTTCCAATCATTAGAGGCTAAACACCTATCCAACCTCTCCCTTATTCTACCTCTATACCAATTAAACTTGTCCCAAGTATAGCGAAGATCATTCAGATTGAAGTCAACCATAACATTTCTGAAAGCTTGCATAAACCGGCTGGTCGAGGATTACCCCCTCCTTCTCAAACGGTTAAACGGTTTCATTAAAGTCCCCCATAAGGAGCCAAGGCATACTATTAACTTCCCTGAGATCGCTCATATGTTTCGAAGACAGATGATTGTTAGCCTACTTCGGATTTCCATATAATCCGGCAAAATGCCATATAGTTTCTAGACCCACACATATGGAAACAACAATGTAATTTCATGCTTTATGTCTAAGTGACACCACCACGTCATTTTTCCATAATAACAGCAAACCTCCTTTATGCCGATCACTTCTTACCACATCTTTATGACCATCAACTAGTTGAGTGCCCGTGCGTTGCTACGGTTTCACAATTAGTTTGCATATATATATATATATCAATAAAGTACATGCAAATTTACACTTATGGGAAAAAAACTATAAGATATTTCAAACCCATAGTATTTCACATATTTAAAGTATTCTTTGATAAAAAATATAATTTGATATCATTCAAATATAAAATAAACACTGAGACCAATTTAACTAATACAATAATATCTACTCCTTGATACTCATTAGATATTGTCGCGCAATGTTAGAAATATTCTCTTATGCTTCGTTTTCACGGTACTTGAGCAAGTGCACCAAAAATTTCTTTCTTAACTCAAAAACGTTCTGCATAAACAATACGTGTCATTAGCCTGAGTCTTTTATGTAAAAAAATATAAATATATACAAGGTAGAACACCCACGTGCATATTGGATGAACCAATTCTCACTGTTCCATGAGAGTATAATGTAAAATATAAAATAACCAGACGCATTCCTGTACATGAATACCTCATTATTATGTTATATATATTGAATAGTAAAATGAAAAAGGGCATTTGAACTATTTTAAGAGATATTTACCCGTCTGGACTTTTGGAATACCAATTGGTGATCTACGTGGCCAGGAAAATATATCGCCATCCCAACTGGGTGTGCTAATCCAAGTGCTTCACTTAGGTAGATTCCAGTTCTTTGTAACTTTAATTGTATGTTGTGAGAGCGCATTTCGCTCTCCGGCGATGGCAATACGGAGAGAGGATCAAAAACAGATCTGAAGAGGCATGCTTATCGATGGAGAACAAAGTAAAATGTCCCACGGTGCATAAGGAAGCAAAACCTTCAAATGAACAACCATTAGAAACACATATAACTGGAAAATGGTGGACAAGTGAAACATCTTTACCAATTTGCGTGAAGAGATTTTATAGTCTGTCCAGGCCAACTTCGAGCAACGCTGCGAGAGCTGGATATTTGGCTTTTGCGCCATTTGTGACGTCGTGTGGAATCGACCATCGATCTAGAAAAAAAGTTTGTAAACAGTGATAACAATAAAATAGCAAGATTATAGTAACTTACACAAAAACGCAAATCCATGTAGTGCACATCCGTCTCTACCATCTGTATGATCTCGTCGCATGCCACTATGCGTATGGCCAAGTTAAAACATTCAGTGTCCATAGGCTTGTCCATCCTAAGTATGTCCTGAATTTTCTTAAGACTCAAACCTATTGGGTATGGTTTAGAGCTCCGAACCCATTCTTGCCTGTAAGAAAAATGTTAAGAATGATAAAATCATAACAATGTGTATTAGTAAAAAAAACTTAACATGCTACTTACTCCAAACGCTTGGAATCTCTAATGGACAAGATGTGTTTGCAAAGCTCTTCGACTAATTTGTGTGGGTTTGTGGGCGGGATGTGGACCGGAAGAGGATGTTTGTTTTTAGCTACATCGGGTAAGTCTAGTCTCTTTGGCCCTCCATGATCATACAATCGTAGTCACATTCTTTTCATCGCTAGGATGATAGTATATTGGTTTTCCTTTTATCTTATTCAATTCGACTCTATCAATATAACGACTAATTTTACTGAAACTCTTTCATATCCTCCTGCAAAATAGTATTCATAAATATTTAGTTAAGGTGTAAGTGAATACTAATGTTTTATCATAAACAAAAATGACATACCTGGTTGACATGATCGACAACACACATCTCCAGTCAATATTCCATATAATTAAGCATAAACAACCCACATGACACACTACATGTTTACATGACACCGATTTAGTCTCGTATAGACAAATGAAAGTAAATAATTCAATTGATCTACCAAACCATTTTAAAAGTCAATAAGATTCGAATGAGTGTTCAACATACCCATCGGTTTACCTTTGGTTCTTGGAAATGTTCGACTATTGGCCATGTTGTAACATTGAGGTCCTGCCACTTTTTCCTTTGTCAAAGTCCTTCAAATTAGACGCAAACTTGGTGCTTCTCAAGTACACAATCGATATATGAGACTACTATTAGATATTGTGACAAACATAATGCCATGAATAAATCAAAGTCAAAAACACTTACCAAAAGTTTAAGATCACTTGACTCATTCCAGACCGAGTGAGTCCAATACTTGGATCAAACGTTTTTCGCATTGATGACTGCTAAGTACCAATGGGTCTTACTAATGTTTATTGCGGGAAGACCTGAAGTAAACATATTATATTAAAAGAATTAATATACACACATGTTCAAAACATATTAATGAGAGCAATATGTAGTGAGTTAATTCTGACCATATCATGCTTCAAATAAACATGCAACTGTTTTATGATGTGTTGATGTTGTGATTTGTCCTGTTTTAAGATTGCAGAGACATAAGTGTTGTCCAGATAGACGTTTCCATCCGGTCTATCCAATAGATGATCACATGAATTCATACAATATATGTATGCATTTAGCACCTACAATTAGATACATAAAATAAAGTTAAGTTCGCTAGAATTTTTCAGACGTTAATGTGTAAGTAATGGTCTTTTTGCTGTTGACTTACCCCGTCGGACAAAAATCCATCGTTATGCGTAAGACATCTTCAAGTGCTCAGGACCTCCTTGTAGACTATGTTCTTCATGGTTGTTACCAAGTCCTCAGATCTCTTTCGCTTCTTTGGATTCATGGATTGGTTAATCCCATTGCTCTTGCATTTTCCATTGACGATATCCTTGCCCTTGTGATCTTCCTTGATGGCAAGGATTTTAATGTTAACCTTTGCGGTTGCTCTAGACAACGCAACATACAACTGGCCATGGGAGAATACAGGTTCCGGTAGGTAAACACCGACAATAGGGATGGTCTGCCCTTGCGCCTTGTTGATAGTCATGGCAAAGCAGAGCCTAATCGGAAATTGTTTCCTTTTAAATCTGAACGGGAACATGTCGTCATCAGAGGGGCAGAGAGGTATGCGAGGAAGGAACACCCTCTCCCCGGTGTGCTGTCCTAGTACGATTTCCGCATCAATCGCGTTCCTCTGGAACCCCCGAACAACAAGCCTCGTGCCGTTACATAATCCGTTAGCTGGGTCAATGTTCCTGAGAAGTATAACTGGACAATTTATCTTCAGTTTAAGCTCATGGGGAGGCAGCCCATTAGGAGTTAGCGAGTTCAAGAACTCTGGAGCATAATAGCCATGCGGATCATCCTCTGCACTGTCAAAGCTGTGATAGATCTTCTCCTCGCCGCTAAATCGTTGTATCATGCTCTTGTTTACAGTGTCTACATAGTCATTTTTGGTTGAGAGGATTGCTCGGGAAGTCATGTAATTTGGATCAGCCATGTTGTCGCCTAGAGACGGAAATACATGCTCGATCAACTTCTCTAGGTCGTCCTCTTCATCTGTAGACGGGACACATATATCTTCGGGGAGTCGTATATTACTTTCCTTGTCAGCTTCCTCAGTGCCATTCCCTACCCTCAACAAATAATCCGCGAACCATTTGTCGTTATGTGCCCTCATGTTCTGGACGAGCCTTAGCTGCCGCATGCCATTCCAAAGGTATGAACTCCGCAGGGCTGCGTCAATTATCTGAGCCCGTGACCCTTTCCTGACGACCGGCAGAACCTGCCTAAAATCACCCCCAAATACGATTGTCTTTCCACCGAATGGCCGGTCCCACCGGCCAGTTATGTCACGCATGCTTTTGTCCAACGCCTCAACTGCCTGGCGCTTTGTCATGGTGGCTTCGTCCCATAAGATGAGAGAAGCTATTCTTAGGAGTTTGGCTGTCCCACTCTGCTTTGTGAAGCTACACGACGAGCCATCTTCAATATTCAATGGTATCTTGAACCTAGAGTGGGCGGTTCGGCCTCCAGGCATGATGGAAGCGGCCACGCCCGACGTCGCCGTTGCAACGGCGATCTTTCTCTTGTATCGGACCGTAGCAAGGAGCGCCCGATACAAAAAGGTCTTCCCTGTGCCTCCTGGGCCGTCAACAAAGAAGACACCTCCATCAGCACTGTGAACTGCTGATAATATCTCGTCGTAGGCAAGTCTTTGCTCTCGATTTAGTGAGGATGCTAGATTCACATCCTTCGGGTCAATCTCGATAGTGCTCTCTTCGATGATCTCCCTGGCCTCACCCCCCGTGTTGTCATATGTCTCATCCATGTCAGGAAGATCGAACGTCTTGATGTCTTTCCCCATGGATTGCAACATCCCACTAATGTCAAGCAACACCATTTGCTCTACTGCATTTGGGCATGTGTGATGTCGCGGAAGTCATCGGACATTGCATGTAGGTGCCTATCCCACAAACCTCGCACATCACCGGGCTCACAAAATACCAAGATTGTTGCAAAGAGTCTCCTAAGTGAAGGCGGCATCGCGAATCGCCTCGACTGCAAGACACTCGTCGAGGTGTTATGCGCCTCGATGAGACCCCTCCTCTCAGCGGCCTCTCGGAAGCTACCACACAACACACCATCAACAGTTTTCAGATCTTCAAAGGACGTTGATCCTGGTACATGGTTTAACAGCACCCTCAGAAAATATCGCTCCCCTTCGGCTGGATGGGCTGACACAATTCGACCTACTTGATGGCGTTCTTGCCTCGGTTTCCAGAACTTTGTTGGTTGCCATGTGAAGCTTCCAGGAAAATCCCTGTACAAAATATCTCTAGCCCACTGATGATTCTTGTTAGCAATGAAATACTCTGTTAGCATGGAACTCTCTACATTATCCCTGGAAACAACGTCGTTCAGGTCCTCCCCCGCTTTAAACGTGACCCTGTGCATGTGTGGGAGATGAAGCGGTAGTTGTAGGACAGCCGGTGAGTTTCCATAGAGTTTAAAACCGAATATCCTCCACATTGCCTCCGGTGGAGTAACCCACCTTGCATCAATGTATCTCTTGATCTCGTCTATGTTACCATCTTCATCGGGCTGGTCAATGTTGAATGAAGTCCTGTCATGGCCCTTGTATATGTACTTATAAAGGTACTTGACGGCCTTGATGCTAGAGCACACCTCAACATTGATGTGGCAGTTAAACATCCGAAGAAGGCATGGGTTGTAAGGCACAACCCATCGGTTGTCCAGAATCTGACCACGAACCTTAGCTTGATGACCGTCTTTTCGTCTACGATAAATAGGATAGGAGTCCTTCCCTTGTACAGTGTTATCATTGAAGGGTCGTGGATATCTGCATTTGCACACTCCATCTTGCATGCACACGTTGTTGGGCTTGAGAACACCGCATGGGCCATGCATCATATGCTTTACGACCATAGCATAGAGCTCTGGGTACTTATGCTTATCAGGGAGCTCAGCCGATATGAGCCGGTCGTACTGATCTGGCACTAAGAGCTTATATGTTGAATCCATGATCAACAGGAAGTGGGCATGGGGGAGCCCTCTCTTCTGGAATTCGACAACATATACATGTGCTTTCACAACGCCAAGGATATTTTTCTTGAGGAGCATCTCTTTCATCATCTCTAGCTTGGCCCTAAACACACGGGCAACAAGATCTGGTCGGTCTTGTGGGGTTTGGCCAGGAAACAACTCGTCAACTATCTCCTGCCATCCTGGATTACAAGTCATTGTCAGGAAGATGTCCGCTTGCCATATGTTTGCACCAATGCCATGGCGTCCATATGTCTCCGCTTCATGTCGCGTAGCCCTCGAACGAGCATATGGGAGCACTGTCCTTGTGCCAATAGCACTCCCTCGAGATTCTCCTGCACTGATGCTATCAACAATTCCTTTATATAGGTCAGCACGTATCTCTGGCTGGTGTTCCCTGATCCAATTCAACCTGCATCCCTCAACCTTGATGTACATGTCGACTGCAAATTGCTGGAACAATCGTCCTCCATGCAGCAAAGGGTTGAATATGCCCGGACGTGTCATTAGCCTGTAGCAGTAGTAGTCTCTGACAGAGACGCACAGCCTACTATTTCCCTCTGTGGAAAGGCAAAAAGGAAAAAATT
This sequence comes from Avena longiglumis, assembly GCA_030063025.1. Classification (NCBI taxonomy): domain Eukaryota; kingdom Viridiplantae; phylum Streptophyta; class Magnoliopsida; order Poales; family Poaceae; genus Avena; species Avena longiglumis. The sequence continues at coordinate 14,585,793 of CP125975.1, read as the reverse complement.
AGACAACCAGTAGAAATGATAGGAAGAAAATGTGAAAACAGAAGGCCAAAAAAATCGAACCTCCATCTTTGTCACGGTTTGCTCTTGCCTTTTGCGCAAGAGCATAGTCAACTTTATTTTTAGGGATATTAGGATGCCAACCAACTCCCCCTTTGGAAAAAAGGGGATATGAGAGCGGTCATAACAGCCTTGTGTGGACCGTAGACATCGTCTCTCGTTGTTGTTACCATGTAGGATGATCTGCGTTCCCACTTTTTAGCTAGGTTGCTGCCTCAACCCAAATAGCAGCCACCTCTTCCGACAAAGGTTTGTTATCGTCCTTTGATCTAGCTTCTTGTCCATATTCAGTTCTATTCGATACTCATCGAGGTTTTCCTTATGGGCTCCTAGTCTCCTAAACTGCCGGAGTAAGGGTTTTCTTCGGGATGTCCACTAACATCTTGACACCACGATCCAAATTTTCGATGGATTTGGCGCGATGATTTAGGCTTGGGTCATCGTCATAGAAGCTGATTGTAGATGGTCTGAACGAGAACCTGGCCCGAATGAATGTACTTTGTGGTACAACATCCCTTGCGCCCGGAAGGTGTACACCCCAGACCTCATGTTCGTGTAGTTGTTATCAAGGCTGACGCCAAGGGTTGTGAAGGAGAAATGGCTGTTGAAGTATCGGATGCTTTCTCGGAAATGTCGTGAGTCTGCATCTGATGATGACCAGAGCCTCATCAGCTCCGGTATAGGCTCTGGCTCAAGTAACTTGGTTTCTCCTTTCCTACAACAGAAACTGTCGCTCTCAAACTGGATTTTTTTGGCCTTGCAGTCCACGCGATTCATGGCGTCTTTGTAGGATGTGTGTGTTCTCTGGTAGGTTTGAGTACACAAAGTCAAAAGGATCTGGTTGATAGAGTCCTGAAGGAATCATCCAGTTCATCAAGGGACGTGTCATCGTTGTATGAACCTGCATGGATTGTTGAGTTATACTGCATGTAATATCTTGGAGTACATTATAGCTCTTAGTAATGACACTCATCGATAGGCGGATAGTGTTACCTTCACCAAAGATATAGGTAGTACTCATCATCTATTAGATCGCCGTTGGGGTTCTCCTCCATGAGCCTAGCAAGGCACGCCTCCATCTCACCTTCACCATTCAAGAGTCGGTAAATAACGCTACAACATTTACGGACACAACAAGAGGGAAAAGATGTGACCATTACCATCGGTCCCGATGGTGTAAGCTGCGTGTGAGCTCAATGCAGGTTATTTGTAGCGATGTAGCTAGATCAGGGCATGACAGTGTGATGGACTCGGCGGGAGGCATGTTTCTCTTAGCCTCAAAGCGAGCATTAGAACGTTCTAATTGTGCATGTCTCTCCCCGCGTGGTATACTTTGTCTGCTTGCTCTTTGGTGTGCAATCTCCTCTTGCATGTGTGCATCTTCTAACCATTCTTTTTGAGCCCGCCTTTGAGACCTTCGATGAGCTCTGTTCTCGTGCGGCTGCTCATTCACTTGATTATGCATGTCATGTACTTGCTGACCATTGGTCTGTTGCCCAAAATTCATGAGGTCGTCGGGGATGTTATCAAAGTCCAGGGTTCTACTCAGGTAGTCTCCTGCATAATATTCGAGCCGGTGAGTAATTGTTGTACGATACTGGAGAGAGGTGTAGTAAAGATGATCAATTACCGTCAGATTCATTGGTGTATTTAGGTGGAGAAGCCGATGTCTCCATGGCGGGTGATACACCTCCTGGGCACATCATTGCAATGGATTCAGCACATGGTGTGTTCCGCTTAGCCTTGGCGTCTATGTTCCGCTTAGTTAGCATAGCTTTCCTTTCCTCGGGCGTTAGGCTATGCCTTCGAGCTCTGTGACTGGCATTTCTCTCGTCAATCGTTAACGCCTGCCTAGAAGCTCTTCTTTTGGCATTAATGATTTCTTTATCATCGGTGTTAGCATATTCGATGTGCTCTATCACGTTCCCTCCTTGCCTGATTTGTATCAGTTTCTGTCCGATTCAGAGATGGTGAAACTCCATCCACTAAACGCAAAGCAATGTTATGAGAACATGCTTGACCTAAATGAATGAACAATGGTTATTTTTTTAGTTTACAAACCAGTTATGGTTGGAACAGTACATGGTTATATGTTTACTACCTTGTTCTGGAAGCTGTTTTGGTTCTTCTAGACTTTTGAGTTTTAGAGCTGTATTCTTTTTATGTTCACGGTATTGTCGCTGCTTCCTTAGGTATTCTTCTTTACTTCCAGGAGACAATCGACCATACCAACTCGTGCCACTACTATTTTGTCTTCCCCTATTTACTTTTGCACATTTGTTGGCTTGACCCTTAACTGGGGTAATCTCCACTGGTGGAGATTCATCAAGAATTGCTTGACTCTGTGTGTGTGATAAAAATGTTGGGAGGAAGACAAATAATGTAAACACATAGTTCCACATATTATTTTCTGATTTAGATGCTAGAGAGACGACCTGAATCAGAGATGATGTATATCTGTTCGTCAAACTCGATGCAGCGTTAGCAGAACCTGCTGTACCTAATTAGTTGTCATTCTTCTCGCCCAGTATTGTAGGTATATCTTTACTATTAATTAAAAATGCAATCTGTTTTGGATCCTTCAAATTACCTTGGCTCAGTGCTGTAACATGATGTTGAGGTTCTTGATTTTCGCCAATAATTTTGTCCGCCTGGTCATTCCCTAGGGTATGTTCTCCTAAGAAAGTACAGAAATGTGAGTACTAAACAGTTCTTTAATATCTTGACATGGAATATGTAATTATTTATTATTCAATTTTACCAATGCTTGGAGTTGCATTTTTCTTTTCTTGGCGGGCTATCTGCAGCGTAGCAAGGCGCATTTCCTTATTTTCATTAGATAATCGGCCATACAAGTTTGCTCCACTGCCATGTTGTTCTGACTTTGTTTCATTTGCAACTGTGTTCGTTAGATCTTTAAATGGGGTACGCTCCCCCCCAAAAGATTCCAAAGCATTCTTCTGCATCTGTAGTAATAATGGGAGGAAGACAAAGAAGGTAAATACAATGGGTACTATCTACAACATGGTACTGCTACCAATTTATTTCCTTGCCTGATTAGTGTCAGTCTCTGTCTGAATTAGGGATGGTGAAACTCCATCCATGACATCGAAAGCAATGTTCTGAGAACAGTCTTGAACTAAACAAACGAACAATGGTAAATTTCCAGTAAATAGATTTAAACAATATATGGTTGTATGTTTACTACCTTGTTCTGGAAGCTGCTTTGGTTCTTCTAAACTTTTGAGTCTTTTTAGTTCGCGGTATTGTCGCTGCTTTCTTAGGTATTGTTCTTTACTGCCAGGAGACAATCGACCATACCAACTTGTGCCACTGCTATTTTTTCTTCCACTCTTTTCTTTTGCACATTTGTTGGATTGATCCTTAACTGGGGTAAGTTCCACCGGTGGAGATTCATCAAGGATCACTTGATTCTGTGCCTGGTAAAAATGATGGGAGGAAGACTAATATTGTCAATACATAGTTCCACATATTATTTATTGGTTTAGATGCTAGAGAGATGACCTGAATCAAAGATGATGATTTTTTGTTCGTTACACTGGAAGCAGCTTTAGCAGAACCTGTAGTCCCTAATAAATTGCCATTCATCCCATTTAGCAATGTATGTATATCTTAGGCTATTATAATAAAGTGCAATCTATTTTGGATTCTGAAAAATACCTTGGGTCTCAGCTGTAATATGGTGTTGAGGTTCTTGATTTTCGTCAATAAATTTGTCTGCCTGGTTGATCCCTGGGGTATGTTCTCCTGAGCAAGTATAAATGGTGAGTATTAAATATATTTTTAATATCTTAATCTGGAATCTGTAATTATTCATCAAATTAACCAATGGCTGGAGCTGCATTCTTCTTGTGTTGGCGGGTTGTCCGCAGCCTCTTCAGGTGTTCTTCTTTTTTTGTAGCAGACAATATGCCATACCAATTCGCTCCACCGTTTTGTTGTGCTAACTGTGTTTCATTTGCACCTTGGTTGGTGAGATCTTTAAATGGGGTATGCTCACTTGTGGAAGATTCTAGTGCATTCTTCTGTTTCCGCATCTGCAGTATTAATGGAAGTAAAACAAATAAGGTAAATACAACTATTTGCACAATGGCACTGCTACCAATGGTTCATTATTGTTTTGAAACGTACAACTGGTCTTATAGAAACATCATAAAATCATATGTTGTGTTACTTTGAAACAAGCGATCTATTCAACTGATAGAAAGTTTTGTCTCTAAAAAGAAATATACAATCTTGCTTGGTTATTGTTTCTTGCAGAAGGAAATAATCTTTAGTGTCTTCTTTCCTGATGAAGTGTTTTTATTAGAACATGTGCCTGATTCTCTGAAATCTGACTTCTTTATGTCCCCCTAGGAGATTTATGAAAATACCTAGCAGTAGGAATTGTTTCTTGCAGAAGGAAATAATCTTTAGTGTCTCCTTTCCTGATGAAGTGTTTTTATTAGAACATGTGCCTGATTCTCTGAAATCTGACTTCTTTATGTCCCCCTAGGAGATTTATGAAAATACCTAGCAGTAGGAAATAGGAACTATTACCATTTAAATGAGAAAACTTCACCTGGGCTGGAAGTAAAGTTGACTTTGTCTTTTTTATTCAGAATAGCCTAAGATGGGAGCTGGCATGTAAAGAAATGTTTACTTACATCAGTGTAAACATGAGATGGGAGCTGGTGTGTACCTTTTAATTCCGATTTTTTCAGAGCAGGGACTGGATGTCACCGATGGTGTGATTGATGCGGCTCGCTGATGTGTGTTCCGATGAGATCAATTGATTCCAGGATCGCTACGGAAGACGGCACGGATCGCTACGGAAGACGGCACCGGACCGTGATCGATGCGGCTCGCTGGTCGTAGGATTCCAGTGAGATAACTCCGGCCAATGAGAGGATCGCTCCGGCAGAAGTCAGGAGAACCCTTGGTCGCGGCAGACGAACGTCTAGGGCGAGCTCCCGTGAGCCGTGTCTCTTGGGCTAGGTGATCATGCGTTGGACATTTTTTTGGTTAGAGTATGCTGGTATTACGTGATTCATTGAGAAATTGGTGATTAGTTTCCACTTATGAGCTCTCCTGTCTTTATGTGCTTGATTGGTTTCCAAAAACTTTTTTTTGTTAGAGTATGCTGGTATTACGGGATTCATTGAGAAATTGGTGATTAGTTTCCACTTATGAGCTGTCCTGTCTTTATGTGCTTGATTGGTTTCCAAAATGCAGCGTCGTAGTAGGGAAATTTCAACTTGTAGGTGGCAAAGCATTGTAATTAGTTGAACATAGACAACCTATAATCAGATGCATATCGTACGGTCCAAATTGGTCCAATGTTTGATGTGAAAGTGCCAAAGTGGGACGTACCAACCCCAACTCTTTTTTAATAGTAAAGATAATCTACATTGACGACATTATTTTGGACAATTTACGGGATGCAGTCCGCCTGTGTCTGCATCATGGGGCTTCTGAATATCCACCAGCGCCGCGATAGCTGTAGCCTTCTGCAGTCCATGATTGTTCACACTTAATATTTTATTTCTCCCGGTCAACCTCTAATGCAGAGGTCACCGATATCTATGGGTTTTGAACTTCACTCTCCTTCCTTGTCCTTTTTTGTGGCTGAACCTTCCCCGGTGTACCATCCAGATTACCCATATTCTCATCATGATCACTGAATCTAAAAGTTGCACAATGCCTGCAACTTTAGATGGTGGAGGATCAGACCCCCCCTGCACCAAAACACCATCAAAATTTAGTCTCTTTCCCAATAGAAGTTGATCAGTCATCACATCATCATCAAATTGATTTCGAGACTCATTATTTCTTTCAGACAAGAAACACACATCAAACTCGTTGAAACCACTGCCTCGACCCCTACCCATCAGTGGGTATCTACCTCCAGTTGAGACTCGTCCAACACCTCCATGGCCACAACCTCTTCCTCCATAAGGAAGGATGAAATCTCCCCATTTTAATTTATCTTCATCATGATCACCAGTGACACTCTCTTGATGGCAATGGCCAAGAAGGCCACAAACTCCACAAAAAACTGGAAGATTCTCATACTTAAGTAGGTACCACTCCTTCATGTATTTTGTAATCGATACAAATTGGAACAACTCATTGTTTGCATTAGTTTTGACTCTGATTCATGTGAATTCCCCTACAAACCAGTCTGTAGGTTTACCTTAACTTTCATAATCTCCCTCGCAGGTATGCACATGCCTTTGATCACCGCATCACGCACATAATTGTTAGGCGGATACATAACATGTTCCCAAACAGACGGTTTATCTGGTACAATCGAGCTAGGGTTTTGGAACCCATCATACTCCTCCATAATCAGAATGCAATTGTTCCTAAACAGCTAAGGCCACATGAAGATGCCCTTATTCCAATCTCCGAGGAAACCAAGTTGGATTGTGAACTGATTATTGTCAACCTTCCTCGACACCACCTCCTTCGCTGGATTCCATGTCGAGCGCATATCGGCATACAACGCATCAGGGCTAAACCCTCTCGACGTATGAACCCTTGCTATCGCAAGCCACTGCGCTTTCTCCTTTGGATCTGGAGCTTCATCCTCCAAGACGAATTCTCCTGCTCCGTCTTACGTGTAGATTCAATCTAAGCAAAAGATCTTCCACAACATATTTTTTTCGCCCCACTTGCTAGATGCTACATGCTCACTCATGTCACCACGAGGGAGAACTCATGAAGGTAGATAGACTCTCGACGAGGACGATCGCCGGCCGGAGGACAAAAATCCTAGTTCACTCTAGTGGACAGACTTGCATGCCTATTGCTAGTACGACATGGATGCTAGAAGTAATCTCTCCACTGCACACGCACCCTTGTCACTCTAACTCTTCCGCCTTTTCTCACTGTCTCGCCGGAGTTGATGAGCCGGCGAAGCTAAACCCAGAGCCCCGGAGCGCGTCCTCCACGGCCTCGTCCACCATCCTCCCCATCTCCGGCGACATGTGGCTGCTCCAGTCCCCGGCCGCTCCCTTCCGGAAGAAAGCGTCGCTCCTGATGCCCGACGCGTTCCGCCGCCCGCTCCTGTTGGCCTCCATGCTCCTGAGCTTCTCCAGGCTACACAGCTCCACGATCTCATCCACCACCCCTCCCGCCACCTCTTCCTCGGAGAAGCCGCACCCCATGAACTCCGCCATCGCCCTCAGGTTCCCCGCGGGGTCAAGCAGCATCTCCTCGTACCTGAGGAACAACACATTGGCAACGGCGGCGGGACTCGCGCGACGGCGGCTCGCCTCCCAGTACTCAAGAACGTGGCGCCACTGCGGACCGTGGAAGCACCGCCCCTCGCGACGGGATCAAGGCCTAACCGCAAGGATAATCAGCCTAGCGTCTACTCTAAACGTCAGCGTTAAACATGCCCTAAGAAAATATCCATAATACACCTTTATTGCACGATTCCACGATGAAGCACTTGGTCATTGTTCCTACCGTGATTTAGCCATGCCTAACAGGACTACAACCTCTCCAGGACGGAAGCACCCCGATCTCAGATTTTTCCTTCCACGGTCCTACCAAAACAAGACAGAAGGACACAAAGTGAAAACCATCACAGAGGTCTTTGTTTACCACGGTCCAAATAGCCCAACAGACCAACTAAAGGACAACTGCATATATGTTTCTAGCATGTACAGCACACGTTTCGTTAAACATTTACCTTAGGCGTTGTTTTTTGGAGAAATTTTCAAAATCTAGGTGCTGTCACCTCTGATTGCTTCACAGGTCTTTTTTTAGTTGCGCGCATCCTTCGTGTCTAGACTTGCTATGGACATCACGTTGATGCAAAGGCTAGGTGTAATTGATATGTTTTTAATATTAATGTATTCCCATTATCGATGAAACCTACATAGAAAACAAAAATGTGCGGATAAAAATGAGTTTTTTTTCCTTTTTGCATATGTGGAAAGCATTATCTCAAGTGCTTTGGAAGACAGGAGATTCGTACTTTTGGGCTGCGCTGATAAGTACGAAAAAACATTTCTTCAGATTCGGCACCTTCTCCATTAAGGATGGATTGGAGGTAAGGTCCTAAGAGGATAAGTGGCTAGGAAATGCTACAATCCAGAAACAATATCCGGCTCTGTACAATATTATTCGACATAAAGGGGAGACCATTGCTTCTATGCTAGAATCCTTCCCTCTTAATGTGTCGTTCAGGTGAACCTTATTCAGACCTAGACTTGCATCATGGAACGCTTTGATATAACGTTTAACTAGGGTGCATCTCTCTGATGGTTCTGATTAGTTCAAATGGAATCTACTTATGAATAGGAAGTTCTCCACAAAATCCATGTAGAGAGTTTTGATCATGCCTTCATTGCCAGTTGATAATAAAAAAATCTAGAATGTGAAGATACCACTAAAGACGGAAATATTCGCATGGTATCTTCGTCGAAGAGTCATCCTAACAAAGGCTAACCTTGTCATAAGGAATTGACAATGAAGTAAACAATGTGTTTTTTGTCATCACGACGAGACAATTAAACAGCTTTTCTTCCAATATAAATTTGCTAGGTCTATTGGTTAATCATCCAAGTAGCTTCTGTACTGAGTCCTCCTCGTAGTGTTGCAAATATATTTGGCAATTGGCTACACGGGATAGATTACAGGTGCAACATTCTTATAATTATAGCTTGCCATTATCTAGTCTCTATGGTTGTGTATAAATGACAAGGTTTTTAATAATAAAATCTCTTATTTTATGCAGATTGTCTACCGATGCACGACTATGTTCGGCTTGTGGTCGCCTCTATATCGTGTGGAGTGTCACGACCTATTTACGGTGGTCTATACACGCTTGGAGGATACAGCGAGAGATTTCTTTTACATAGGTGGTAACATGATCTTCGCATTGGGCCGCCATAGTCTTATGTGTTTTGTTGTTGAGGTCCATGTAATTCGTCTAGTGTTAATTTTTGTTTTATGGACTTGCATCGGCTGTGTGTATCCTGGTTATGTATAGATCGGGTGTAATACTTAAACTTTTTAAGTAATATATAGCTTATTTAAAAAAAAGTGTGGTAATAAAAAAATGTGTGGGTACAGAACTATCGATGTGCTGGTACCGAATGTAGCTATGTGTGTCTTTCTCGTACTAGGTGGCAATGTGAACACGAATAATATTTTCTCTACATTCTTTTTTTCTTTTTTTAGCTATTGTTACATGCCTCTTGGAGATGTATCTCCTTCTATCTACTATGACAGCTCAAATGATAGTGTGGGAAGGAGTGACCTGGTGGCAAATGTTGGCTTATTGTTCTAGGATTTTCTATTTCCCAATATATCTTGTTGTTTTTAATTATTTCTAGTGTATTAGTGAACTCTATTGTTTATCTGTTATAGAAAACTTACTTCTATTAGATTATGATATGCATTGTGATTTTTTATTATGTGTTGTCTCCATCCTTTACCTATGTCATATCCTCTATCCAGTCACCTAGTCCTACTTATTTATAGTCCGGTCCTATTTACTTTCAGTTATCTTAATAATACCTGTTTCATGTCACTCTGCACTAATATAGTTTATAATGAATTGTGACGAGGTTTGGACTCATCAATGCCTATTGTTATGGACTTGGATTTTCGAGAAGGAGGGGGAGCTAGAGATCGCGGAACGGCTAACAGGCAAGCAACACGAGGACACGGTGTTTACACAGGTTCAGGCCCCCGGAGGGAAAACCCTACTCCTTCTTGTCTGTTCTTGATTGGCGGTGGGCCGAAAGTTACATGGTGCGCAAATGCAATCTGGTGTAAGGTGTGTGCTAGGGTTATGAGGTGCCTCCTCGCCGTGTCCTCCTAGCCTTTATATAGATAGGCCAGGTCTCGGGGATAGGTCGAGCCAGTTACAGATTAGGGTTGAGCCTTTTAAAAATCTATCTATAGCTAGTCGTGTTCTCCAAGAAGACGCATTCGTGTAGGCCTTGGTCACCTGAATCCTTCCTGTGATTTATTGTCTGCACGTGGTAATCATGTGGTCCCCTTCTAGGCCGATACCGGGTAGGCTAATATCAGGTACCCGTAGGGCATATTCATGTTAGTAGCCCCCGAGTGTTTAGTCGAATCGTAGATTCAACTGGAGACTTTTTAGTCTTTTGAATTCTTCTCATCCAAATATATTTCGGGTGTACATGCTATTTTATAGGGATAGTTGATGCACGTGCTTGACTCTCTCGACGGATCAGGATCAGTTAACTGTCTTTGGACAAAACAACGTGATCTACTCAGACTCGAGTCCCCAGACTCAAATTCGGAAAATTGCTGGCGTAATTCGGCTCAAGCCGCGGAGATCTTACAGGGATCGAATTCGAGTGTTTAAGTTATGTACCCAATGCGTCCATCGGGATTTTTCATCGTGCTTGTTGACACAGGATATTACTGGCAAAGCGCAGTCAGGTGCGATGTCAGTCCATCAGATGATATATGTAGGTCTTATATTTGCATCATAGACATAGCATCCGAAAGTTTATCACCGCGGAGGCGTTTTGGGTGACTAAGGAGATATTATCCCTCTTAGCATAATGTGGGCAAAGTTGCCAATTGTTTTTGAAATCAGATTTTGTAAGGGATCTGAAGGATCTCAGTCGAATTGTTCATAAGATGCGTGACCAGCGCTTCCTATGGAAGTAGTTCCGAGTGTCTGTTCAAGTCATAGACTCGAGCGAAGCCTTTAATCTTGCGGATTCCATCAACACCAGTGTTTTTTTACGGGAGTCACAGACTTAAGCAGAAATTTCCAGTCATGACACACAATGATCCAAAAATATTTTGATTGATCAGCGCTCCCTATGGGAGTAGCCCCCGAGTCCGTAAGGGAGTCATAGACTCGAAGGAGAACTCGAAGCTTGCTGACCATTTCAAGGACTACACCAAAGTTTCAGGTGTGCGACCAATGCTCTTGTAAACGACTCAACCTATCCCAGAGACCTGGCCTATCTATATAAAGGCTAGGAGGGAACAGCGAGGAGGCACCTCATAACCCTAGCACGCACCTTATGCCAGATTGCATCTGGGTACCCATGTAACTTTCAGCCCCACCATCAATCAACAACAGACAAGCAGAAGTAGGGTTTCCCCTCTGGTACCTGAACCTAGGCAAACACCATGTCCCCGTGTTGCTTGCCTGTTAACCGTTCCGCGATCTCCAGCTTCCCCTCCTTCTCCAAAACCCAATTCCATAGAAATGGGCATTTATGAGTCCAAACCTCTGATACGTCAGAAACGTATCTGTAATTTTTGATGTTTCATGTTTGTTTAGTATCTACTTTGCTTTTATTTGATACACTTTGATGTGTTTTTATATGTTTTCTGGAACTAACCTATTAACAAGCTGTCACAGTGCGAGTTGCCTGTTTTCTTCTATTTTTGGTTCCAGAAAGGCAAAAAATCAATATTCTCGGAATTGGACGGGACAAAAGCCAAAGTCAATATTTTACCGTGGGCAAAACGAAGCCGGAGTACGAGACGGAGGAGGGCCTCGAGGGGGTCCACACCCCCTAGCCACGTGGGTGGGACCACCCCGCGCCTAGGGGGTGCAGCCGCCTCGGGCACCCCCTTGGCCTCCCTCTTCGCCTATAAGAAGCCCCCGATGCAGAAACCCTAGGCACCCGATCAATATTCCACGAAACCGTCTGTAGCCGCCGCCACCATTGTCCCTAGATCGGGGGATCTGAAGTTCTTTCCGGCACCCTGCCGGGGGGGAGATCATCTCGGAGGCCTTCTTCTTCATCATGCCAGCCTCCGGTATGAAGCGTGAGTAGTTCCACCTTGGACTACGGGTCCATGTAGTAGCTAGATGGTTGTATCTCCTCCTTGTGCTTTCATGTATAGATCTTGTGAGCTCCGTTCATAATCAAGATATAATCTATTTGTAATCATGCATGTTGTGTTTGCGTGGATCCGATGGATATTGAGATTACTATGTCAGATTGATTAATGGTTTTGTCTATTTGATTCTATCATGTCTGTGTTGTTTGTGATCTTGCATGCTCTCCGTTGTTAGTAGCTATCTTGGCCAAGTAGTTGCTAGTGACTCCAAGAGGGGGTATCTATGCTCGATAGTGGGTTCATGCCTCTAGTTTTCAAGGGAAGTGACAGAAATCTCTTCGGTTGTAGATGTGTTGTTGCCACTAGGGAAAAACAACGGTCTCTTGTTCCTGGAACAAGTGAATTGTTTACCTTACACACTTTGCTTAAAGCAGTTGTCTGCTGGTTGCAACTTAATACTAGAGGGGGTTCGGATGATAACCTGAAGGTGGACTTCTAGTCATAGATGTAGTTGGATGACGGTCTATGTATCTTGTTGTATTGGCCAATCAAATCCCATAGGATTTTTTTGACTGGTATTGCATTGTTATGCCTTCCTCAGTTCCTATCAATTGTTCTGCTGTAATTTGTTTACCCTTCATGCCATGTTGTTTATCTAAGAAAAGTATCTCTAGTGAACTATGGACCCTGGTCCAATCTTTACCATTGATACCAGACCCGTCCATGGCCCTGTGCGGACTGGGCGACCACACAGGGCCCCCAATACGTATATAGCCCATATATATACTATTCCATGTGCAATTTTAGGCCCATACCGAAGTTCTCTGGCGTACATATTCCACACAGCAGCTGAGCGATTTTTTTCTGAAGCCTTTCCCGATCCGAGACGGAGCAGGAACCGCGTGACTCGCTGAGGCCGAGGCGTCGCCGGCTTGCGCTCCTTGCCTACTCAACTTTGATCGACCGGGTTGGGATCGAATACACTGTCTTAAACTCCTGATCGATTCGAGTCTGAGTATAATCCCAATTCAGCTGAACCTCTCCTCCTCTCCGCTTACAAAAGACACTGACCGGGAAGGCCGGAAGGGAATCAATCAATAGATAGATTTTGCCACAGAATGACGACGATTCACGCCCCGCCGGTGTCTTGCGAAATCGCCCAAGGCCAATCAATTTTAAGCCGTCTACCCCAATAGGCCAATAGATCGACTCAGTTTCTTGGTCTCCCGACACCCCAACTGAAGACGTAAAAGCTCAATCTAACAAGGCGATCAAGGTTTGTTGAACTTCTGTTAACTTATTTGCGCTATTGCCAAGTTATATACTCCCTCCGACCCAAATTAGTTCACTTTGGTTTTGTCTATATTTTGATGTATTTAGCCCTAAAACAAGTCCAGATATATCCGAATCTAGACAAATTTGAGTCAAATAGGGGTCGGAGAGAGTACTTATATTAATGTATTATTT